>QEPC01004255.1:211526-234470 GCA_003113815.1 Sphenodon punctatus | reverse complement strand
CCCCCCCGCACCAGCAGCAAAGCAGGTAAGTGATGGTGTTCCCCCTGCAGGCATCTGCGGCTCAGCCTCTGTCCCCGGGGCTTTGTGCCCCCGCTACTTCCGGGTGGGGGGGAGGGGACAGGACAGCCCACGTGGCTGCCCTCTGCGTTCCCCCCTAGCCCCCAAATTCACGGTTAGTTGTTTTTCTCCCCGCAGGTGTCCGGCGGGGATGGGAGCAGCAGCGGCGGCCCCAGCAGCAGATGTCAGCGGCGGCAGCGGCGGCGACGGCGGCGAGGCAAGCAAAGCCCCCCCACACCAGCAGCAAAGCAGGTAAGTGATGGTGTTCCCCCTGCAGGCTTCTGCGGCTCAGCCGCTGTCCCCGGGGCTTTGTGCCCCCGCTACCTCTGGGTGGGGGGGAGGGGACAGGACAGCCCATGTGGCTGCCCTCTGCATTCCCCCCCAGCCCCCAACCTCACGGTTAGTTGTTTTTCTCCCCGCAGGTGTCCGGCGGGGATGGGAGCATCGGCGGCGGCCCCAGCAGCAGATGTCAGCGGCGGCAGTGGCGGCGGTGCGGAGAGGCAAGCAAAGCCCCCCCGCACCAGCAGCAAAGCAGGTAAGTGATGGTGTTCCCCCTGCAGGCTTCACATATGTTGTGTCCTGGAAAAGTATCCATGCCAGTGTGCTATCCTGAACACAGTTACTCTTTGTTAAGCATGTAAAAGCACATAGCAAAACAAAAACCCTGGAAAGCAATTGGAATAATAGGGTAGATGCCTTGGCCAAAGAAGCAGCTTTAACTGCAGAGAAAACCCATTATGTGTCCAGTGCAACTAGGTCCCAGACTAAACTACACCAAACAAATACAGCCCATGTTAATGACCCACCATACAGCCCAGAGGATCTTAAAAACAACAACAAGAAGTTTAGGGAAAGAGGGATAGTACCCCAGAATCAGTCCATGCAGGTACAAAATGCAGATGGAACAAGCTTGTGGTTCCCACCAGCAATATCCATACAATTTATTGTTCAGTACTGCTCGCACATCAGTGAGTTACAGCCACACTAGACAGAATCAATTGCTTTGCATGGTGGCCAGGAGTCACCCAAGAAGTAATTGCATGGATTAATAATTGTCCTCCCTGTGCTAGCAACCAAACAGATACCAGAGTAATAAAGGGTCCATTAAGGCATTGGGGTACAATGGGACCCTGGCACAGGGTACAAATAGATTACATTGATAAATTACCAAAAACTGCAAGAGGAAACTAGAACCTCCTTGCTTTGATAGACTCCTTTTCAGGTTGGGTGGAAGCAATACCGACCAGAAATCACACTACAGACACTACAACCAAAGCACTGTTCAATGTGGTAATATCCATATTTGGGATCCCGAAAATTATTGATAGTGATCAGGGTCCAAGTTTTGTTGCAGAAGTGTTCAAAAACTTGTGTAAAGCCATGGGCATCCAGCATAAAATGCATATTCCATATAATCCCCTGTCCTTGGGTCAAATAGAAAGAATGAACCACACAATTAAGACAGCCATGAGGAAAACTGTTTCAAAAACTGGCTCAAACTGGGATCTCAGATTGCCCCTTATTTTGCTGGCCTTGAGAAGTTCAAAGAACCTTGGTTATACTCCCTTTGAAATTCTCACAGGCAGACAGATGAAAATGCCAGAACTGTTTCAATGGGGACTCTCTTGGGGGGGAAGTTATGCCCCACCTGCAAGCTTATCCACAGTACAAGATGCTCAGCTTATGTCTGATTGGATCAGGGCCCTCCAAAAGCAACATCCTGAAATTAACCAAGTAATCACCAGTGAACTATGGATTAACTATCCCATGCAAGCCTACCATGAATACAGATTGTGAGAGAAAAAGGGGGCGGGGGGATCTACCTAACCTGTTATTTTATTCACCTACAAAGAAAATGCATCTCTTCTTTTTGTTGTGTATAATATTCTTGGAACCACCCTCACAAGCTGACACACTGAATCTTACAAGAATTAACACCTCCCAAGCCGAGTTGTCCCCACCCTCTGACCCTCAAACATCAGGTGGTGAGGTAACCGAACTCCAGCACCCCTCTCATCAGTTAAGCAGTACACACGCAGAGCTACCAGTGCCAAATGAACCCCCAAACAATGACCAGCTGCAGCTAAGATCCTCCACTGTGAAGGCTGCTTGCCCAGATCCAGACCCGTACTCATATTAACTGTAACTTCTGCATTGCCCAGACATCACAGTCACCTGGACCCCAAGATCTGGCCACTTAAGACTTCAAATCAGCAAGGTACTTTGTCCTTTGCAAATTGCAGCACAAACTCACACTACCATCCAAAACAATGATGTCATCACATTGCTACAAACCCATGATTCTACCCTAGGATGTAGATGGAACTTAAATTCATCAAGATGTTGCACTATCCCTAACCAATGCCACCTATCAGGCACTTTAGCCAGCACACCTTTGAACTGCTATGCTGACAGCATCTTCCCGGTCATCCCCGCTCAGATTCAGCCGTACTTTCGACTCCATAACCCATGCGCTGATGGCACTCATTCTCATGATATAATTGACACCTGTGTACAACTTGTTAAGTATGACATTTGGGGGGGAGGAGTTTGTAAATGTCACACTTAAATGGAAAAAATGTTACACAATGTATTATCAACTGTGTTCAAAATATATGGATTTCTAGGAAATGTAGTATGGGTATGGAGGAAGATATTGTGTGGGGAAAATTACCATTCCCAGGGGAACTAACCATCTTCGAGAACAAAACACAAATCCAATCACCATGGGTCCCTGATTTTTGCATTATGTCCCCAGGGTATCACTGTAACAATAATTTTGCTATTCCAAGGGAAGATTATGTAAATGCCTATGTCATATGGACAGGGCCTCCCCAGCAACACCCGCACAACACTTCCTCTATACAAACTCAGTGGGACAAATGTGTGCACATAAGGGATGGATACATTCAGTTTACAAACATAACCATCAAATTAGCAGCATATAATATTACTAGAAGACACCTACAGTGCACACTTTATGTGGCACCCATCTTTGAAGTTGGTTGCAACCTTTTGAATATCTAAAGAGAGAAGGGGAATATAAATTCCTTGACAGTCACCCCAGATGCACCAGAGATGTGTTAGAATGGATAGGCATGGGAGGGGCCATATTAAACAGTATAGATATGGAAACAATGGCCAATAAATTGGTAACCACAGGAGGATTGTTGGGATCATTACATCAGCCATTGACTAATAGAAGCCAGGTACTCCAGGAAGGGTTAAAACATTTGGTCCTCACACTACCTGATTGGTATAGGTTAATGAGGCAACACATAATAGCCACAGATAACACTATTATGGCTGATTGGGGAAGTTAGCTTACACCTGAGCGGTCCTTATTGCAGGCTGGGTTTACAAACCCTATGATGAGTTATGCCCAGGAAAGCTTCCCTTTCCATCCAGGTTATAGTAGGTGTTAACCCACACTCACAGTTCATAGGTACCGATATGTATTACCTTGTCTTGTAAGTGCTATATGGTATTTTGTTATGTATTGCTTTTTTTGCTTGCTTTTACTTTGTATTTATATTTGTTACGACTTATGGTCAAACAATAAATAACTACTACTACTACTACTACTACTACTATTATGGCATTCGCCAACACAACTAGAATGGCTATTCAGTGCACCCAGTGGCAAGAAAGAGCATTGAGTGTACTTGATGACATCATTGGAAGCCTGGAGGCTGGTAAAATGCATAGAAACCTGTGGTCCATTCCTACTATTAGATAAAATATAGGTCCAAGTTGGACTAAGGTATTAGCTCACCACATTATGCATGCCACTGTGGTTTTAAAGGCAGAAGGAAAGAAAATTACCCAGGTTCTTACTGAAGTAGAATACACCACTAAACATTCATTTTGGGAAAGTATCTTTGGCTGGTCACCAACTGCTACTGGCATGTTAAACCTGTTAATCCATATAACTATTATTAATTTAATAATACAAATTATATTGCTTGTGGTTATATTATATATAATATGTTGGGTAAAAAGACTGGTAGGCCCACTCAAGCACAGAACATTTTATGTGATCCCAAAATGGAAATAAGCAAGTTATGTGTTAACTGGGAAGGGCCCAGTTAACAAGGGGGGGACTGTAGTGAATTAATAGGCTGATTGAAGCATTATACATTATAGAACCAAGAGAATATTATATACATTTGTAACTACTGAAAGATACTATGAGTTTCCTATGTGCTTTATGCTTTATAGCAATTTTAGTTTTAGGAAACACTGAAAATGCATATTATCAGAAACAGGCTGGCAGGAGGAGAACGATGTATTCTTAGAGGGTTAGCAAGTACTGTCTGTTCCCAGAACATGGCTGTACATAAACAAGAGAGAAGGTTGCAGATAAGGACTAAGCAATGCAATGAGAAGAGATGGCCTGGTCAGATAGGAGATGCCTCAGAGGAAGGGCATGGGCAACCCATCTGGAGGGAGGGGTAGGCAGGATCCAACTGGTCAGGACAGCCCATAATAACAGTGACTAAGCAGAAAGTACCCCAAATCTTAATAGCCAATGGGAGAACTTTTTAGGCTTAGCACTGAAACAACCCTGCACTCTGGATAATCATAAGGCAGTCACCTGATAAAAAGGCCAGTCCTAGACAGGAAAGACGTCTTGCACGGTACCCTGCAATCAGCTACTTAGGTGGCTGCCAGTTGATCAGTGCTTGACCCTTTCCAACACTCTCAAAGGCTGTGAAAAGCCAAGACTACAGCAGCTAGGTTCCTAGATAGACCTCGATCGGTCCCTCACCCTGCCTCTGCTCTCGAGACCAGACCTGAGACCTCTGATGTGTAAGAACACATATGTATGTATTTGTATGTGTTTGCTTGCTGTTAGAATAGGTGAAGGCTATTGCTAGATGCAAGTGTATTACTGATATATTTCAAGTTCTTTCTATATGATATAGTAATAAACATATGTCTATTTAAGGGGCTTGTTGTCTGTTTCATAGTGTTTCTGCCAAGATCCTGGATTTGGGAACTGCCTACTGGGGGTTTAAGTCCTGCTCCTAGTTAGGAGTCCTGCTTCATTACAGTGGAAGCAGTCACCCCTTTCAGCCAGTAGGGTCTATCTCTGCCACCAGCCTGAGCAGTATCAGCACCAGCAGCAGCAGCACCCCTATTGCTTCTGGATTACGTAGATGGACAGCCCTTCCTGCCTGGAATGTAGGTCCCAGAACCCTGAGGATGGGTCCTGGGGCTGGGGTGGCTGCTTCTTGATATGGTAGAATGACAACTCCCTGTGAGTGGAATGAAAGCCCCAGAACACTGAGGGTGGGTCCTGGGGCTGGAGTGGCTGGAGAACTTTGAAGGGTGAAGTGGAGAAGGGTTCCATGTGACAGGTCCCCATGAATGGAACAATGGCTTCAGAACCCTGATGGTGGGTCCTGGGGCTGGAATAGCTGGTACCCCTGCTCAGCCATGTGTTGAAGGTGGAGCAGCAGCAGAGGCCCAGCCAGGGTTCGGTCACTGGAACCCCTACTCGGCTGGGCTTTTCAGGCTGTCTGGCATCAGCAGAGTTGCATCAAAGGCCCTACCAGGGCTCGGTGACTGGCACCCCATCTTAACCGGGCATTGCAGCTCGATAGCCTTGATCGGGGACACTTGCAGACAAGTGGAACGACAGCCCTCCCTGCCATAACATTGGCCCCAGAACCCTGAGGGTGGGTCCTGGCACTGGAGAACTTTGAAGGCCAAAGTGGAGAAGGATTCCATGTGAACAGCAGTTGAACATGTGTCAGTTGGTCCTAAGAGATAGGCGATCACCGTTCTGTCTTCAAGGCCTTCGCAGATGATGGAAGATACATTACATACCTGAAGAAAGAGCTGGCTGAGTTTGTCCTGCAGTGGATGGATGCTGGATTATCTTCCATGTTCTTTCTGGTTCTAGTCAACTTGGTGAAGTTCAACAGGTGCTACCTGGTAACCTCACCAGGATGATTGTGCTACCTGGAGAACTTTGAAGGCCAAAGTGGAGAAGGGTTCCATGTGATGGCTCCCCGTGAGCGGAATTATGGCCTCAGAACCCTGATGGTGGGTCCTGGGGCTGGAGTGGCTGCTTCTACATGCTGGGTATAACACCTAAATCTATCTAATCTAATCTAAACAAATGAAGTGATGGAGGTAAATGTGTGGAAAGAAATTGATGAAGTAGTAGTAAGAGGATGGCAATGGACTTGGAGGAACACAAACTTCTGGGAGAATGAGAGTTCTGAAAACACCTGCTGACTGAGGCATGTGTGGGCAAGTGCAAGGAGTGTGTGGGTGAATGCAAGACACTGTGTGTTATACTTTGTTCTGGACTGAAGAGAGAGTGAGTCAAGACTAGGAAGCAGGTGTGGTATGGCATCTCCTCCCTGTCTCCCTCTTAGAGGTCTGGGTCCATGTTACCACTTTACCTCCCCAGCTCCTGACACAGAGCCACCATGCACTCCCTCTGCCATGGACCATGGTGGAGGGGGAAGCACGCTAGGCTGGCCTTCGAAATGGACATGTCCATGCCCGATGTGAGCCCTGAGGAACCCACTGCCCACCGAGTGCCAGGAGAGCATCACCATTGCCCTCAGGTAATCTAAAGGGAGTCAGGTTCAGATCCACAAATCCAGAGCAGCGGATACACTGGATTCACAGCCAGAAAGGGTCTCAGACCAAGGAGTCTGTGAGCTGTAATCTCCCATTCCTCCCCATTGTAATTTTCAACCAGCCCCAGCCTGCTGGCACACTCATCCAAGCTATGGCCATCTACAAGATTGAGGAGCAAATGGCTGACATACAGTACCACCACCACCACCAGCAGCAGACATTGGTTTGCCAGGGCAGAGAACCCATGGCACAGCAGAGGCAGCAGAATTGGACATTGGATTGCTGGGGTACAGAACCCATGGCACAGACACTACAGCATAGGCAGCATTGGCAATTGAAGCCTGCGGGTGGATTCCAGGGCTAGAGTGGCAGTGGAAGGACAGCCCTCCCAGTCCCTGCCCTTTATGTACATACGTATCCTTCTGGAGAAGGTTGGAGTGAATTATTGACTATTTTTGTATCCCCCCTTTTCTATTTAAATGGAATTTGTCCCTGAATGCTCGAGTGGGAAATCTCTTTGCCCTCTTTGCCAGTGTAGCAGGCTTGCTTGGCTGGCAGGGGTGGGTGAGTGGCAGAGGCCACTTGGTCATGTCAGAGCAACAGTGATCTTGGTGGTAGTAGAAAATAATAAATCATACTCAAACGAGCACTTTGAAGGACAAAGTGGAGAAGGGTTCCATGTGAACAGCAGTTGTTGAACAAGGGCCAGTCGGTCCTAAGAGACACGATCTGGGTCCTTCCTGTGGATTGCCCCAGGCTGGCTGGCATGGGTGGGGGAGCAGCAGAGGCCCGGCCAGGGCTCAGTGGCTGGCACCCCTGCTTTACTGGGCATTGCAGGCTGGCTGGCATGGGTGGGGGTTTGGGACACTTGCAGACAGGTGGAATGACGGGCCCCGTAAGCAGCAGAATGAAGGCACCAGAACCCTGATGGTCCTGGGGTTGGAGTGGCTGGAGTCCCTGATTGGCTGCGTGTTGCAGGCTGGCCAGCATCAGTGGAGCAGCGACAGAGGCCAGGCCAGAGGTCGGTGGCTGGCACCCCTGCCCGGCCTCGGGTTGCAGGCTTGCATTCTACTCACTGGATCTGAAGAAGCTATTCTGTCAATTGGGCAAGCCTTGCCCAGTGGTGAATCACATGGCCACCCAGTAGCAGACTTTGGTTTTACCAGAGGCAGCATTGCACAGCAAGAGCAGACTTTGGTTTGCCCAGAGGCAACATTGGCAACATTGGCATAGCAGGAGCAGACTTTTGATTTCCCAAAGGTATCATTGGCAGCATTAGCAGAGCAGGATCAGGCATTGGATTGCCCAGAGGCAACATTGAAACAGCAGGATCAGACATTGGATTGCCCAGAGGCATCATTGGCAACATTGGCAGAGAAGGATAAGACTTTGGTTTGCCCAGAGGCAGCATTGGCAACATTGGCACAGCAAGAGTGGACTTTAGATTGCCCAAAGGCATCATTGGCAACTTTGGCACAGCAGGAGCAGACATTGGATTGCCCAGAGGCATCATTGGCAACATTGACACAGCAGGAGCAGACTGTTAATTGCCCAGAGGCAGCATTGGCAACATGGGCACAGCAGGAGCGGACTTTAGATTCACCAGAGGCATCATTGGCAACATTGGCACAGCAGAATCAGACATTGGATTGCCCAGAGGCAGAATTGGTAACATTGGCACAGCAGGAGCAGACATTGGATTGCCTAGAGGCAGCATTGGCACAGGAGCAGCAGACATTGGATTGCCCAGAGGCAGCATTGGCACAGCAGGAGCAGACATTGGATTTCCCAGAGGCAACTTAAATCAATCTAATCCTACTCTAAATAAATCCAAAAACAGGGGAACGGAATCACTGCAGCAGAGTACAGACATTGGATTGCTGGGTCAGAACCCTTGGCACAGACAGCAGAGGCGGCATTGGGAGTAGCACCAGACATTGAGTTGCCTGGGTACAGAACCCATGGCTCAGACAGCAGCAGAGGCAGCACTGGGAGCAGCAGCAGACATTGGATTGCTGGGTCAGAACCCTTGGCTCAGACAGCAGAGGCGGCATTTGGAGCAGCAACAGACATTGAGTTGCCTGGGTACAGAATCCATGGCTCAGACAGCAGCAGAGGCAGCACTGGGAGCATCAGCAGACATTGAGTTGCCTGGGTACAGAACCCATGGCTCAGACAGCAGCACAGGCAGCACTGGGAGCAGCAGCAGACATTGGGTTGCCCGGGTACAGAACCCATGGCTCAGACAGCAGCAGAGGCAGCATTGGGAGCAGCAGCAGACATTGTGTTGCTGGGGAAGAACCCTTGGCTCAGACAGCAGAGGCGGCATTAGGAGCGGCAGCAGACATTGGGTTGCCTGGACACAGAACCCATGGAACAGCAGAGACAGCAGCAGCAGGATTTGCCTGTACGCAGCACCCATGGAGCCAGGATGGTAGGATTTGCCAGGGAAGAGCACCCATACAGCAGCAGACGGCAGCAGCATGATTGCATGGGAACATTTGGATTGACCAGGCCAGAACACGCGTGGACCAGCAGACAGCAGCAGCGGGATTACCAGGCCATCAGGGCACATTAGCCAGGGTTTGCAAGGGCATGGAGACAGGCAGTGTGGCATGAGCACAAGGCAGGCAGGCTGAGGCAGGCTTTGATCTAGGGCCACCTGGGTGGGCGGGCAGCGTAGCATGAGAAGAAGGCACTGGCAGGCAGACTGAGGCAGGCTTTGATCTAGGGCCCCTTGGTAGGTGGGAGGGCGGGCAGCATGGCATGAGTAGAAGGCACTGGCAGGCAGACTGAGGCAGGATTTGGTCTAGGCCGCCTGTGCGGAAGGGCAGGCGGGCAGCGTGGCATGAGCAGAAGGCACTAGAAGGCAGACTGAGGCAGGGTTTGAGCTTTGCAACCTGGGCAGGCAGACAGACATCATGGTATGAGAGGCAGTAGGGAAGGCAGACTGGGACCTAAGTTGGCAGGGCACCTGGATAGGCGGCAAAGACTGCAGTGAGAGAGAGCCAGTCAGGTAGGCGGGCCGAGATCATCTAGTGAGAGGCCAACTGGCAGGCTTATAGTTTCCCAATGCCACCCTGTGTCATGAGGTCAGTCAGATAAGCCAGCTGAGACCATCTAGTATGAGAGATAGAGAGGAGAGAGAGAGAGAGAGAGAGAGAGAGAGAGAGAGAGAGAGAGAGAGGCAGGGCGGGTGCCAGGCATTGGGAAGGAGGGACAGCACCTCAGCACATCAGCAGTAGCCCTAGCCCAGATTGAGGAGGAGCCCCGTCCCAAGACTGCCCCTGGCATGGGATGGCGTGTGCGACTGCACCATCACTCCATGTCCGGGGACAGTTTGGGGAATCCCAGCAGCAGAAGGTTCACCTTCAGGAAAAGCAACTGCTCTACCAACTGGACCCCAAGTCTCAGGCGGTGCAGGGAGCATATGTCTCCCACCATGTAGAACACCCACTCTCTGGGGATGCTGGTTGGTGGACAGGACAAGATACCCATGGCCACTTTGGACAGGGATGGCCACATGTTGGTCTTGCTGGCCCAGTAGGCCAAGGAATCACTGCTGGGCTCAATGCAGGGTTCCTCCTCCAGGTAGATATCCAATGCTGCTGAGGCGCTTTCACACACCCTCGCATAGCTCTGCTTGGGCACCAACTCAGCCACTGCCCTCAGCCATGCTGCCTGCCCTGCTGTGCACAGGCCAATCCTTCCCAGAATGCCCTGCACAATCGACCTGCTGCTGCTGCTCGCGATAGGGGTTCACTGCTGCTGCTGATCATGCTTCTACTGCTCGGGCTGGGGGCAGGGATAGACCCTGCTGGCTCAAAGGGGTGGCTGCTCCCACTCTCGCCATCCCCAGGGGCATCCTGCTGCTGCTGCTGCCATGCACTCTCAAGAGCCCTCTCTGCCCGTCAGTCCCTCTCCACCTGCTCAGCATTCCAGTACCCATAGACTTCTGTCTGCAATGTCACAGTCCCCTTGACCCTGGAGTCCAATATGGTTGCCAGCACATATTCCTCCCACTTCAGCAGCTCAGCAAATCACCCCATCAGCCCTGCCTTCAGCTGACATGCCAGGCCAACCACCTCAAACCCGATCTTCCTGCCCTCAGGGCCACCATCCTGCCCCTGGATAATCTCCTCCAGCCTCCTGAGCTGACTCTGGACTAGAGGGGTCACCTGGCTGATGCTGCCCATGGAGGAGCTGATGATCTCCGTCATGGCCAGGAACAGTCTCAGAACAAAGACTGTTTGGGAGAGGATGTCCCATTTTACCCCATTGTACTCTGAAGGTGCCCCGCTGTCTGTTACCAGTTGCACATGATTCAAGGCAGCTTTCTGCTCCACAAGCCGCTCAAGCATCAGGAACATCGAATTCCACCTGGTGGACACATCCTGCACCAGCTGGTGCACTGGGGAGCCTTGCTTTGCCTGCTTGGCGCGGAGGAGCTCACTGCCCTTCATGCTCTGGTTAAAAAACTCCACCAGCTTCCTCCCCCACTCTATCAGGGAGCTAAGCGTGCCTGACCCAATCCCCTTCTCCCCCAACCAGAGCATCCCTGACCACTAGGTGAAGGGTGTGCGCATCGCAAGGGATGCTGGTGAATCCACCATCGCGGACTGCCCTCAGTATGTTTGCCCCATTGTCCATCACCACGCATCCCTTGGTGAAGGGGCACCTGGCGTGAGCCACTCCCTTGACATGGCGGTCAGGGCTGCCTCAGTGTTTACAGAGGTGTGGGGGACATCCATAACTTTGGCCTGAAGGAGGGTCCACCGATACCCTGCTTCTGGACCCCTCCTGCCACTCATGAAAGTTGCCTCTGGGTCCTGTCACCCATGTGCTGTTACCACCAGGTAGGCATGCTGGGCATTTCTGGTGGACCACAGATCCATGGTGAAGTGGACTGCCCCCCCCATCCCCTGCCAGCTGCTCCCTCACCCACTCATTTAGAGCCTGTTACAGGGCTGGCACCACCTGCCGACTCAGGGTGGTGTGGGACGGCAGCTGAAACTGGGGGGCCAGGAACCCAATCAGGCACTTAAACCCAATGTCCCCCACCATGGAGAAGGGCTGCCCATACATAGGCAATCATTTCCTCCAATAGGTACGTGGCTTTCTTCTGAAAGCTACGCCGCCCTCTGTGTCCTGCAGCTGCGAACTGACTTGGCAGCTGCCCCCACCCCAACTCCTTCATAGTGCTCTGATACTGCTGGTGAGGCTGCTGCTGCTGCTGGTGGTGGGGCTGCTGCTGCTGTTCTCCCCCCGCCCCCAAGCAGGAATAATAGTGCTCCTACTGCTAGAGACAGCTTTTGGAGCAGGACGCTTGCCCGCTGATGGAGGTGTGTGACTGGTCGCTGGGGTCAGGAACCCACTGGTGTCCACTGCCCCTGCCTACCCGCTTAGCAGCACAGCACTGTGGCATGATTTGAGGTGCCTCATCATGGCAGTTGTGGCAAGGTTGGTGAGCACCTACCCACGCTTCACCACCTTCTGGCATAAACTGCACTGCACCTCCCTGGGATCATCTGCCCACACCAACTTAAAATGCTCCCAAATCAAAGAATTTTTTGCCCCCTCCTGCCTTCTGGCCCGCACCAGGGTGATGCACTACTGGGAGCCGGGGCAGGACATGGTGGCAACACAGCTTGTGGAGGGACAGCCATCGCCTCTGTCCCGGCAGATACCTCCTCCACAGAACTGCTGTCTGCCTCACTCTCCTCAATCTCAGGCATGTCCCCCTGTGAAGGGGAGTACTCGGCCTCTGAGCCAGATGGACTGCCACCATGCTGCTGTTGCCACCACTCTGAGCAGCATTCTCCCTCTGACCCCTATAGCTGCTGCTGCTGCTGCTGCTGCTGCTGCTGCTGCTACTGCTCCGCTACCTGCTGCCATTGCCCGGAGATCGGGCCCTGCCTCTAGCAGTTGGGGTGGGATCCACCAGCCCTGGACTGCTGGGGGATTGCCTCTACAATGAGGGACAATGGTGGCCCCTGAGGAACTTTGGCCCCTGAAGCACCTGCAGCCACAGATGAGACAGCCTGAGCCTCCTGCAGTGCCCCACATGGCAGTGGAGAACGCTGCTAGGAGGCGATGCCTAACCACCACCCCTAGTGCCACTAGTGCTGGGAGTCTCAGAAGCCTGTGGCTCAAAATCAGGCCTGCGAACCTTGGGGTGTGGTGATGGGCTCTGGATGCTGCTGCTGCTGCATGCTCCCACTCCACTGGCATGGCCCCTTCCACCTCTGGCACGTGCCCCATTGCCTCCCCTACGGGCAGCACACCGACCTCTCCTTCCCTTCTCCATCTGTCCCTCCAAAATAATGCAGCACACAAAGATTTTATATTTTATTTTTTAATTCAAATTTTTAATCTAATATTATATATCTAAACTAAGTCTAACTGCTATTAACTATTCTAAATGCTATGGAACTAAATGGATTATCTAATAACTACAAAGGCCTAGCCCTACAAACACACTGAATATTAAAACTAAATCACTAAACCCTATCTCTATCTCTATCACTAAGTTAACTCCTACATCTATCTATCTATCTATCTATCTATCTATCTATCTGGGATGGTGGGGGGAGGGAGGGACACGAACAAGACAGGGAGGGGTACAAAACTGAAATGAAACCTAAATCAATGTAATCCTACTCTAAATAAATCCAAAAAGAGGGGAAGGGAATCAGGGATGGAATATATGGGAAAGGGTTGGGGGAGGGAGGAAGATTGAACACAGGGAGGGGTAAAAACTAAAAATAACTCCTAAATCTATCTAATCTAAAGTAAATAAATGAAGCTAGGTAGGTAAATATGTGGGAATGAATGAATAGGAGGAGGATGGTAATGGATTGTGACTTTGGGAGGAACTGGGAGAGAGGGAGACTTCTGTAAAACGCTGCTGAAATGATCAGTGGCTAGCTCAGAAGGATTTGGAAGGGGGGGAGGACAATGACTTTTGTTTCTTTGCTGCGCCCGCCTTTTCACAAGCCCCATTGACTCCATGCAGGCTAGCCTGTGGCCAATTGCAGCCTGCCAAGGCAGTAGTGTGAGGAAAAGAGGGCTTTGGATTGGTCAGGCAGGCTGCTATTCCAAGCCTCTCCACCCCTGGCGCCAGGAAGTTTGCTCCTGAGCTGCCCCCCCCCTCCCTGGGCTTGTTTACCCCGTTTTTCCCACCCAAACTCAACCGAACTTTATCAAACTTTTCTGAACTGTTAGGAAGTTCAAATATTCAGTTTGGACGTTCGGTTCGGTCCACCGAGCATACTGAGTTCAGTCCGAAAACCAAACATCCGAAAACGCATGTATACATCCCTATCACACAGTACCCCATGGCTTCCCTAACAGGGTACTACCACAGAATACCTACCCCTCAGTGCCTGCATGTCCTGTCTGAACACTCACAGTTTACTATGTATGTAGTTACTCTGTAGATACTACAGGTTATCTGACATTTACAAACCAGGCTATAAGCAGAAGTGAATAGAGGGGAATCTCATAATTTAAGAGCATAGTTAAAAGAATCTAAACTTTGCAAAAGCAAATCATTCACTCTTCTTGTTCTTCTTCTTTTTTTCTTTTGTAAAGGCTGCTTTAATTTTGACAAGACTCTCTGTGGATTTTCTCAGTCCTCCTGGGATACTAAGTCTATAGCCTCAGCAGGTACCAGTCTGGATGCAATTAACAGCCATGCAACCAAAAGGGCTGTTTTTAACAAAAGCCAACATGCTTTTTCTATGGGTGAGCAGAGAGCTTCCATTGCCGACAGTGCTTGTCGTGCTGAACTGCAAAACCCTATTCTTAGGTGAGTGCCCATGAATGCGTATCCTTTGGCAAAGAGGGGGGCAGAGGTGAGACAGAATAAATCCCAAATGCCTGCGCTGCTGTTTGATAAGAACCACACATTGAGGATTGTAGGAAACCATTTCAGTTTTCTTCCAGCCCCCAGTTCAACCCTGTTCTCTTCATTATAGAGGAGGCACGAACACATGTCTGCATGTGCTTGATATAGGTGTGTTTATTCTGGATTCTTATGGAAATGTAAAGAGGATTTAATGCAGAGCTTCTAAAATAAAAAGGAATATAGCATTCAAGGCAGGGAGATGATAACTCGGGGGAGTCTCAAAGGGCTCAGCTCTGCCCTCTGTTTGATAAGGAACCCAATATAAAAATGCTGGTGTCCTCCTCTTTTAGTTTAAAGCTTTCATTGGCAGGTCAAACTTGGTAGCAGAGTTAAAGTGCTGTCTGTGAGGTATTTGGTGTCTCTTAGTGCCAGCTTGAGTCCTGTTCAATTCACTGAGGCTTGCATGTGCTAAGTGCTAGTGCCAGCAACAAATGACCTAAGGATCACACTGTTGATTTATTCAAATCAGGGGACCAGATTTTCCATGCAGGGAAGGGGTCTTCCCCACCACAGAGATCTCCCTCCTCTACATGAAGAAAGCTCCGCAGTCTCTGAAGGAAAATTTACTCCTCCCACAGGCCCTGTAGGGACTTGTCTCTGTAGCATCTTCAGCTTGGGGGAGAAATGGATGGAGAATCCACATGGGCCCTATAGGGATACAGATAATCCTCTCTGCAACCCCGTGACTGTTTGTTTGGATTACAGAATCATACAACTGGAGATTTTTTAAGATCTCAGACATCCTCTAGTCCAACCCCCTGCCCTAAGGCAGGATACCCTATACCTAAAGATTATTAATGATCTAGAAAAAAGGGGTAAAGAGTGAGGTGGCAAAATTAGCAGATGCAGGGGCGTAGCAAGGTTGAGAAGGGCCTGGGCTGAAGCCTCAGTTATGGGCCCCTCATGTGTCCGTGTGTGTGCTATGTGCGTGTGTGCGTGCTTTGCACGAGCTCCAAAAACCCAAAGTGGGTGGAGCTTAAGGGATGGGGCAGGACTTAAGGGATGGGGCGGGGCCTGCTGACAGCTTCTAAATATACAAAATTCAGCGGCTAGGGGTTATAACTGTGGCCATAAACAAGCATGGCCTCCAAATGCTTCCCACCTCCCCAGCCGAGCATCTACCACAACTCCCCAGGAGTAGTTCCACTGCAGGGGCAGCCAGGCAGGCAGTGAGGCAGGCACAGACAGACTGAATGTGTCCACTGCCTTACTGGAGGAGGGGAGTGAGTTTAGCCAGTCTGGCCTCCAGGGCCTGTTGTTCCTTGCTGCCAGTGCCGCCTGTGCCTTGTGCACGCATGCAGTGCGACCAGTCCAGAGGTGCTGCTATCAAACATGCCAGACATCCAAAATGCAGCTAGCTTATTAAGTGCCATGAAAAGAGACATATATATATATATAACCAGTTCAGTTGTGCCCCATAATCAGTTCATGCTTCCCCCACCTAATAACCAGTTCGTTTGTGCTCCTGCCACCATATAATCAATTCACACTGATTCACTAGTTCAGTTGTGCCCCCATAATCAGTTCATTCTGCCCCCACCCATAACTATTTTAATTTGTGCCCCCGTGGCAGAGTGAATTCATTATATGGGGGGCACAAATGAACTGGCTATGGGGTGCGGGTTTAAAGACAGTATTCCTGTTAGTAATAACTTCATTAAGAAAAGTTAGTGAAATAGCAGCCATAATAATCTCAGAACCATATTTGCAGATATATTTTCCAAGTAGATATTGCTTTACATCCTAAATTCCTACCTAAGATAGTATAAGTAAGACAGTTGTGAGAATGTGGCCCTTTTTACACGGGCCTCTCCCACCCATGAACATGCAGATTTCTGTGTGTTCATGGGTGGGGGAGCCCCGGGTGAACAATGTGGTGCCCACACCCATGGTGTGTGGGGGTGCATGCACGCCTGCCTAACACGCATCCCCACGCATCCCCCCGGAGCAACTGGGGGAAACGGTGATTACTCCATGGGTGTGGATGAGTGGGGGGTGAGTGGGGATGCATGTGCAGCCGTGTGCATGCCCTGTCCATGCACTGGTGTGCCCATGGACGTCCTCCACCTGGTGGAGTCAAGTAAAAATAGTATGTGAGGAGCCACTCGAAGAAGAACAGAAGGTTGCTACCTTGAAAAGGTTCTTTGTAAGGTTCTTTGAGATGGCTCCGAACATTCCCACAACACCCAACCTTCCAGCCCGCATGGAATTTTTTTCTTATATTTATAGACAGGGTTGGGAGGAACTGTCATTCTGAGGAGGAGAGTGCTTTTTATACTAGAGGAGCTCGAGACCATCCTGTGGTCTATTATTTGAATAGGGTGAACATGCACAACCCTGTTGTGATAATGTTAGGACCCATCTCGAAGAACTTTCTTTACAAGGTAGCAACCTTCTAATCAGCACATGGGCAGGACCTGTTTGTAAACAAACAGCTTTATCTCCCCGATCTGTGTCCGGCTGTTGCTGCTGCTGCTGCTGCAGCTACTAGGAGGCAGAGGCAGGTGAGGGATAGGGACTGGAGCCAGGGAGGGGAGGCAGTGGAAAAACTTAGGCTGCATTCCAAACTGGCGGTGCTGGCAGCAAGAGAGGAGAGGGAGACACAGCGGGAGGAGGCGGTGGGGAAAAGAGCTGGTGCAGATCTGCCGGGCTCTTTTCCTGGCACCGGCTCCTCCGTTCTTCTGCCTCCCCCCTGCCTCTCACTGCTGCCACTGCCGCTGCAGGTGAGGGAGCCGGCCGTGCCTACGCCCCCCCGGACAGGGTCCGGGTGCAAATGAGCTACCCTGCACCATGGTAGCTACGCCACTGAGCAGATGGCACCAAATTATTCAAGATAGTTAAGAGATCTAGGCAGACTGTGAGGAACTATGGCCCTTTTCACACAGACTGGCAGCATGGGGGAGATGGGTGGAGGCCATGGTGGGTGGGTGGTGGATGGGCGGCCCGTCGCATGGATGTCCACCCACCTCCACCCATCTCCATGCATGGATCATCTGCCATTGGCACCAGTTGCTTCATGCATAGGTGATGGTTGGAGGTGGGTGGAGTTCAGGAGCGTGCATGCACCCCCCACCTGCTGTGGTGATCACATGGACGCCTCCCACTGCCCAGCATCTGCACATGTGGGCAGCGAGGGAAGGGGGGCATCCATGCAAAAAGGGCCTTTGAAGTGAAGGGATCTCACATGACTGGATGAATGGGCATAAAATGTCAAATAAAATTCAATGCTGATAAGTGCAAGATGATGCACATAAGGAAAAAATAATCCTTACTTTACATACACCAGGGCATGAAATTTCAGAACAAAATCTGGTAGCCGACCCCAAAAAATTTAGTTGCCAGACTTTATCTTAACATTAAACTGTTCTTGCCCCACTACACCCCTGAATGGATGGTGGTCAGCTCACATCCTGGCATGCCTACCTACCTTCAACCTCTCCCACCAACCCCCATCTTCTTCCCCAGCTCTGCACCCCTTCCATAATCTGCAGGCTATTAACCCTTTAGATTTTGCTTCCTCCCTCTCCCCCTTCTCCCTTCTGTCTTCTCCACCTCTTTCCCTGACACTGCCATCTCTTCTCTTAATGCCTCTCTTGCCACGACTCTCGATTCTCTTGTCCCCCTCTCCTCCTGCCCCGTTCGACCCCGAAACTCCCATCCTTGGTTCACTCCTACTATCCACTACCTCTGCTCCTGCACCCGAGCTGCTGAATGCCTCTGGTGCAAATCCCGCTTCCACCTTGACTTCCTCCACTATAAATTCTCCCTCTCCTTCCTCTCTTCCACTATCTCCCTGGTGAGACAACATTACTATGCCTCTCGGGTTGAATCCTACTCTCATGACCCTCACTGCCTCTTCTCCACCATTGACTCCCTTGTCAAGCCCCCCTGACCTCCTCCACCCTCTTCCCTTTCTGCTCAGCATCTCACATCATTCTTCACCTCAAATATTGACAAGATCCACCAGGACATTGCTTCCCACCCATCTCCTCTCCCTGCTCCCTCACCACCCCCTCTCCCTCCCCCTCTCTCCTCTCCTCCTTCCCTCCTGCCTCCTTTGAGGAAATCTCCTCTCTGCTTTCTTCCTCCAACCCCTCCACCTGCTCTCTCGACCCAATCCTCTCCCACCTCCTGACTTCCATTACTCCCACTGTTGCCCCTCCCCCTTTTACATGTCATTAATCTCTCCCACTTCTGGAACGGGTGGTCTACTCCTGGTACCTGGATCTCCTCTCTGCCAACTCCTCCCTGGACCCTCTCCAATCTGGATTCTTCCCCCTTCACTCCACTGAAACTGCCCTTCCCAAGATCACCAATGATCTACTTGTCACCAAATCTGAGCATCTTTACTCCATTCTTGTCCCCCTTGACCTCTCTGCTGCCTTTGACACTGCCAACCACTCACTCCTACTGGACTCTTTCCACTCCCTAGTTTCCACAGTTCTGTTCTTGACTGGTTCTCCTCCTACCTCTCTGACCACTCTTTTAATGTCTCTCTTCCCAATTCCAACTCTTCCTCCCTCCCCGTCTCGGTTGGGGTTCCCCAAGGCTCTGTCCTGAGCCCTCTCCTCTTCTCTATCTACACCTTGTCCCTTGGCAAACTCATTGCCTCCCATGGCTTCCAATATCACCTCTATGCTGACGACACTCAACGCTATCTCTCCACCCTCTCTCTCTCCCCTTCTGTCCAAACTCGCCTCATCAACTGTCTCTCTGATATCTCAGCCTGAATGTCCCAACATCATCTCAAGCTCAACATGGTTAAGACTGAGCTCCTTATCTTTCCTCCCTACCCTTCCTCTCCCTCTTCCCTGTCCATCCTTATTGATGGGGGTCACCATCCGCCCCATTCCTCAAGCCCGTAGCTTAGGCTTCAACTTCTATTCTCACCTTTCCTTTAAACCTTACATCAACTCTGTTGCCAAGCCCAGTCGCTTCACTCTCCAACATTGCCCTCCGCAATCTTCCCCAAAGGATACGTCGCCATGGCCCGGGGCCACTCGACCTTCAAAGACAATGGGCACCCGCATGCCTCATGTCAACGGTACCAAGGCAGATATCCCCACCCAGCCTTCTTCAGAGCTGGACTTTGCCGGGGCAGCAAAAACATCTACAGATTTGACACAATCAGTCATCTTCACAGTAGTGACACAGCCATTACCCACAGAACCTAGTTCCATCATGGTGGGAGTGCTTGAATGTTTTCATCCTTCGCTAACACCCACACCCCTAGTACAACTGGGTGATGTCAAAGATGTTCCTGCCAATGACCACCTTGGTACATCTATGGTATCCCAACCACTGCCACTTCTGGGACAGATTACGGTACCTCTGGAGATGGGGTCCTCTAGTGTTCCCCTTCTGACCTCACCCTCATCAGAGGGGTTTCCCAAGGATGCAGGAAAATCCCCGAGGTCCGATGTAACCACGGAGTGCCCCCCCGAGTTGCCTGCCCCATCGGCCCAGGTCTGCCTTGAGACGACCGCTTTGGTATCCAGGGGGTCCCCTGGACATGACCCCGACTGGATCGGGTCGACCCCACCAGGTCCTGATGCCACGACAGAGTTACTTCAACCCAGTGATTCTGTGGCAGTATCTGCAAGGGCACTGCCTCCTCGTGTTATGAAGAGTTCCACCTGTCATGGACCTGTCACTCCTTCACCTCCTCCCCCTGGAAGAAAGAAGGTTGCTGTGACCATCACCAGGACATGCTCTAACAGATGCCCACCCCCTCTGCTATCCTGTCAGAACTGTCGACTCTTCCTCTGTCACCAGAGGGGAGGCCTAAGGCAGATTCTTCCAAGGTGCGTGGGACCCCTAACATGAATAACCCCCCCGGGGGGGCTGCCACCAGCACACAGCACCTATCGGCATAAGGTTAGCACCTCGGATCCCTGTGATCTCCCTCATGGACTCCATGCTACCCCTGGATCCCATGCCCTGACACCCCTCCCTCCTTATTGGGACCTCCTCCACTGGCCTGACCCCCACTGGGACTTCCACCTCCCCCCCTTTTGCCAAGTGTTCCATTACACCCCTTCCATCTATGGGGTATGCTGGTGAACATTGCATGGTTCCGCCTTCCAGCATTCTACCACCCTCTTGGCTGTGTGCCCCCTTATGGGCCTTACCTAGGACCCTGGCCCCCTGCTGGCCTACTTGGTTTGGTACCCTTTACTCCCCCCCCTTGTCCCTTCTCCAGGGTGTCCTGCATTTTCCTAAAAAGGCCACAAGGGGGCCTGGTGCTCCCCTTTGGTAACATGGATTTTGGGGGTTGCTGCACCCTCTCCTGCATGTCCTGTTGGAAATGCATTCCTTAGTTACATCTCCCTTAAGCACCTTATTCTGTTTGTTGGCTAGAAACAGCAGGAGTAGACAGTCAGATCAGGGAACCCCTCCTCCATCCACTTAGTTCTGCTCCTGACTAGGACCTGATTGGTTAGTCTTCTCTCCCCAGGATATTTCTTATCTCTTTGTGTCTGAGAGATATTCATAGAACTTTTCCTACTTCCCTCCTGAACACACCTAGTCTTAGGACTTAGTATAGATGTAGGCCTTTCCTATTTTACATGTATTTCTTAATAAAGCTACTTAAACTTAAGTATGCTTCCTGCCTTCTTATTAATGATTACCTACTCACACTCCTCTGTAAACTCTGCATTGGAACAATCAATGCAATGATATCACAGTCCTTGCATTTCAACAGGGTTATGGGTCCAGGCAACCCAAAAGGTAGCACAGAGTGAGTATAATTGAGTGCTAGCATTAATCTTAAAGGCAGAAAAGAAAAGAAAGATTTTAGTCTCTGTGACCATGGATTCTGTGCTGAAGATCTCCATTCCAGAGAAACTTGTTGAAGCTACAAGCTATGAAGTTTGGAGCTACAATGCAAAGATGGCGCTTGGAGAACTAGGCCTAAAGAAAATGCTGGAGTCCACAAGGCCTGCAGAAGCAGGGGCAGCACAAGAACTCTGGGATGAGAAAGATGAGAAAGCCATGGCAATCCTCTTAATGTAGGTGAGTCAGTGTTTACATGTGCATATTCATAACAAGTTAAATGCAAAGAATATGTGGGAAGCTTTACAGAGATTGTATCAAGGGAAATCAAATATTTCAAAAATACAAATGCTTAAAAGACTTTGCAATATGAGAATGGATGAGAGTGGAGATTTCTCAGCTCATTTTAATGGCCTGCTTGAACTAGTCAGGAGATTGGAAAATCAAAAGCTGAAATGACCAGATGAATTGATAGTGGCATTTTTCCTGAACTCTTTACCACTAACTTTTTAAACAGTCTGTCAGATAATAGAAATGCAGGATAACCTATCTTTAGATGTTGTTATTCAGAAACTTGAGGAATTTAATATCGCTCAAACTAACACACAGCCAGACATCCCCTCAGGGTTTGCTTGCAAGGCTGCTGAGAATAAGAAGACTTTTGCAAAATCGCAATGCTCTGCAAGAGTTAAATTCTGCTTCACCTACGGGGAAATCACACATCTTGCATATCAATGCACCAAGCAAGAAATTGAAGAAAAACCAGTTAAGCAAGTTCCCAGCTTCTCTGCAAAGAAAAAGGCAGACAATGAGTTAGCTTTTAGCTTGATTGAGGAAAAAACCTTCCAGCTTGAAAACATGAAAGGACAAGAAAATGAGACTGCATCACATGATTTCTTTATTGATTCTGGAGCAACTAAAAATCTGATAAAGGACAAAGACAGAGTTATTGATCTAGATAGGACTTCTAGAACTCCTATACGATTGGCTAATGGAGAGAAAGTTTATTGCCAAGGAAAAGGAAGGGCTGAACTTCTATCTAATCTGGGAGATGGAAAGCAAGTGAAAATGTCCATTGAAGAAGCTTTATATGTCCCAGAATTGGATCACAATTTTATAAGTGTCAAGTATGTTGTACAGAAAGGTTTTGCAGTGCATTTTGAAGGGAAATATTGCAGAATTTCAAAGGAAAAGAAGCTTTTTATGCGAGGAAACCTGGAATCAAATGGCTTATTTAAAGTTGATTGCTTGCAACAGAATGAGTGTGCAAATGCTGCAAAAGATTGCAGACACAAGAACTGTGAAAGCAAATGGCATCAGAGGGTAGGCCATTGTGATACAAATATGTTACATACACTTCCAGATCTGGTTAAACATTTTAAAATGAACTCATGTGCAACTAAAGATGAGAGATGTGTTTGCTGTGTAAAAGGAAAGGGAGTTAGGCTCTCCCTTCCTCAGAGCAAAGAGGAAGCCACACAGCACCCTCTACAGCTCATTCATAGTGATATCTGTGGTCCTATGAAGACAAAAACAATTGCAGGAAACCAGTATGCATTGACTTTCATAGATGACTTTTCCAAATTCATGTTCACTTA
>QEPC01004255.1:196295-209692 GCA_003113815.1 Sphenodon punctatus | reverse complement strand
CGCAGGGAGCACATGACACCAGTGCTCCGGGCTCTGCACTGGCTGCCTATAAAGCACCGGTCCAGGTTCAAGGTGCTGGTTTTAACCTTTAAAGCCCTTCATGGCCTAGGCCCAGCCTATCTGCGGGATCGCCTCACTCCCCATGTACCCATGCGACCCTTGAGATCATCCGTGGGAGCCTTTTTGGAGGTTCGCTGGGTGAGGCAGGTGGCCACTGATGTTAGATCTTTTTCGGTGGTCACCCCTGTGGTGTGGAATTCGCTTCTGGAGGAGGCTCGGCTGGCACCCACTCTCCTGCTGTTTTGGCGTATATGTAAGACCTGGCTGTTCCGTCAGGCTTTTGGCGGCGGGTAGGGGTGGGGTGGGGCTAGGGATAGGGATGGGGGTGTTCCCCATGTAGTGTATTTTAAATTGTTTTAAAATTTTATTATTGTTTTAAATGAAATGTTCGCTGCCCCGGGCTGCCCTGTGGGCAGGAGGGGCAGGAGGGGCAGGATATAAATTTAAAAATAAATAAATAAATAAATAAATAATACTGAAGCTGAAGCAGAACCAGAACTGGAACCAGAAGTGAGACGTTCTGGAAGACCCAACAAAGGAGTACCAGCAGCAAGACTCTCCTACGTGGCAAAAGTTGGGGAACCGCAGGAGCTCTTAACATGTCAAGACATTCAAAAAATGGCAACCAGTGCGAGAAGTGCAAGAAGAAGGACTTGTCAATTGATTTATTGTCCTACAGAGGAAATGATAGTGGATGTGCTGACTAAACCGCTACCCAGAGACAATTTCCAGAGGCTATGAGAAGCACTGCGAATTGTCAGCAGTACACATAAGTGATTCGGTGCATGGGATGATGAGAAGGGGTGTTGGAAATGCATTCCATAGTTACATCTCCCCTAAGCACCTTATCCTGTTTGTTTGCTAGAAACAGTAGGAGTAGACAGTCAGATTAGGGAACCCCTCCCCCATTCATTTAATTCTACTCCTGACTAGGACCTGATTGGTTAGTCTCTTCTCCCCAGGATGTTTCTCATCTCTTTGTGTCTGAGAGATAATCAGAGAGCTTCTCCTACTTCCCTCCTGAACACACCTAGTCTTAGGACTTAGTATAGATGAAGGCCTTTCCTATCCTACATGTATTTCTTAATAAAGCTACTTAAACTTAAATATGCTTCTTGCCTGCTTACTAATGATTAGCTACTCACACTCCTCTGTAAACTCTGCATTGGGACAATCAATGCAATGATATCACAGTCCTTGCATTCCAACATGTCTTACCCTCCTTCCCTCCATGACATTCCCAGAAAAGGGGGGGCTAAGAGGGGGTACTGTCATGGCTGGGCTTTGAACCCTTGACCTTGCCTGAGGTGCTTGCTGCCTTTGTGCCACTAGGGGGTTTCTGTGGAGGGTGGATTCCCTCCCTGCCTTACTATTCCCTCTCTTCCTTCCAGCTCTGTCCCACTTGCACCTGATAGGGGGCGTGGACCCACTTGCCACAGCCTGATTGGCTCCTTGTAGTATTTAAGGCTGCTGAGGGCTGTGGCAGGTGTGGAGCTTCAGGTCATCCCTCCATGACCCTTGCTTGGCTCATGCCCCTTCTCTACTCTCCTTCTTTTGCTTTGTACCTCTGTTTGTACCTTTGTTTGAGTCTGTGTTGTGTTCCCTCTGTCTTCCTAGTGTGTTATACCTTACCCCTGTCGTGGATTTTGAGGCTGTGAATAAGAGGAGGCTGCAACAGGAACGTTCAATCAGGTTTATTCAGATACACAGCTTGGGACACACCGGTATTTCTACCAATGGACAACGGCTTTCAGAGGAAAGCTTCCTTATATACACAGTGGTAAACAAGCAACCATATATGGTTCGATCATGCTGGTATTAGATAACGATATCTGATGGAAAAAATATTTCTTGAAAAGGCAGAAATTGGGTTACTGATGCAAGCAAGCTCACTTCCTCTGAATTAGGGATAAGGGGGCCCAAGGGTGCAGCGGGACATCTGTCAGGGAATGTAGCTAACCACAAAACCCACATACACAGGAAACTTCAGTATTGGTGCTAACTATAGCTCATGAAGCTTTAGCAAACCAGCTGAGGCAGACATGCACCTTTCTTGCAAAGCAATAAGCTCTGGCCTAAAAGTTTGATCAAGGAGCCATATTGGGATTCTTCCATAATTCCCCTCTTTTAAGGCTTGGAGGAAACGATGAGGCCTCAACCATCAAAGGGGTATTAAAACGGGTCCGCTCATCAATAAGCTTGTGAACCTGAATCTTTCTGTTGAGGGCAGAAGTATCCCTGGTACATTTGTTAATTAGGCAAAGCACAAGCTTGAATACAATGTACACTAATACAAACAATAAAAGAAAGGACATAACCCCATACAGTATGTGCTTGACAAAAGCTTGAATGTTGGAAAACAGACCCTCAAGCCAAGAGAAGAGACCCCTGTCCACCTCCCATTCGCCAGAGGGAACCCAGGTTGAGTTGGAATGTAGTTCCTTAACTGCTTGTCCAATTTGACCAATAACAAGGTGCAGGTTTTTGGCATTATCAGGAATATAAGTACAGCATTCGGTGTTTATGAGAGCACAGACACCTCCTTTGGCTGCTAGCATTATATCTAAAGCTATGCGATTTTGTAGGGCTACTTCTCTAAGGGCCACCATTTGTGCTGTGACATTTTCAAAGCTGCTGGCCATGGCATTTGCTGACTTTTCAAAACTAGTAGTGATGTGGTTAAGATGTTGAAGGCCTAGGGCTGTGCCGAATGCACCCATACCCCCAAAGAGACAGTACTGTAGCTAGATGGCCCTCGATATTGCTGACAACCGCTCGTTTAGAGCGAGTGCATAAACTGGTGTCGCTCACATTCAGAGAACTTTGCAGGCCTCTTATAGGGGCCACGTCCAGGATACGGATGGCTGGGAGAACAAACACTATATAGCAGCTACCTCCCCAGTTGGCAGGCAACCATTTGCAAGCTGTGTTACCGCAGATGTAATATGTTCCCACCCAGGTGCACATCCCGTTCTTAGAGAAATCACAGGGAGATGAAAAATAAAGGGTAACATTCTGAATAACTGCATTAAGTGTGCATGATAAAGTGTAGTCACAGGTACTATTTCCCATGAAGTGGGGGCCGTTGTTAGTGTAGCAAGGGAAGCCCTTCTGAGTGACAGATACTATGAGGGGAGGAGGCAGAGATTCGGGAGCTGTTTTATCCACCATTCGTTTGAGGTGGAATTAATTGCCCTACACAGCGGAATGGGTCTTCTGAGACGAGGGCATAGATCTTCCCAGTTGAGGGGGATGCTAATTAAAGGATTTCCTCCTTTAGGGATCAGGGGAAGATGTGCACATACCCAACAAATAGTACGGTTCTGGACTGCTGCTGTAACAATGGCAGTAGTTAGATAAGAGTTCTGGTGAAAGGCTAACATAGGGTCAAAGAGGAGCAGGAGGGTCAGTACGCCGGCAGTGAGAAGCATGGATCCAGGCATTTTTACCCTCTACCCTAACAGCCGTATGTGAATTCAGAAGGACCAAGTGTGGTCCTATCCAGCGGGGTGCCAAACAGTTTTTGTGGCAGAATTCCTTAATGAGAACCCAGTCAGCAGGTTTAAAAGGATAGCAGGCTTCTGAGACTGGGGGAGTAAAAGTGTCTCTGGCTCTTTGTTTTGAGGCCTGTAGGGCTCTAGATAAGGAAAAAACATAGTTAGCAATGCTGTCAGAGAGATCAGTGAGGCTTTCCTGTCAGGCCACCCGTGGCTCTATTGCCACGCGCATGGGTCTACCCATTACAAGTTCAAAAGGGGACATGCCATGCTTGCGGTTTGGGTATGAGTGGGTGGCCATGAGTACTAGTGAAAGGGCCTGCAGCCAGGGAAGCCTGGTATCTAATACCACCTTTGACAATCTGGTTTTAAGGTCAGAGTTTTTGCATTCGACCTGACCACTGCTTTGTGAATGATATGATGTGTGGAAAAAGTGGTTAACCCCATGGCATTTACACATAGTTTTGGTTAATTGGGCCATAAAGTGGGAGCCCTGGTCACAGTCAATGGAGAGGGGCACCCCAAAATGTGGAATGAAGTCTTTAAGGAGATGTTTGGCCACCGTGATGGCGTCAGCTCTCCTGCAAGGAAAAGCTTCGGTCCAGCCTGAAAAGAGACACAGTACAACTAGCATATGTCTGAACCCCTGTGAGGGGGGGAGATCAGCAAAGTCAATGTGGAGATGAAGAAATGGGCCTTCTGCCCATGGATGCATGGAACTGCGAACAGGAGTGGTCTTGGTGATGTTGCAGCATTGGCAGGTTGAACAGGAACGTGTGAATTGATGGGCCTCTGTGGTGACAAAGGGTGCAAACCAGTGCTCTGAGATCATAGATGAGATCCCCCCTTTGTTTGTGTGGGAACGAAGATGAGCCACACGAACCAAATGCTGTAACAGGGCTCTGGGGGTGACCGGACAACCATCAGGATGGCACAGGATACCAGAACTGACAGGGGTGCAGCTGTACTGGAACCAAATTGTTCGCTCCAAGGGATGTGCCATGGTTTGGAAGTCCAGGAGGTCAGTCACATCAGGGGAGCCAGGGAGTGGAGCTGAAAGAGATACTGCAATAATGAGCTGAGCTGGTGGTCCGCATCGTGCTGCTCACTGTGAAGCTTTATCAGCACGATGGTTACCGAGTGCATCAGGCGTGGCAGCTCTGGTATGGGCCCGAACGTGAACAATCGCCAGAGACGAGGGCAGGAGCAAGGCCAGCAAAGGTTCAGAAATGTATGGAGCATGAGAGATGGGGGAGCCTGAGGAGGTTAAAAATCCACGCTCCTGCCAAATGATGCCAAAAGAGTGACAAATGCCAAAGGCATAGTGGGAGTCAGTGTAAATATTGGCAGACTGGCGCTTAGCTAAAGTACAGGCTCGAGCAAGGGCAACAAGCTCAGCACGCTGGGCACTATGAAGGACAGGAAGGGAAAATGCTTCAAGGGTTTCAAACTGAGTGCAAACAGAGTAGCCCACAGAAAGGTGGGTGCCAGCGCGAACGCAGGAACCATCAACAAACAATGACAAGGAGGGGTTTTGTAGGGGTGTGTCAGAAAGATTGGGATGGGGCAGGTAACCTGGTCCAGGAGGGAAAGACAGTCATGAGACAAACAATCAGGAGTTCCTTCAAGAGGAGTGGGGAGTAGAGAGGCAGGACTGAGGGGTGGAACACAAAGTAGGGTAATATTATCAGCAGACAGCAAAACAAGCTCATATTTAGTAAGACAGGCATGGGACAAAAATTGAGTTTTACCCTGATTAAGGAGAGCATATACAGAGTGTGGAACAGCAACAGTAAGGCGGTGGCCGAGGACAAGGGAAGCTGATTTTTGCACAAGTTCAGCTGCTGCTGCCACCGCTCGGAGACAACGAGGGAGACCCTGGGCAACGGGGTCAAGATGAGCTGAGTAATAAGCCACAGGGCGGTGGAAGCCTGTAAATTCTTGAGTAAGAACTCCTAAAGCAAACCCCTCTGACTCATGACAAAATAAAGTGAAGGGTTTATTATAGTCAGGACGAGCTAAAGCAGGCGGTGAGGCAAGAGCTCATTTAAGAGCATGAAAGGACATCAACGCTGTATCAGGAAAAACAAAGGGCTCTAAAGTTAAAGCAGAGTAAAGAGGTTGGGCCAGCTGGGCATAGCCTAAAATCCATTGGCGGCAATAGTTAGCGGCCCCCAAAAACTTGCGGAGCTGTCTGCGGGTTGTGGGGGCTGGGAGTGAAGTAATAGTCTGAAGTCGGTCGAGAGACAAGGAGCGGGACTCATGAGAGATAATGTGACCCAAATAGGTAACAGTGGGCTGACAAAACTGTAATTTAGTTTTTGAAACCTTATGTCCCTTGGTGGCCAGGTGGTGAAGGAGAGACAGAGATGCCTCTTGGCACTGAGTCGGAGAGTCAGAGGTGACAAGGAGATTGTTAGCATAGATGATTAAAGAAGTGCCTGGGGGTGGTTGAAAATCAGCAAGGGTTTCTCTAAGAGCTTTGCCAAACAGTGAGGGGGAGTCTCAAAATCCTTGGGGTAAACGTGTAAAAGTGTACTGGCACTGTGACAAAGGGTCAGTAAAGGCAAAGAGAAACTGAGACAACGGGTGAAGGGGTACAGAGAAAAAGGCCTGAGACAAATCTATAACTGTAAACCAAGATGCAGAGGCAGGAATACTAGCAATGGTGGTGACCAGATCAGGCACCACTGGGTATAAGGGAATAACAAACTCATTTACCATTCGAAGGTCCTGAACAAAGCGGTAGATGGGAGATCCGTCGTCATGGAACTTCCCGGGTTTTTTAACAGGCAAAATTGGGCTATTAACCGGGGACTTAGTGGGGACCACCACTCCGGAGGCAAGGAAAGCCCTAAGGACAGGTTGGATACCGGCAATCGCCTCTTGAGATAACGGATATTGAGGCACCGAGGGAAAAGGCTTGCTGGTTTTAACCTGAATTGAGACTGGTTCAATACCCTGTAGTAACCCCACATCATCAGGCGAGGTTGCCCACAAATGAGGTGGCAAACTGTCGAGGAGGGGTTGCTGGCCAGGCAGACACTCCTGTGCAGTCCTCAGTCACCAGGGCCATTAAAAATGGGGTGGGTCACTGAGTCCGGCAGGGAAATGAAAAGCCCATCTGCTGAGCAATGGATCGTGGCCCTCATTTTACACAGCAAGTCTCGTCCCAATAGATTAACCGGGGTGTTTCTACTAAGAAGGAAGGAGTGCCGATCTGTGAGCAGTCCGATGGTTACAGTGGCCAGCTCAGAGAGGGGCTGGGAGCTGGGAACACCATCAACTCCCACAGTAGGTAAGGTTATAGGAGAGACAGGCATAGAAGGTACATCAGACATTTTTAACATAGAACGAGTTGCCCCTGTATCTACCAGGAGGTCAACCTGCTGTCCATTAATTAAAGCAGACACAGAAGGCCCTGCCTGGTCTACAAACAAAGAAGGGGCAACAAAGGAAGGACTTACAGTCTGAGTGGTGGCCCCAGAACAAAGTCAGGCATTATTGGTGTTGAAAAGTGGTGGGTGAAAAGAGTCCTCAGGAGACGGGCTGGTGACAGGAAACTGCCTGTTGTGTTGCACAGTGGGGCCCGTTGGTGGTCGTTGATTGCCTCCTCGACAGACATTTCATTTGGGACATTGGTTTTTCCAGTGTCCCTGTTCCTTGCAGTAGGCACAAGTGTCATGGTTTACTGATCTGTGTCCCATGGCTGCAGCATTTCCTTGATTTGGTCTTGGGGGAAAAAGGGGGGTAGCCCTGACAGTGGGGTCACCAAGATTGTTCTTGGGTTGTGTGGTTTCCTTGGTTGGAGAGCTGTTGGACTTGAAGAACACACAATTTAGCAGCTGTCTGTTTTTGTTTCTGTTCCATCTTTTCTTTTTCTTCCTGAAATTGATCCCAAATCTGGGCACAGGATGACTGGATCTGATCAAGAGTGCCAGTTTTCCAGTCCAAGACTGTGGCCTGAAGCTTGGTACGGACCAGCACTTGGAGACCGGCTACATATTGGGTGACCACTACCCCCTGGGTTTCGGCTGTTCCGGGTTCAATACCTGAGTGTTTGCGATAGGCAGTCAAGAGGCATGCCCCATAGTCTCCAGGATGTTCATCTTTCTTTTGTGTTACTGAAGAGATTCGGCGCCAGTCTTGTTGGGGGGGGATACTAATAGAGGGATAGACTTCAAGAGACGAACCCTGTATCTACCGAGAGCAGCTTGTTCAGCTGCTGTCGTAAATCCAGGATCTTGGGCTGGCCAGCCATTGGCATGTCCCCTCTGGTTACTCTGGGTGATTAGGGCCCCTGTTTGTTCTGGAGTCAGGAGACCTGAAAGGAGCATGTCAATATCTCCCCATATGGGGTTGTAAACTGAGAAAAGTTGTTGGAGTTTAGAACGGAATTCCCCATGGGACTCACGGAGTTTTGGGAAGGACGTAGACCAGTTCAGGATATCCCCTGGAGTATAGGGTACATGAACAAAGGTTAGATCACCTCCTGCAGGATCCAGGTAAGCCCTTAAGGGTGCCTGGATGTCTGCCTCTCTGACTCACCATCCTTTACCAGGGGTTCTGAGGGCAATGGGGCGTCAGGCCACTACGCAGCCCGCTACCGATTCCTCAGAATCTCAGGACGGGGAAGATGTCATGGAGGTGGGTGGTGTATCTAGGAGGACCTGGGAGGCAGCTGCCTGTGGTGGTGCCGCTAAGACAGGTGGTGCCATAGGGGGTGGTCTCGGGATCCATCAATCAAGGAGATCATCTGATGGACTAGGGTAAATTTGAGTTGGGGTTTGCAAGGGACAAGTTAATTGGCCATAACCGGGGGGTTTAGTAGGAGACTGGATTTTAAAATGTTTCTGGACACTGGGTTTGTAGGCTTCTTCATCCCACAAGTACCACATGTCCATCTGTCAAGGATGTTTCTCCTCTAAATTACCCCAAAGATGTTCAAGGACTTGGAAGGAGAAAGACCATTCGAGAGGGAATTGCAATTCTGGATTGTAAAGGGTATAAAGGTTCCACCTAGCTACCCATTTTACTGCCACAGGTCCATATTTATTTAACATGTACTTAATTGGAGTATCCCCTGGGGGTAATTTGGAGGCAGTTGAACCCATTTTAATTCTAGTTCTCAAATTTGTTTCACAGAGTTGATTTACTAAGACCACAGATAACAAATTGTATGGGGGAGACAGACAGAGGAGGCAAAGGAATACCGGCAGGAAGCGATGAACTGTCTGTTAATTAACAAGTAATCAACAACTCATGGTGTTCGCACTACCCTGCATACCTGGGACGGGTGCGGAAAACAGACACACATTTTACAAAATACAAACTGACAAGACCTTACAAATGAACACCAAATAATCCTCTAAAGTCACAGAAGTCCCAGTATTTGACTGGAAACAACGGATCTATAGAGACTCAGGTTGGAAGGAACTAGGTATTTACAAACACTCTCATACATTCACACAGGGGGAAGGAGGTCCATTTCCTTACAGAGTGCCAAAAGCAGTTAAGTGCAGGATCTGGCTCATACAGGGAAAGGAAAGGATTTATACAATCACACCCGTGGGGTACATGAGGTTCCACCAAGCCCCCTTGCGATAGAAACCAACCATATAGGATGGCCTCTGGGTGGCTGAACTTGGCTTGAGTCTCAGACCTGGACCACGGTTATTAACATTCATACATTTATTTCAAAATATACCAGACAAAACATACACCAGACAAGACATAAACACTAATAAACAAGTCTAAAATAAATTTCTGATTCAGACAAGGCGGAGTCGGTGTTTTAAAACTGAGTTCTGTCAGACAGGACCCCTGTTTCAGTCCCTAATTGACCACCAGGGTATTAGGGCAATTATCAGAACGGGGCTCGGTTGTTAGCCGAGGTCCACCGTGAGCAAGGCGTCCCCCACTACCAGAAGAGCACAGCACTTACCGCAGGAGTCCATTGGATTCCTATGTTCCTCTCATCCCACTTCTGACACCAGAATTTTCATGGATTTTCAGGCTGAGAATGAGAGGAGGCTGCAACAGGAACGTTCAATCAGGTTTATTCAGAAACACAGCTGTGGGACACACCGGTATTTCTACCAATGGACAACGGCTTTCAGCAGAAAGCTTCCTTATATACATAGTGATAAACAAGCAACCATACGTGGTTCGATCATGCTGGCATTAGATAACCATATCTGATGGAAAAATACTTCTTGAAAAGGCAGAAATTGGGTTGCTGATGCAAGCAAGTTCATTTCCTCTGAATTAGGGATAAGGGGGCCCAAGGATGCAGCAGGACATCTGTCAGGGAATGTAGCTAACCACAAAACCCACATACACAGGAAACTTCAGTATTGGTGCTAACTATAGCTCATGAAGCTTTAGAAAACCAGCTGAGACAGACATGCACCTTTCTTGCAAAGCAATAAGCTCTGGCCTAAAAGTTTGGTCAAGGAGCCATATTGGGATTCTTCCATACCCCATCCCCATGTGTTGATATCCTGCCCTGTGTCTATGTGGATGTGTTTCTCTGCTCCCTTGAAACCCCACATAGTGTATTGTGTGTTCTGTTGTCTGTTTGTTTGTTGACTGGAAAGGCCCTGTTCTGTGTTTGTCTTCTGCCTCTCTTATAACCTTGCTACTCCCCTCTCCTTTGGGCACTGTTCCCACATGAGCCTGTTCCATGACCCTCCAGTCTTACGTTGCTGGTTCTTTAGTCCCTTAGCTGTCCCCTGGACCTTGGCTCCTCCAGCTTTGGTCCCCTGCCTCTAGCCCCTTGCTGCTTCCCTTCACCTCTGACTTCCTTGCCTCTGGCTCCCTCACCCCTGTGGCTCCCCATTGCCTCGCTTCTGGCTCCCTCGCCCCTGTGGCTCCCCATTGCCTTGCCTCTGGCTCCCTCACTTCTGGCTCCCTTGCCCTTGGCCCCTCACTCCTTGACTCTGGTTCCCTGTCTCTGGCCCCTTGCTCCTGCCTAGGCCAGAACCTAACCTGCTTGTCTGTTAGTGGGCTTCCAGATGTGGGCCTGCTATATCCCTAGACTGGGTAGATGGCTTCCCATGAACATGGGCCACAGTTCAGACCCAAGGGCCACCCAGAAAGGCCATAGTGGGCAAGCCACAGCAGGGAGTGAGCAAAACCTATCATAGCACGGGGCGGGGTGCCAGTCATATGTCACTTCCCCCCACTTCCCGGTTGGAGTGATCTGAAAGAACGTTTGATTCGTTCACCAACCTGAGCCAGCAGGGGGTGCCCCCCACTTCCTGGGATGTATAGCTCACAATCATTTTTCTATAAAAAGGGGAAATATTCAACTGGATTTATGAAAAACTATGGAGCAACAGCCTGTAGGAATCCAGTGTTAGAAAAATAGTATTGAAGCAAAGAGGTTAGCCAGATTCCTCAAAGGATAATCACGTGTATACCACCCAGAGTTAAGAGTTTTAGAATGGATCTAAAGCCACGGACACTACTAGGACCTAGTGGGAAGAAGTTTCAAAAGGAACGTCATTAAAGAGGAAGATCCAAGAGGAAGAACAATAAAAAGCCTCTCTTCCTGACTCCCACAAAAGTACTGTCCTCTGGCCCTGATGCTTTATATTTCCTTTGATTTATCTAAATTTTATTTGTCTTAAATTTGCTGCAAGTTTATTTTGTACAGCGTCCCCTAGTTGTAGTGTTACAAGAAGTGGTCATCAATAGCGCCCTGTTTCCTTGCTCTGCACCATTCATGATTTTGTAAACTTCTATCACATTCCATTTCCAACCCCACAAAGAACCCTGATGGAAACCATTCCAGGCCTTTGAACATCTTTGTTGCCCTTCTCTACACGTTTAACATTTCTATTATGTCCTTTTTGAGATGGAGAAAAAGTAGTTCAAATTATATCTTCTACTGGACCAACTTAGGCTGGAGAGAATATGTGCATTTTTGGGCCACATGGGGCCCTTCCATCCCCAGGAATGTATCTAATCGCTAACCTTCAGTTACTCTGTCTTCTCTAATCCCATCCATGTTGCTCTGGGTGTTTTCAGCAGACAGACAGATAGACAGCTTCTTCCATGGATGTGACCCCCACCCCTTTCCATCAGAAGCAGCGGTCATGTGCTTGGGCAGCTTCAAGAAGAGAAGGTTCTTCCTGCACCACCACCCCCGCTCTCCCCTCTTGCAGTCACTTCACAGCTGATCATGCTCGCCTCTTGCAGCTGCCTGAGCACGTGAGCACTGCTTCTGATATAAAGGGATGGGGGGTGTCATGACCAGGGAAGTCATCTTCCCTGGCTGTGACCCCCCCTCCCTTTCCATCAAAAGCAGTTCTTGTGTGCTCAAGTAGCTGTAAGAGAAGAAGGTCCTTCCTGAACACACACACACACACCAATTTCTACTCTTGCAGCCACTTCACATCTGATCATGTCCTCCTCTTGCAGCCGCCTGAGCATACGACTGCTGCTTCTGATATAAAGGGAGAGGGGGGTGACGGCCAGGGAAGGATTCTTGACTCCCTTTTCGATCAGAGCTCTCTTGCTCCTTCGCTCTCTCCTCTCATAGCTTCTTGTCAGCAGAAAGCAACATTCCTTTAGCAACCATGCTAGGCATGTCTCTATGGTACTGGTGGACCTGGATGTGGGCAAGACTGTTGGGGAACCTAAGGAACAAGATGTGGCAATGTGGGCATGCATTAGCATTCATTGGCCCACATAGTGGGCCTGCGATGTCCTCGGATGATGCTGTGAATGGGGACTGTGTGGGAGGAGGTGCAGGCAAGCATCTGGCAACATCTAATAAGTGGGCAGATGAACACGCACCTGGTGAGTGCTTCTGAGAGATATCATCTCGTTTATTTTCACCCTCTGTGCCTCATATACACCTATTCTGAATTTGCCCACTTTATATATTTCTGATTGGCTACAGTACATGACTGAGGAAGGACTTTGTGTGGCCCAAAAGCTTGCATATTCTCACCAACAGAAGTTGGCCCAATAAAAGAGATCATTTGAACTAATTGGTTTTCACCTCTTACATTTGGAAGTTACCAACATGGCAACCACACACTCTCTCTTTTTGAGATGGGGAGACCAGAACTGCACATTCAAGGCATGGGACCATTATATAACGGCATTGTGATAACCTCTGTTTGGTTTTCTATCCCGTTCCTTCTAATTTCCAACTGCTGCTGTATACTGAGCTCATGTTTTCAATGAACTATGAACAATAGGGGTGGGAATATCGGTTCTCCCTAGATCTGATATTGCCGGCATTTGGGTGTATCAGCTTAATCCGATAAATCTGATAATTACCTATACCCGCATACCAGATTTGTACCATTGGCCATGGTACCTGATTTTTTACATTGCGGCCATTGAAGTCAATAGCTGCAATGTAAAAAATCCAGTATCGCCGCCAATGTTAAAAATCCGCTATGCCGATACCGGTATATCCAGTACCTGGGAGATCCGAGACGGTACATCCGGTACCCGGTATTCACCCCGGTGTCCCACCCCTAATGAACAATAGGGATGGGCAAACGTGGTTCGGAAGTTCGGAGTTCGGTCCGAACTCGGCCTGTTCGGACGTCCGAATGCAAACACGAACATGAACATACCGAGCAGAACCAAACACCAAATGGCAAAATGGCCAAACAGTTCGGTCAGTTCAGATCACGTTTAGGTGAGTTCGGGTGGCAAAAAATGTTCACTGTAAGGTGACAGGGTGGGGTAGTACTAGTCACTGAGGAGCAGACTTCCAGGCACCAGGGGTGGAGAGGCTTGCAAGAAATGAAACTATCTGCCTCCCCCCTTCCCAACACCTTCTGAGCTAGTCACTGTTCCTGAACAGCAGGC
>QEPC01004255.1:183376-196039 GCA_003113815.1 Sphenodon punctatus | reverse complement strand
TTAGTGATTTAGTTTTAGTGTTTGTAGGAGTAGGCCTGTGTACTTATTAGATAATCCATTTAGTTCATAGCATTTAGAATAGTTAATAGCAGTTAGATTTAGTGTAGATAGATATATATAATATTAGATAAAAAAATAAATAAAAAACCCCCATCTAAAACAAAAAGACCAAATAAAAAACAAAAGAAAACCATATAAAACAGAATAAAAAACCAAAAAACCATATAAAAAACAAAAAAAACACCCATAGCATTTCCTGAACGGCTGAACCGAATGGCTGAACAGTCGAACAGAACGGCCAAACAGCCGAACTGAATGGACGAAAGGCCGAACCCACCAAACTAACCGAACGGCTGAACCGAACGGCCGAACCCGAACCGCGATCTGTTCGCCCATCCCTAATGAACAATGACACCAAGATCTTTTTCCTGAGTGGTAATTAGGAACCCAATATTGTGTATCTATAATTAGGATTATTATTTATTCCATGTGCATCACTTTGCACTTATTAAAATTGAATTCCATCTGCCATTTTATTCCTTGGTCTCCCAGTTACATGAGATTCCTCTGTACTCTTCAGTCGGCTCAGGACTTAACTCTCTTGAATATAGTGTCTTTGAATATTTTCAGACGTTACGAGATCACGCTCAACCACAGTCAATACCTTGTGGTGGGGAATGGTCCCGTAACATCTGTTTGGGAACCAGAAGTTCCCCCCCAGATGTTTGCCACAGTCAATCGCAGCAGGGAATCACATTCACCACATGATCGGCTGAACCGGCGGGGCCGTGGTCAATCCAGCCGGGCGCTGTGGCCGCATTGGCCGTGGCGCTCGCCCATCTCCCCAGAGGGCGGGCGGCGGGGGAGTGTGGCGGGGGCAAGGCCGAGCGGCCACATGCGCCGTGTGGCCCCGCCCCCCCCCGATTCCCCGCCGGGATCAGCCGGTACGTCTGTTGGACATGCCGGAGTGATCCCAGTGGGGAATCATTTGGGTGATTCCGGGACTGGGCGAATGCCGCCCTGTCTCATCTGAAATCACCCTTTGTTTTCTAAATCTACAATGTCCATGAAATGTCTTTATTTTTAACCTGACCCAACCCCTTCTAACATAGATTGAATTTATACAAAGCTACCAGAGAAGATAAACCCAAACAATGCAACACTTGCATACAATTATAAATATATCTAATTAGATTAACAGTCACATAAAGGTCTTATTTACAGCTTCAGTGATTGTATAGACAAGTGCTTCGTGTTTATAAACTTTTAATTAAAGAAGCTGATTAATAGTAATCTAGATATTCATAAGGGAGTACGACTTGCTCTTTTGGGAGGTCTGTGTACATAATATACACATTCTCTTCCATTTGAATTGAACAAATTCAGTGAGCCAAGTATGATTGAATGAAAATGATGAGTCTTTCCATTACTAAGAATCATTTTAATTGTGGACATTATCTGAATGTCAATATTTTTGTACATTTGTCTACTCAACTCTTATTCCCACTGAGCATAAATCAATAAAAACAAATGAGAGTGTTTGCTCTTTGTTATTAATTACAGCAGTACCTAGTGCCTCAGCCATGAAGTAGAGCCCCAGTGTTGTGGGCATTTTTCAAAAACACAAGAGAAAAGTAATTCCCAGCCCAAACTGTCTAATGTGGCCTCCATAGTTTTGTATTTATGAGATTGGGTGCTTTTAGACAGACGGCTACCCCGGTGCTGACCTGCCAGCCTGCTTCACCCCTGCGTGTCCCATCCATCTAAAGGCGGCCCCACCAAATGTGCAGGTGGATCAGAGTAGTCCCACTGTCAGCGCTCCGGAACATTCCAGAGCGTCACTGGAGGAGCAGGCTGGCCGAACCCGGGACACCAGCCCAAAGTGGTGCAACTGTCCATCTGCTTGGTGGACCTATGCTGTAGTTCCATTTTCAGCTGGCTGTTGCTCTTGGCAATGCCCTAGAGTTGTGGGCGCCAGCCTAGAGTGTTGGCGATTGCCCAAAGCTCTATGGCCAGGGAACCCGCCAGGTCCATCTGACGCCAACTTAGGTGGAGATGCAAGTGGGGGGACATGGAGGTGCAATCTGGAGAAAATTGAGGGGAGGGGAACTGCCCCCACATCCATCTGAAAGCACCCATTTTAACGAAATACAGTCTGCCAAGAGTCCATATGATGCTGAAACTCAAGTCCTTCACCCAGTTTCCTTTTTTGTACCGAGTGCAAAGCAAAACATAAACACTTGCCCAAAGGTTGCAGAGCACCCTGCTTGCAGGCAGTTCTTCTATTTCACTTTTGTCTGTTGTGCAGGTGCTGCCACGGGATTTCTTTTCCCTCTCAATCCTGGAAATGAACACAAGCTCTGAGGACCTCATAGAAGATGGAGTTCCGGGTGCTTTAGGGATGCACTCTGGAAGAGGAGGGTCCAGATCATGGCTCTGTGCCATGGTTCAGTTCTCTATCATTTTGTCCATAGCCTCCCCTCTGCTCTCTCACCCTGAGGTCAGTCTTTTAGTGTTTGGGGGTAGGTCCAACCAAGTATGGCACCTCTCATGTTCTTATCCAGATGCCTCAACCAAGATCCAGGGTCCCAATGAGCTGGATGATGTCCAAAGAGATAGCAGTAGTCTCAAAAAAATTGATGAGAGACTATGAAAAAAGACACTATCCTCATTTGACAAATGAGTCAGTCCTGAAGATTAAGTTATTGGGTACCATCCCACTGGCATTCTGTCCTGAGTGAACCTGCTCAGGTTATCTTCATAAGAAATCTTTGCATGTGTCAGGAAAACTAAGTGAGTCTGTAGTTCAAACTTCATTCATGTAAGGCACTTTTATTCAGCCTGGCATTTAGTGGGCAGGAACAGGGATGTTTTTTGCGTGTGTGTGGGGGGGGGAGAAGATGGATTCTATAGTTGGGGGCAGATTGAATATTGTAATTTGTTTTATGGATATTTTCATCTGTTGCTGTCCACCATGAGACTATGGGAATTTGGTGGGATATGAATCTTAATTAATTAATTAAATTAGGAAATGATCAGAGAATGATAAAAATGTGTAAGGTGCCTTCAAGGTTTTATTTATTATTATTATTATTATTATTATTATTATTATTATTATTAGCTAATATTAAAAATAAGAGCTTCAGAAATTCAGCTATGTTCTTACAGCAAATGTATGGTATTAAGTAATTGACTAAAATAACTATACACTTAACTGGAGTTATGTATGTCTATTAGGAAGTTGTTTAATATAAACCTAATGGTATATTAGATATCTAATAGCTGATGAATTAAAATGACTTTTTCTTTCTTATTACCATTTTATTGAATCTGATTGCTCATCAGTAAAGCAATATAGAACATATAGAACCACCTGTGGGTTTCTTAGTATGGGGGCTGATCATGGGAGTGTTCAGCCAGTTTAATATAACACAATGAAATACATCTGATACATATTTTCCTGCTCTGATAAAGAAAGACTACATAAATGATCAAGCTGAATACAGTTTATATTTTGTGTTCAAGTTAGCATCTTTACACTGGAAAATAAAGCCTAGACGAAGGATATCAACAGAACTTGAGAATGCCAACTTGTTTATCTTCTCTCTGGCCACTAGATGTCCCCACTGTGCTTCAGCAATTCAGCCAAAAGAACATTCTGAGGGTAGCAAAAACGAAATGAACAAAAACCTGACTCTTCAAGAAAATTGCTGAAAATGGGATCCTTGGCTCACCTGGCCCATCTTCAGTCCAATCTGTTATATATTCTTTTATTCCTTTCTCTGTGACCTTAAATGGTTATCTAGTAGGGTTGGGACTACCGGATCTACCGGTATCCGATACTGCCGGTATTGGGTGTACCGGCAGTATCGAATTAAACCCGGTAATCCACGTAAATTACTGGATTCCCCCCATACTGTTTTTTTACATTGCGGCCATTCAAATTAATGGCCACAATGTAAAAAAAACCACAAAAAACCACAAACACTTTCCCTCCCCGAGTCCAGGCTGCGCGGGTGGAAGGGGGGACACCCACCCTGCCCACCCACCCTGCCCAGCCTGGATTTAAACACCCAAAATAATTTCCCCTAAGTCCCCTAGTGCGGGCTCCGGGCCGCCGCTGGCGACCCAGAGCCCGCACCAGCACTACAGCAGCCAGCAGGTAAGTGTACCGGTACTTTACTGATACCTGGGGTGGGGGGTGGTTTAACACCCCCTCCACCTCAGGGATCAACCTACCTCCCCACCCAGGGATTAATGCCATTGCCTCCTACCTTGAGCTCTGGGTGGCGGTGGTGGCGATCCGGAAGCTTCAGCGCTGGCTGTAGCTGCCGGCTTCAGCACGCTACTAGACCTTCTGGGGAACTTCTGGGTTTCCCTGGAAGGCCTAGTAGCGTGCTGAAGCCGGTAGCCACAGCCAGCGCTGAAGACTCCGGACCGCCGCCCGGAGCTCAAGGTAGGCAACAATGGCATTAATCCCTGGGGTGGGGGGGTGTTAAACCACCCCCCACCCCAGGGATCAGTAAAGTACCAGTACACTTACCTGCTGGCTGCTGCAGTGCTGGTGTGGGCTCTGGTTCGCCAGTGGCGGCCCGGAGCCCGCACTAGGGGACTTAGGGGAAATTATTTTTGGTGTTTAAATCCAGGCTAGGCAGGGTGGGGGTGTGTGTCCCCCCTTCCACCCATGCAGCCTAGACTCAGGGAGGGGGAGGTTTTTGTTTTTTTCCATTGATTTCAATGGGGACAGTTCCCCATTGAAATCAATGAAAAAGTTCCGGTACCGGTAAACCAGTATTAATCCGGTAAACCAGTTTTTGTAAATCCAGGAACTGGTAAAACCGGTACCCGGTATTTGGCCTGGTGTCCCACCCCTATTATCTAGAAAAGTTAGAGTGTTATTTGGGTAGGCAGAGTATTCCCCCCTGAAAAAAGAGAGAGAATCAGTTTCTCACAAATGGAAAAGCAATTCCATTTCTGTATATGATAAATGATCAGCCCTAACTTGCTGGGTAAAAAGGATGAAGCCATTAGTTTTAACACAGGGCATTTTCAAACATGATGGTTGTTGGGGTTCGTTAGTACACTTGAGTGCGTATTAGTTGGAGGGGCCACTGCCATGCTGAAATGCACCCGCCAGATGTTTCCATGGGCTGGATCCTGACCATGGGTGAGGCTAGCCCAGGTCGTGACTTTGGAAAATCCCCAAGTTACAGTCCAGGCGAACTGCCATCATGATCAGGATCCGGACACCAGACCCAGAGTAAAGTGGGTTTTAGTCACCGCAGTCCAGAGTGGTGGTGGTGGTGGAGCAGCTGCCATGGCTGCCCATCAGAGAGGGGGGGCGGGCTGCTGCACGCAGGGCAGTGGTGGGGCCAGGTGGACACACATCTTCCCAGCCCCGCCCCCACACTGCCAGTCAGTGCTGGGTCCTGGTTGACTCCCAGCCGGAGTAGCAGCCTAATGCCTGACAGGGTACATCTTTTTTTTTTTTTAAAAAAAAAAAAAGAAAAAAAAAAAAAATCAAAATTTTTATTTTCAAATTGCAAATTTCCATAAAACAATTGTACATCCCCTGTCTCTTATACACATCTAGATGTGTATAAGAGACAGGTTCACAGCTGATCATGCTCGCCTCTTGCAGCTGCCTGAGCACGTGAGCACTGCTTCTGATGTAAAGGTAGGTCACAGCCAGGGAAGAAGCCTTCTCCTGTCTCTTATACACATCTAGATGTGTATAAGAGACAGGTGATATGCGGAGGTGAGTTCACACGGCCCCGCCCCCACACTGCCAGTCAGTGCTGGGTCCTGGTTGACTCCCAGCCGGAGTAGCAGCCTAATGCCTGACAGGGTACATCTTTTTTTTTTTTTAAAAAAAAAAAAAAAAAAAAAAAAAAATCAAAATTTTTATTTTCAAATTGCAAATTTCCATAAAACAATTGTACATCTCACAAACCGGAAGTAACCCCCATCCTTGTAACACAAACAAAAGGTACAACTATCTTCAATTACTAGGGATATCCAGTTCTTTAGATGAATCAGAGGTCAAAAAGGTTCTTATACTCTTCATCTTTCAAGTCCTTTCCTTCTAGTGCCTTGATAATCGGCATCCATACTTTTTGGAAGCTACGAACTTCGCCTTTCAAGGAGTAGTGTAACTTTTCCATCCTGAACCTATGCTAGAGTCTGTTAGTCCATTCTATGATTGACAACTCTTCTGTCCCTTTCCAGTGTCTGGCAATAATATTAAGAGCTGCCAAAAACATCATCTTGCAAGACTTTTGGTATGCCAGCACATTTTTTGTCTCCGGATATATGCCCAATAGCGCTATCTCCAACTTAAAGGGAACTAATTCCCCTGTTGTCTTATTCACCATTTTCCATACCTGCCCCCAAAAGGTTTGCACCTTACTGAAGCCCCACCAACAATGGTGATAATCCCCCCTTTCTCCACAACCTTTCCAACACAAGCTTCTCTTCCCTGAAGCACCATAATTTAACCTTGCCGGAGTTAATAAAATCTTGTAATTAACTTAATCTGAATTTTCTTTACCTCTAATGAGTATGAGCATGTGTTCATGTGTTGCCAAATCTTTTTCTTATCTTTTTCTCCAAGTTCCTTGCTCCATTTATCTATGTATGTTGCTGTGCCTTTATACAGTACATTGTTAAGTTCTTTGTATATCCTCCCTATCCTACCAGCGGTCTTGTTTTGCATGAATAGTATTTTTTCTAATTTGAAAGACTCTCTGCCAAAGCTTTCTCTATTTTTCAAGGACGTTGCCACATGCCGCAACTGCAAATACTGAAAGGGATCTATTTTTTCTTGAAGTATTTCCTCCATCCTTTGATGTATTAGAAACCTTCCTCTTGTATATAGCTGCTGAATTCTTAAGATGCCTTTTTCTCTTAGTTTTCCCCTTAACTTGGGGGCCAAGTTTTGCTCTCTGACCTGTAACGAGTCTACCAATGTGTATGGAGAAAGACCTCCTGTAATTCCCAATTCTACTTGAATCTTGGACCAGTATCTTTTGAGCGTTCCCAGGAAGGGGTGCTCTTTGCTATGGATGCCACTCATACGACCTTCATCTACAATGAGATCCTTTAGGGAGACTACATGGAGTATTTACCTTTCCATATCCACCCATTCTGGGGCATTCGTTCCTTTGTACCATTCCAACAATGCACTCAGGGATGCTGCCATATGATAAAGTTTTAGGTCTGGAAAATTAATTCCTCCTCTCTCTCTTGTGTACGTGCTAATGTTAATTTTTTTATTCTTGTTTTTTTTCCATTCCACACTATTTCCTTTACCAATAATTCATTCAGCTTATAAAAGGAGTTCGGGATGTGGATAGGCAATGTCATAAATCTATACAGTATTTTAGGAAGTATTATCATTTTATATAGATTGATTTTCCCTAACCAAGATACATATAAGTTCTGCCATGGTTTGATCTCATTCCTCAGTTTACCCATCAAGGGAATGAAGTTGGCTGCATAGAGATTTTTAACCTTTTTTGTAATGGTGACTCCCAGATATTTAATACCTTCTTTTGCTATGGGAAAAGGTGACATGTTTTCAAATTTCTTCTCCTGCGTTTTGGTATTTCCAAAAATCAAGGCAAAAGACTTTTATTTATTTATCTTGTAACCTGAAATCTCCCCAAACTGGTCTATTATCCTGAGAAGTTCTGGGAGTGATTCTTCTGGTTTTGCTATATATAGCAGCAAGTCATCTGCGTACAGTGACAGCTTGTTTATATGATTTCCTATTTCAATTCCTTCAATTTTACTATCTTGTCTGATAGCACATGCAAGGACTTCCAAAACTAAATTAAAGAGCAGAGTTGACAATGGGCAGCCTTGTCTAGTACCCCTTTGAATTCGAAAATACTCTGATAGATTTCCATTTATCATTAAACTCGATTGCGGGTGCTTGTATATCGCTCTTAGCCATTTTCTAAAATTGCCATCAAAGCCCATTACTTTTAGTACTTCAAAGAGACAGTTTGGTTCTACAAAATCAAAGGCCTTCTCTGCATCAGCAGATATGACCATAGCCGGAATTTTCTGCTTCTGTATTTCATAAATAATGTAAATAGTTTTCCTAATATTATCTTTACCTTGCCTACCAGGTATAAATCCCGACTGATTTGTATGTATTATCTCTCCAATTATCGCTCTTAATCTGGTTGCAAGTTTTTTTGAAAGTAGTTTGAAATCTGTATTGAGTAAGGAAATAGGCCTGTAGCTGCTGCACTGTTCTGCCTGTCTGCCTGGTTTATGAATCAGAGTAATCATTGCTTTATAGAATTCTTGTGGCATTTTGTTTTCAACCAAAATATTATTAAAAACTTCTGTGAGGTAACGTGTGATTGTTGCTATGAAAATCTTATAGAACTCATTTGGGAAACTGTCGGGACCTCCTGCCTTACTATTTTTAGAAGCCAGTATCGCCTCCTTCACCTCTTGTTCTGCGATTGCCGCATTGAGAAAGCAACCTTGGGTCTCGCTCAGCCTGGGTAGTTGAATGTTCCTTAAAAAGGAAGATATTTTTGCACTATCTGGCCTTTGGGAGCTGTAAATTCCCTTATAGAATTCCACGAAGGCATCCTGTATGTGTGTGCTGTCTGTTCCCCTTTTGCCCTTCATGTTTTTTATTGCTGTAATATGTGATTTCCTTTGCTTGCTCTTTACCAGCCTAGCCAGGGTCTTTCCTGCCTTGTTGTTGGTTTCATAGAAATGGCAATTAATTTTTTGAAGCTGTGTTCCTATTTTCTCTAGTTCTGTATTATTGATTATTTCTTCATTCTTTATTATCTCTTGTTTTAGTAAAAGGGAAGGAGCTATTTTGTTTTGGGCTTCTAATTTATGCAGTTTTGCATATGTTTCTTTTACTAAATTCCTCCTTTCCCTCATTTTTTTTTGCTTGTAATGCAATTATTTTGCCCCGATAACCGCTTTCCCCGCTTCCCAGAGGGTTGCTGGGGATTCCACTGACCCTTTATTAAGTTCAAAATACTCCACTAAATCTTCCCTTATCTGCTTAATATTTGCCCCATTTTTAAGGATTTTTCTATCCAGATGCCAATTACCTTTCCTAGTCCTGTCTGCCCCTATTTCTCTAAAATTGGTGACCACTGCATTATGGGCTGACAGAACAGTTGGAATGATGAGGCATTTTTTACATCTATGTGCTTCAGTCCTATCTGTTAATACAAAATCTATTCGTGAATAACTATTGTATTTAGCTGAATAAAAGGTGTAATCTCTTTCTTTGTCATTAACGTGCCTCCACATGTCAATCCAGCCATATGACTCTATAAGTTCAGCAATTTTCTTCTGCTCCCCTTTGGATTCTTTCAACCCAGAGTGGTCTAACCATGTCATGGTAATATTTAGGTCCCCCTGTATAGTAACCCAGCCTTTTGCATTGTCAGCTACTTTTTTGAGATATGTTTTAAAATATTCAAGCCTTCCTTCATTAGGGGCGTAAAGATTTACCAACGTTACCAGGTTTCCCTCCAGATTCCCAATTATACATATAAACCTTCCCAAACTGTCTTTGATGACTTTTTCTAAGGTAAAAGATTTCCCTCTGCAGACACCAATTATGACTCCTGCCTTCTTTGATTTGCAACAGGAAGAATATATGTCACCCATCCTTGCATTTGCAAACCTTTTCACATCCCTGTCGAGTAAATGTGTCTCCTGTTAAAAGAAAACTCCTGCCCCTTGCTCTTCTATTAAATTCCCAACTTTCCCCCTCTTTTGTGGGGAGTTTAACCCCCTTACATTAAGCGTAATCATTTTAAGTTCCCCCGTTACATCTTATTGGTTCTTTTTCGCGCCCTCCCAGTCATCATATCTATACCTCTTATATATTCTCTTGCTCCCATTCTTAGATGTGCCCCTTGTATTCAGTCCCATCTGTTGATCTTTTAAAAACCTTCTGACGTTTCTTTTATAAATCTCCCCCTTTTGGACATTTCCCACCTTCCATTTAGCTTGCATGTACCTCTTCTGCTCTCCTTCTTCCCTTAGGATTAAACTTCCCCTTACCCATCCACACACACACACACACACACACACACACACACACACACCATTCCCTCTGCTTTTGCCTGCCAGCTTACTGTTTGGCCAGGCCCCTCCTTACAGCCCATCCTCCAAGGATCTACTGTAACAACTTTACATCTGAGTTTAAACACCACAAGGTGTCCCGCCTGTTTCCCCCCCCCCCGGCATAATGCATAGGCTTCCCTATGCTATCTTCTATCTTGTAATAACTTTTGTTTAAACTGGTTAACAATCAATAACTTCAAAACCCATGAATGTACAATGTTCTTCAGCTTCTTTTGTGCATCATTCCCCTCCATAATGTCTTTCCTTCTTCAAATATACCTCCCTTGTTGCCTGAACCAGTGAACCTTCATATCTCAGCCTGTGCTCTAGGAACTGCGGGAATGGTCAGCAGAAAAGCTTCCAAATACTCTGTGCTCTCAAAAATCATTCTGTTCCCTCTGCTCAGAATCATCATTTTAGCTGGGAATATTAGCTGGGGCTTTAGATTCCTTTCCAACAGAGTTCCAAAATATTTGTTCCACTTCATTCTTTTCTGAATAGTTTCTGCTGCATAGTCAGGGAATATTTTCACCACCTGCTGCTTGTATGTTAAATTCTTTTTGAGCCTGGCCTTCTTTAAGATTTCTTCTTTCATTTGAAATTTAGCAAATTTCACTATGATAGTGCATGGCCACTCATTGTCATATTGTCTCTGGTACCCAATTCTGTGAGCCCTGACAATTTCAGCCTTATGCATGTCAATATCATCTAGGAAGTTTTCTTTCAGTATCTCCCATATTGTCTCTTCTATTTTTTCTGACCCAATCAATTCTTTAACCCCATTAATTCTCAAATTGCCCCTGCGGGACCTGTTCTCCAGGTCCTCGCATTTCTCTTGCAGGAAAACATTTTCTCTTTTAAGGGTTCCAAGCTGCTCCAGCACAGTGCTGGATTGATCTTCAAGAGAGGAAATCCTACCCTCAGCCACCTCCATTCTCCTGGCAAACTGTTCCATTTTTTTATTCCCTTCCTCAACCAAGCTCCTAATCTTCCTCATTTCTAGCTTTAACTCCTGTTTCATCCCCAGCAAGGTTTTATGCAGAGATTTGTGCAGGGATTTAAGCTACTCCTCCTCCTGGTCAGTATCAGTTGATCCCTGCTCCTCTTCAGTCTCTCGCTCTGCCGCCGCCATTTGCAGGCTGCTGTTCCCGCTTTCTGAGCTTCTGGGGGTCACACTGTCTTTCTTCTGGCCAAAGCGCTCCAGCGCATTGCTTTGAGACAACTTTTGCTTGTTTTTACTTTTCCCTGCCATTGCTAGCAATCACGGAGCTTTCCTCCTCTTTTTTTCACTTTTGCCAGTCAATTTCAAGCTGGAGGGAATGGAGCTCAGATTGCTAGCAATCACGGAGTTTTCCCCCCCCACACACACTTTTTTTCACTTTTTCTGGTCAATTTCAAGCTGGGGGGAACGGGGCTCAGACAAGTCCCAGCTAGCCGCTCTGCCGCATGCGCAGATCCCGACCGGGTACATCTGTGACGGTGCTCTGGCACTATCACATGTGAAAGTACCCATAATCACAGAATCATAGGACTGGAAGATACATCAAAGAGACAACCCCTTGTGTTAAAACAGGGTAAACTAAACCATTCTCAATAACTATCCAGCCTCCTCTTAAAAGCTTCCAGGGGAGAAGATTCCACAACCTCCCTTCAGCAACTGGTTCCATTGCCCGGTCACTTTACAATAAGGAAGTTCTTATTATTATTTAACCTATCTCTTCTGCAACTTAGACCATTTGCTTCTTGTCCTGTCCTCAGCGGTAAGGGAGAACAATTTTCTTGCATATTTGTTATGGCAGCCTTTTAAATATTTGAAAACGGTTAGCATGTCCTGAGTTTTCTTCACTTTAAACTAAATATAATAGTCTGACCTTTCCTCATAGGACTCTTGTCTTTGTTGCTCTCCTCCAAATTGTCTCTGGTTTGTCCACATCCATCTTAAAAAGTGGTGACCAAAACTGGACACGATAATTCACCTGAGGCCTAATCACTACTGAGTACAGAGTTGCAATTATTTCTTGTGTCTTGAAAAAGAGGGGGTGATTAATGCAGCCCAAACTAACATTTGCTGTGTTTCCAACAGTATGAGGGGTATAGCAATTCTGTGGAGGGCCTCACAATTATGCCTCACCAAGGCGTCTCAAATAAATAAATAAATAAAGGGAGAAGCTACAGATGCAGGTGGGTGGGATCCTGGGAGGGTTTGAGGGAGCTGGGGTGGGGGTACAAGTGGAAGGGGCTAGGGGTGCTGGTGGGTGGGAACAGGTAGAGGAATTTGAGTGGGGGTTCAAGTGAGTGGGCGGGGCTCAGAGATGGAGTTGGGATTGCAGGGAGTGGAATGCAGGATCCACAAACTCATTTATTCTCACAGTCACACACACACACACACACACACACCCTCATTCATTCACACTTATTCTCTCACACACATTAGTGCTCATTCACACACACACACACACACACACACACTTCCCCTCTCTCTGTCATATACATACACATACTCATACACACACAGACACACAAGCACACACACACACA
>QEPC01004255.1:142794-175448 GCA_003113815.1 Sphenodon punctatus | reverse complement strand
TAATAATAATAATAATAATAATAATAATAATAATAATATAATCAATTCACACTGCCCCGTGGACACAAATTAAATGGTTATGGGTGGGGGCAGCGTAAATTGATTATATGGGAGCGGGGGTGCAAATGAACTGGTTACGAACTAATTACGGGGGCACAACGGAACTGGTTATATGTCTCTTTTCATGGCATAATGCGCTTAATAAGCTGGCTGCATTTTGGGTGTCGTGTGTGTGAAAGCAGCACGTCTGGCCTGGTTGCACTTCATGCACAAGGCACAGGCGGCACCATCAACAAGAAGCAACAGGCCCTGGAAGACAGACTGGCTAAGCTCACCCCCTTCTCCAGTAAGGCAGTGGATGCAGTCAGTCTCTCTTTGCCTGCCTCAATGCCCGCTTGGCTGTCCCTGCAGTGGAACCACTCCTGGGGAGTGGTGATAGACACTCGGCTGAGGAGGGGGGGAAGCATTGGGAGGCCATGCTTCTCCACGGTTGCTCGGAGTGGTGGAGAATGGGAATCCTTCCTGTCCAGAGGGAATAAGTTTTATGTAAATTTACACATTTGCATAATTAGGTGGGGCCTAATTATGCAAATTAGGCCCCGCACCAAGACTTTGCACATGGCCTCACAAACCCTGGGGCCGGCCCTGCCTGTTGGGCCTAACCTGGCTACACCGTGAGTGTTGGGTTTAGCAGGGACCAGAGTTAGACTCTGCTACAAACTGTTTTTAACATCAAGGCTGCGGAACAAGTATTTGTCTCGCCTCCACTACTGGAGAGTTAGTCATGCTGCTACCCTACCCTCCTTTTACAAATAGATTTGTCTGATTTTAGGCTGCTTACACACATTCGTTAGCCAGTGTGGTGCAGTGGATAGGGTTCTGGACTTGGACCTAGGAAGCCAGGTTCAAATCCTGCCCTAGCCATGAACTCACTGGGTGGCCTTGGGCAAGTCACAATCTCCCGGCATCCATTTCTCATCTGTAAAATGGGAATATGTGTATGTATGTCTGCCCCTGTGTTCCCCTCACCCTTGTCCATATTAGATTGGAAGCCCACTGGGGAGGGACCTGTCTCTGAAAATATGTGACTGTAAAGTGCTGTGTATGTCCAGTAGTGCTATAGAAATGATTAGTATTAGTAGTAGTTAAGTGAGATCAACATGGGTTTCAAGTCCATGTTGATTTTACGCAGACTGATGAAAGTAGGACAGATCTGCTGAGAGATACAATCAATCCGTGCCCGCGTGCGGTCCCTGCAGCACCCTCTCCACCACTCCTCCCCAGCCTGCAGCCCAATAACTCACCTGTGCAGTGGTGGAGCAGCTCTGGCAGCCCAGAACGTCAGAGACTTCTTTGGCATGTGCGACATGATGACCTGACAGGCCGGCGCCCACAGAGGAAGGCTCTGATGTGCCGGGATCAGGCTGCGTGGCTGGAATCGCTCCACCACCGTGTAAGTGAGTCTCTGTGATCCTCCCCTTCTCCCCCCCCGGGCTGTCCTCCCCTGTATTCCTTCAGGCTGGCTGGGTGGGTGGTGCCTGGGGTTGCCTCCTCCCCTCCCTCCCGTGCCCGCACCCCCTCCTGGGGAATTTCATGTTACTTCAACGTTACAGCATACATTCAAATTTCAAGTTAGTTTCCACTCATGTGAGTGACAGGGCTGGATTTTCAGCCCTGTCATCTGTGATGGGACTAATGTGAATTTTCCTTCCCGAATAAGGGAGTCTGCTTGCCCAGGTTACTAGGGATGTGCAAACCCAGTTCGGAAGTTTGGAGTTCAGACTGAACTCGAATAGTTCGGTTGACCGAACTGAACTTTCAAACCGAACTCGAATTCGACCAAACTGTTCGGTCGAATCTGAACCAGTTTGGAAGGCAAAAAACCCTGGTTTTGAATGTACGAACTCAGTTCAGAATTCGACCAAACTCGAATAGTTCGGTCAACCGAACCAAACTTTCGAAGTGAACTCAATTTTTGAACCGAACCGAACTTCCGAACTCAGTTCTGTTCACACATCCCTACAGGTTACACAAACTAATGTTAGATAGGAATTGATGTTAGTTTGTGTAATGTGGACAAGCAGCCTGAGTCACCTACTCCAGCAAGTATGCACCTAAATCTCTTGAGAGGGGCTGTAACTGTCTGAAGAGATAACTTAAGAGTGCTTGTCACAGATTTCCTGCTGTTGTTGGCTGTCTGTTTGCACTCACTGATGCCCCTTAGTAGTGCAATGGCGGGCATACTTTGATAACACAAAACGAACAAGTGTATTTCTTGAAAGAGGTGCTACAGTATGACCTGCACAGAGATTGGCATTGGATTACTAAAATAACACACTTGAACACACAGCACATGAATACGCTTCCCACATGCAATGCATTCATTTGATGTGTGCATGGCACTCCACTAGTCGGCAAAGTTTAAATTGAAGTTTATATTGATTCCTATTGCTGGTTTTAATGTCTCCTGTTATTCACAAGTATTTGGACAGCTACTGGTCATTCCGGAAAATGTGCAGTTCCTGATCCCAAACTTCAGTAATGTTTGCAGATCCCAAGCTTTTTCAAGCTTGGGATCTGCAAACATTACTGAAGTTTGGGATCAGGAACTGCACATTTTCCGGAATGACCAGTAGCTGTCCAAATACTTGTGAATAACAGGAGACATTAAAACCAGCAATAGGAAAGTCTTATTCTCTCCAAATGCTATTGTGCCAGCCTGAGAAAAAGTTCCAGTTTGGAGTACATTGATTGGGGACTGATAGCTAATTGTGGTGGCCACTAAGTCCAATAGGCCTCCCATGATCTGGATGTCCTCTAGATCCCATTCCCACTGCTACAATGCCCATGCACTAGAAGAGTTTCTTAGCTCCAGGAGCTGAATAAAGTAGCAATAACAGCCTCTATTTTAAACCATGAACAAATTTCAGACTTTAAAGATTATTCCTGTTCCACTACATAGAGTCCATTTTTTCAGAAGGAGGCTCATCATTCCAAGTAGGCAAACCGTACATGCAGAAACACATTAACCAGCAAAAAAATTCTCTCTGTATCTGTTGCTTCGCCAGCTTGGAACTGATGGGATCTGACTACCAATCCTTACAGTTTACCTGGTTTATCAAAACAGGGAGAGAAGGAAACTAAAAAGTAGGGATGGGTGAATGCAGTTCAGAAGTTCGGAGTTCGGCCTGAACTTGGCCTGTTCGGATGACTGAACCCGAATCCAAACGCAAACTGACCAAACCGAACTCTGTTCCAAACGTCGAAATGACCCAACAGTTTGGTCAGTTCAGATCGCGATCGGGTGAGTTTGGGTGGCAAAAACATGTCACTGGAAGGCAAAACGTGACAGGGAGGGGGAGTCAGCTGAGGAGTAGTCTTCCAAGCACCAGGGGTAGAGAGGCTTGGAGTAGCAGCCAGCCTGCCCAATCACCATCTCTTTTTGCCTCAGAGCACTGGATTCACAGTCTGCAATTGGCCACGAGCTAGGTTGCATGGAGCCAATGGGGCTTGCGGTGAGGCGGGCGCAGCAAGAAACAAAATTGATTGCCTCCCCCCTTCCCAACACCTTCTGAGCTAGTCACCCATCCAACCCATTTACCTCCATATTATCATTTATTTAGATTATATTAGATAGATTTAGGTGTTATTTTTTTTGTTTTTACCCCTCTCTGTGTTCCCTGTGTTCAATCTTCCTTCCTCCCTCCCCCCTCCATTGAATCCTTTCCCTCTCCCTCTCTCTCTATATTCCATCACTGATTCCCTTCCACTGTTTTTTTATTCATTTAGAGTACGATTATTAGGTAGATTTAGGTTTCATTTCAGTTTTGTACCCCTCCTTGTGTTGTTTGTGATTCCCCCTCCCATCCCATATATATACTATTAGATAAAAAATTTAATGATTTTTAAATTTAAAAAAAAACACAACAATATAAAAACATTATTTTGGAGGGAGAAATGGAGAAGGAAAGGAGAGACCGGTCTGCTGCCCATAGGGGAGGCAATGGGGTACGTGGCAGAGGTGTCAGGGGATGTGCCAGTGGCGTGGCAGCAGGCAGAAGCAGTAGCCCAAGCACATCACCACGCCCCAAACTCAGTAGGCCTGCTTTAGGGCCCCAGGCTTCAATGGCTCAGCGTCGTCTCCTGGTAGTACCCTCCTCAACTGCCACGCAGGGCACTGGAAGGCCTGCAGGACTTGAGGCTGCGTTTGTCTCTGCTGGTGCTGGTGCTGGAGCAGGTGTTGGTGCAACTACCAATATTCCTCCAGGTCCCCCATTGTCGAGGCGATCCCCAGCAGTGGTGGTGGATCCCACCCCGGCTCCTAGAAGCAGGGCACGATCCCTGGGCAATGTCAGTAGGGAGAGAAGTAGTAACAGAAGCAGCAGCACTAGCAGCTATAGAGGGGGGCACAGGGAGAGTGCCAACAGCATGGCGGGCTCGGGCAGTCTAGCCTCAGGGTCCCAGTACTCCCCTTCACGGGACATTATTGTGATCGCGGAAAGTGAGTCAGAGGCAGACACTAGTGTCGCAGAGGAGATGTCTGTAGCTGAGGTGATGGCTGAGCCTCCTCCCAGAGCTGTGTTGCCAGTGCCACCAAGTTCTCCCCCTCCCCGCAGGGCTGGCAGCAGTGCATCACCCGAGGCAGTCCAGAAGGCAGGAGGAGACAACGGCAATGGCAAGGCACCTAAAGTCATGTCACAGTGCTCAGTGGTAAAGCAGGGGAAGTAGATGCAATTGGGTTCCCAAATGCATCAGCCAGGCGCCCAGCTCCTGCAGCGGGCAAGCATCCTGCACCACCACCAACTGCTTCCTCTAGCAGCAGGAGCAGTGTTCCTCCTGCTAGGGGGGAAGAACAGCAGCAGGAGCCTCCTGAGAAGCGCCATCAGTCCACCATGGAGGAGCTGGGGTGGGGGGATCTGTTAAGGCCATTGGCAGGGCGCCATGGCACTGGATTCCAAGAGAAAGTGAAGCGCATGTTGGTAGAAATGATTGCCGTGGATGGACAGCCCTTCTCAATTGTGGAGGACAAGGGCTTCCAGTGGCTGATTGGGTTCCTGGCCCCCAAATTTAAGCTGCCTTCCTGCTCCATCCTGAGTCAGACTTTAGCGCCACAGTTCTACAGGGCTTTGAAGGAGCGGGTGAGGGAGCAGCTGAGAGGGTCTGGGGGGGCCACAGTCCACTTCACGATGGACCTGTGATCCTCCAGGAATGCCCAGCATGCCTACCTGGCAGTGACTGCACACTGGTGGCAGGACCCAGAGGCAGTGCTTGGCAGTGGCAGGAGGGGTCCTGAAGCAGGGTACAGGTGGGCCCTGCTTCAGGCACAAGTCATGGACAGCTCCCACACCTCAAGGAACCTCGAGGCAGCCCTGGCCACCATGGTGAGGGAGTGGGTCACGCCAGGTGCGGCCTTCACTGAGGGGTGTGTGGTCATGGACAACGCGACCAATATACTAAAGGCAGTCCGTGACGGGGGCTTCACAAGCATCCCTTGCATCACATACACCCTCCATCTTGTGAAGGACGATCTGGGCTTGGGGGAGAAGGGGATTGGGCCAGGCACCTTTAGCTCCCTGGTCGACCGGGGGAGGAAGCTGGCTGGGTTCTTCAACTGCAGCGTGAAGGACAGCGAGCTCCTCCGGGAGAAGCAGGCTGAGCAAGGGTCCCTGGTGCACCAGCTCATCCAGGATGTCTACACCAGGTGGAATTCCACCTTCCTGAATCTCGAGTGACTTCTTGAGCAGAAAGCCTCCCTGCATCAGGTGGAACTGGAGACAGACATCGAGGCACCTCCAGGGTTACAACAGGGAGGAATGGGAGATCCTTGCTCACATGGTCTTGGTCCTGAGACCGTTCATGGTCATGACAGAGACTGTGAGCAGCTCCACCACCACCCTCAGCCAGGTGACCCCGCTGGTCCATAGTCTCCAGAGGAGCCTGGATGAGATTCTTGGGGGGCGGGATTGTGGCCCTCCAGACAAAGATCTCTGATGAGGCAATTGACCTGGTACAGAAGCTGAAGGCAGGGCTGAGTGCGCGCTTTGATGAGCTCCTGTGCCGGGAGGAATATATCCTGGCAACCATGCTGGACCCCAGTATCAAGGGAAGCATAGCATGTGAGACAGCAGTCTATGGTCTCCGNCAACCCACTGTCTTCTGGTGTCAATGGCCCCCAGGTCATGCCTATATTCCATCTGTGCCAAGGGTTCTGTACCCTGGCATCCCATTGTCTGCTGGTGCCAATAGCCCCTAGGCCAGGCCTATATGCCGTCTGTGCCAAGGGTTCTGTACCCTGGCAACCAATGTCTGCTGGTGCCAATGGCCCCCAGGCCAAACCTAAATGCCATCTGTGCCAAGGGTTCTGTACCCTGGCAATCCACTGTCTGCTGCTGATAATGCCAATGGACCCCAGGCCTATATGTTGTCTGTGCCAGCCAAGGGGTCTGTACCCAGGAAACTCAATGGCTGATGCTGCTCCCAATCATGCCATGCATTCTGCCTACCCGCCCAGGCTTCCAAGCTCAAAGCCTACCTGATTACCGCTCATGCCACGCTGCCTGCCTGCCTGCCCAGGTTGCCATTGCCAGCTCAAAACTTGCCTCAGCCCGCCTGCCTGCCTGCCTCTCATGCCAAGCTGCTGTGATGGACTGTCTTCCTGCCCGCCCAGGTTACCAAGTTCAAATCCTGCCTGAATGCTGCTCATGCCACACTGCCTACCTGTCCCGGCAACCCATGTTTGCTGCTGCCAAAGGCCCCCACCCCCAGGCCTATATGCTGTCTGTGCAAAGGGTTTAGTACCCTGGCAACCTGCTGCTGCCAAAGGCCCCCACACACTGAGCCCATAAAAATGCTGTCTGTGCAAAGGGTTCTGTACCCTGACAACCAGCAATCCACTGTCTAACCACCAGCACCCATCGCCCACTGCCAAGGACCCTGTCTCTCTTTCTCTCTGTCACACCCTCACAGACACAAGCCCTGCCCCTCCTGGGGGGCTGTCTGCTAGTTGAAACCCTGCTGCTGGCACAGCACATCTTTGGGTTAATAACTATGTTACATGGGGTGGCAGGTGCTGCTGGTAGGGATTGGCAAGCTGTATGAGATTCTGCCACCTGCCTTCCAGAACTTCAGCACATAGGGATAAAAGATTGGCAGGTCATACGAAGCTCGTAACAACAAATATAACAACTTTTATTACAACTATTTAAACAACAACAAAACAACAAGAACAACAACATTATGAAACCAAAACAAAAAAATTTAAGGAAACTTATAAAGGAAAAACTATTAGTCTCTGCACCTGTCCTCAGGTACTTGGGGGAAAGGCAGAAGGCGCTGGGGAGCAGCACAGGACTGAGAGGTGGCCACCCAGTCCTCTTCCATCTCATAGCCATGGGAGATGGCAAACTCCACGGCCCCTTCCACATCACGATGCCACCTGGAGACCGCCTGGTGGTACAGTTCCAGGCATTCCATCTCAGCGGAGATGTACTGGCCGTATGCCTCCACCTTCTTTTTCTCCACCTTGAGCGCCTGGAACTGTTCCATCAGGCAATTCTCCAGGCAGGGGACGCCCTTCATCATTTGGCGGCCAGGCCACTCAAGTTTGGCCCAAAAGGCCTTGGCCGCAGCAGACTCCCGGGGCCCAGAGATCTCCACATCAGGGCTGGAGGAGGGGGAAGGGCTTACATTCTGGCACTTCCGGGTTGCCTTTCCCCCCTTCTTCTGGCACTGAGGCTGAGGCTCCACGGCCATGCCAGGGTCCTCCTCCTGCCTCATCTTCAGCCCATTAGCTTTTTGATATGGGCAATGAGCCCCGATGTGGTCCCCTCTTTCTGCTTCCTGATTCTTTTGCCGCAGAACTAAATAGCATAAAAAGAAAAGATAGGAACATAAGAAGTGCCATACTGTGTCAGACCAATGGTCTGTCAAGCCCTGCCTGCATTCTGTCTCCACAAGTAGGTGGACTGGGTGGTCAATCTCTCTCTGCAGGGGACTTCCGTTCCTAACAGGTCATAGGGCAATTCATTCCCTGTTGTTCCAGTCCCCGTGCCTTACCTTGCATAAGGCAATTCTGTCGCCCATCTCATAAAACCTCCAGACATCCGACCTTCTCCGTCGAATGTCTGGGGGTGTCAATGACGACCTTCGGCTAGGGGTCCTCCTTGGACTGGCACAAGTGCTGGGGTCAGCATCCGATTCTACTCTGAAATGGGAACACATTAAGAACACCAAAGTAATATCATGCATTTATGATGATGCCTCTAGTGCTCCTTTCTTGGGGTGCTAGGGATGGCAACAGGAGATGTGACCCTGGCTGGCATGTGCAAATCCTGTCCTCCTTGGGGTGCTAGGGGATGCTAGGAAATGGGATGGCAAATGGAGAGACCCTGGCTGGAACGTGCAAATCCTGCCCTTCTTTTGGTGCTGTGGAGGGATGAGACCCTTGCTGGCACGTGCAAATCCTTCCCTTCTTTGGGTGCTAGTAGCGATGGCAACTTGAAGTACCCTTGCTGGCACGTGTAAATCCTGGCCTTCTTGGGGTGATAGGGGATGCTATGGATTGCAAATAGAAAGACCCTGGCTGGCATGTGCAAATCCTGACCTCTTTGGGGTGCTAGTAGCAATGGCAACTGGCACGTGCAAATCCTGCCCTTCTTTGGGGGTGTGTAGGGAATGGGATGGCAACTGGAGAGTGGAGACCCTTGCTAGCCTGGCACATGTTTCGGTGGGGGGGCTTCTCGTGCTTATGCCTGATTTCTGGAAGAGCCCCCCACACTAGAGTACAGCTCTGTGGCAGACATCCGCTGCTACCTGCTGATGCCCACTGTTTGTGCCTGACTGTGATGCCCACCACCCACGCACCCACCTGTACACCAGTGAGCTCACTCTAACGAATAGAGCCTTTCTTGTCCTCAAATTTAAAAAAAGTTTACAAACCTGGCAGCACCTCTTGTGCCCGCCGCTTGCTTCTCATCCGAGAAGCCAGCCACCACTACCGATGGTCCCGGAGCTGGAACAGCAACTGCTTCCTCCTCCTCCTCCTCCTCCTCCTCCTCCTCCAACACCAACTCCGGAAGCACCAAGTCAGCACCAAGCTGGAGAAGCAAGACAACAGTCTTTTTCATTTTTTTTTCTAAAAAACCTCACTCACACACAGACAACAACACACAGTCACCCACCAACACTCACTAACCAAAACAACACAGCCAAACCAAACACAAACAGCCAAAACACACAAAACCAAACAGCCAGCCACAAACACACACTCTCTCACCACACAGCTCCACACACTCTCAAATTTCCAGTTTCCGGCACGATCGTGCTCTCACGATACTTTTACCGAATACCTGAACCGAACCAAACATGACCAAACTGAACACCCAAACCAAACTGGGCCGAATTAAATGCCCAAACGTTAACCGCAATCCATTCGCCCATCCCAACTAAAAAGCTGTCGCTCACAGGTTGGTGCTCTAAAGCATGAGCCTGGAAGGCCTATATCCACATTCAGATCCTGGCCTGGTCAGGATCATTGCTAAAGCAATGTCAAGCCAGTAGGTCAGAATCGAAGTCAATGCCAAGGAACAATCCAAGGTTGAATACACGAGATGGCACCAGGTCAGGAACCAGGAGTCAGAACTGATGAACAATGCCAAATCAATAACTAGAAGTCAGGATGTGGAAAGTCAGAGATGAGACAGGAGCTAGGTAGGATTTGATTAGGGGGAGAGGATAATCATCATCATCATCATCATCATCATCATCATCATCATAATAGAAGGTAGCCATCACATTGTCTAGCTACACGGGGCCAGTCTTAGACAGGGGATATAGGGGTCATGGGTCCAGGCCCCACACTTTGCTGCACTTCCAAGGGCTACACAAATGCCCTCTGCTGTGCTTCTTCCCTCCCATGATTCTCCAGAGCAGCAGTGGGAAGACAGGAAGGCTTCCTCCCAATAGGAGTCCAAACACAATGGTCTTTGGAGCCTTGTGGGAGCTGTGGTTACTCAGAGTGGCTGGACACCTATATGGCACTTTGTCTTCTTAAACAAGCACCAGACTGCCAAATGTTAAAAGGGCAAGAGCATGGAAAGGAGGTGGGGCCATGGAGGTCCTTTATTGTGTTTTCACCCTGGGCCCTGCAAATTCTAAGACCAGCCCTGCCGACGCTTCCTGCTTTCTATCGGGGATATAAGTTGCTAGGGACTGCCACTCAGAGGCCAGTGGCTGCCAGCCTCACAGCACTAAGGCTGCAGGCCTGGCTCTGTGATAGGACTGTCACCTCTCTCTTAGTTTTCATCTTGACACTTCCATAAGTCAAAATGAAAGTGTCTGGGTACAAACCACGTGAGGTGGCAACCCTAGTTTGCAAGTAGCTGCCAAGTAACAGCGTAGTCAAGATAACTGCTTGGAAACCTGTAGGCTCTGGAATTGAGCGTAAAACCAATTTCACACAAAGACAATGGGTGCTTTAACATGGATGGTACCCATGGCTCTTCTCCGCCTCACAACTGGGCATCCCGTCCGTGTAAAGGCAGGCTGACAGATGTGCAGGGCAGGCGGAGCAGGTGCTGCCTGCTGTGCTTTAGTCCTGCTGGTGGTGCTCCAGAACATCCAGGAGCACCACCAGTGGAGTGGGCCACCCAAACCTGGGGCACCAGCCAGGGGCGGACCTGCAGTCCTTCTGCTTGATATATGACCTCTGCAGGTCCGCTCCAAGCAGGGTGTTGTCCCCAGCAATGTGATAGAGCTGCAGACAGCAGCGTAGAGCATTGGGTGATCTGCCCGCAGCTCTATGGTGTGGGGTAGGGGACACCATATGGGAGGACCGTGGGCCACTGCAGCCACTGGGTCCATTTAAAATGGACCCAGGTGGGGATGCAAACAAGCAGACATGGGGGTACACCCCTGGAGAAGATTTGGGGTGGCTGCCCTTCTGTCCATATAAAAATACCCCATGATCTGCTCCTTAGTGTCTGCTAAAAGCATGTCTCAAGGACAATTGTTTTTATTTTATTTATTTATTACAATATTGAATAGAAACAAGACCCCCATTTTTCAGGTTTTTGATGTGATGGTGGTCAGCTTTAGTACACTTTAGTGCACTTTACTCCATGGGCCACCATCACATTAGAAAACACCCACCAGATGTTAGTACAGGATGGATTACAACTGTGAAGACAGCTAGCTCGGGCTGTGACTTGGGTAAGTTCCCCAAGTCACAGCCTGGGCTAACCGTCACCAGGGTCGGAATGCCGTTTTCCGACAGGGAGTAAAGTGGGATTTCACGTTTGAAAGCCTTCTTTACTCACTTCAGTCTGGAGTGGCAGGGTACTGGAAGCCATGGCAACCATCATTGGTGCCATGACCGCCTATCAGGGAGGGTGGGCTGTTGGGAGCAGCATAGCGGCAGGGCTGGAACCAGACAGATATATGGCCAGGCCCCCGTCATGTTAGTTCGGGGACCTGGCTGGACCCCGGCCACTGTGCCAGTCCCTCTCCAGACTGAGTGGCTAAGACACTTCGGAGCCGTCACATCAGAAAACACCCTGTGTCCATTTTTGCCCTGTCACTGTGTTGGTGCTATCTGCTAATGCCCATGCTAGATAATTAGAGGATAACACTGCCTAGCATGACCATAATTATAGTTCTGTGGGTAGCTGTGCTAGCAACAAAACCTAGTCAGTAACCAACACTAGGGATGGGCGAACAGATTGCGGTTCGGGTTTGGCTGTTCGGTTCGGCTGCATTCGGTTCGACCGTTCGGTTCGGCAGTTCGGTTAGTTTGACGGGTTCGGGTTCGGCCATTAGGTTCAGCCATTTGGTACGGATTCGGCCGTTCGGGAAATGTTTTGTTATGAGTGTTTTTGTTGTTTTTTATATGGTTTTTTGGTTTTTTATTTGTTTTTTTATGGGTTTTTTTTTTTTTTATAATATGGGTTTTTTTAATTTAATGTTTTAATCTAATATTATATATATCTATCTACACTAAATCTAACTGCTATTAACTATTCTAAATGCTATGAACTAAATGGATTATCTAATAAGTACACAGGCCTACTCCTACAAACACTAAAACTAAATCACTAACTCTATCTCTATCACTAAGCTAACTCCTACAACTGTCTACTGTCCCTAACCTATCTATCTATCTATCTATCTATCTATCTATCTATCTATCTATCTATCTATGGGATGGGGGGAATCACAAACAACACAAGGTTTCAGTTTAAGGTTTAAGTTTCATTTCAAAACTGAAATGAAACTTAAAGAAATCTAATAATCCTACTCAACGCCTGCTGTTCAGGAACAGTGACTAGCTCAGAAGGTGTTGGGAAGGGGGGAGGCAGATAGTTTCATTTCTTGCAAGCCTCTCCACCCCTGGTGTCTGGAAGTCTGCTTCTCAGTGACTAGTACTACCCCACCCTGTCACGTTCGACCTTCCACTGAACCCTTTTTTGCCACCCGAACTCACCCGAACGCTATCCGGACTGACTGAACTATTCAGTCACGTCAACGTTCGGAATTGAGTTCGGTTCGGCCAGTTCGGGCTCGGATTCGGATTCGGATTCGGATTCGGTCGTCCGAACAGGCCAAGTTCGGGCCGAACTCCGAACTTCCAAACTGCGTTCGCCCATCCCTAACCAACACACTACTATTACTATTTATACTAATGCAGCACCTACCATGTACCAGCCCCTTTAATAACCCAGCTTCTGTGTGTTTAGGGCAGTGGTTCTCAAGATTTTTTTTAACTGCACCCCTCTTTTCACTTGTCTTTTCACCCCTTCACTTGTCTTTTCACCCCTCTTTTCACTTCACTTTTAACTGCACCCCTCTTTTCACCACATACGCATCCATGCACCTTGCTCGCTCACTCTCTCTTCCTCTCCCCTTTCCCACCTGTTACTGCTTCTCCTATCTCTCTCCACCTTGTTCTTTGACTCTCCATCTTGCTACCCTATTATTTTGCAGTTTTCCCCTAGCTCAGTCAGCATGTGGAGCCGGCAAACATCTTCTTGTATCCCCTAATATATTGTCCAGGCCCCTTTTAGGTGACCAGCCCTCCCAGTTTGAATACAACTTCTGTAGAGCATAGTTTTCAAGCACTAGAAAAAGGCTCGTATTCCTGGAAATCTCATATGCTGCAGAACAATATTTAAATTAAACCATGTTTTTTGTGTTGATTAAAAAAGTTCCACTCATTGAATTTGGAAACCTTCAAATTAGGGATAGTTAATTATGGGGATTAAACTACCTGACTTAATCCCTTTTAAATAACATAGAGATGGAAGCTGGAAAGAAACATGTGTGTGTGTGTGTAATTGAACTTTGTTTTTTATATTAAAAAGATTCCTCCCCTCCAAATCCCACACTCCTAGCATTTTATGATGCCATCTTTAGACTCTGAACATTGCTACCACCAAAGGCAGCTCTTCAAGGCATGCATTTTCATTAGTTCTCAAGCACTTTTACCTTGATAAAGATTTTCCAATCAGCCTCTTTCATTATCTGCTGGCCGTGTTAATTCAAGATGTATTCACATCAAACAGGTCTATCTTATCTGAACAAGGAGTGGGGGAAAGAGTTCCAACACAATAGAAGGGGTAATATTCCAAGACTGTAATTATATTCACACTTGGTGTGCTGCTGGAATTACTTGAGTTAAAACTATCGAATGCTGGAGCTGTCGCATCTCTGGATTAGTGATGAAGAATTACTTAATATCGGATTTAGCAGATGGAATCTCCCAGCCTCCCACAGTTAAGTGTTTTTATTATGATGATTGTGGAGCTGTTCACCTAGCCAAAGCCACTGCTGAGCAGTTCCATTGTGAAAGGGGACGTGTCATTCGGAACTCCAGCAAAACTGATATTTTGGGACCAGCCAAAATAAGTTCTTTAAAAATAAAGACAACAGATGTGATCCTCTGAGCAGATAGTGCTGGTGCAAATCCCATTCAAGTGAATAGGGGTGTGCAGAAGGCACACTATTTGTTTTCTTTATCATTTTTGTTGCAAAAAATTATTCATTTTCAAGGGATTTCATAGAAAACTGGTTGGGTTTATTTTTTGTTTTAATTTATTAAAAATTAATTTAATTTTTTTTTTTAAATGACTGAACAAAATAGCTGCCAGACTATTCTGCACATGTGCGTTCTTTTCCAAAATGGTGGCGTAAGCATCACCGCCATTTTGGAAAGGGTTCACATGCGCAGAACGGCCCCGGTGACCATGTCGCACATTTTCAGGTTATTTTTTGTTTTAAAATTTTATTATTATTATTATTTAAAATGAAATGGAATAAAAGCAAGCAACAATCATTCGCTTATTCATCAATTTTCATAGCACTAGTTACTAAAATGAATGGATCTCCATTTGTTTTAGTAACAAACAAACAAAAACTGAAAACAAATTGCACACCCCTAGACATGAATGGCATTTGTGCTGGCATTAGCTACTAGCTAGCAGAAGTGCTATCTGTCAGGAGGATTGTGCTAAAAAAGGTTCAGGCTCTCCTTATGAATAGTCAAGGGCATTGTTAAAGTAGGTATAGGTAGTGCAGCTTCACTGGTAAACAAAAACCTGCAGTTCCACATCCAGATGGAGAGTGTGCATAGGCAAATGGGTGACTAGCACTCACAGAAGACTCGCTAAGTGTTTCAGGCCACCACCGCACCATGGTAGCTACACCCCTAATTGGACAGCATGGGTGTGTATGTATAGAAGCATAGTCAGTGGAATGAGATTCATTCTCATGACCTTCTTTGCCCCAGCCAGTTTAGGGACACTCTTTGGGGGAAAGTATGTGGGGCAGATGAGAGGAAATAACACATGCAGAATCATTAATACGAAATAGGCTGATTAGCATGGACACTACATACCCATTTTGTGAGTGTAAGTAAATGGCCCTGTCTATCTTTCTGTCCTTATTTCCTGTTGTGTTAACTCAAATATGAAATTTCAGGCCTGCTAATGGTAATTTGAAATCTACCATGGTACCTGAATATTGGAGGGTAGCTAGCGAGTATAAAGCCGACCTTTTAAAAGGGCTCCAGAGACAATCCTGGTAAGTACAGACCAGTGAGTCTCATGTAGGTGCCAGGCAAACTGGTGGAGACGATTGTCAAGAACAGAATTACTGGACATATTGATAAACATGGCATAATCGGAAAAAGTAAACATGGATTTAGCAAAGGGAAGTCGTGCCTCACTAATTTACAGGATTTTTTTGAGGGATCAAATAAGCATGTGGATAAGGGTGAGACAGTTGATATAGTGTGTCTGGATTTTCAGAAGGTGTTTGATAAGGTCCCTCATGAGAGACTCTTGAGGAAACTAAGTAGTCATGGGATAAGAGGTTGTGTCCTATCATGGATCAGTAACTGGTTAAAGGCTAGGAAGCAAAGGGTTGGACTAAAAGGTCAGTTTTCACTATGGAGAAAAGTAAATAGTGGAGTGCTTGTTTAATATCTTCATCAATGAACTCTTCTGGAAAAAGGAGTAGAGGTAAGGTGATCAAAATTTTAGATGACACAAATTATTCAAAGTAATTAAAACAATTGGACTGTGAAGAATTGCAAGAGGATCTTGTGAGACTGGGCATCTAAATGACAGATGAAATTTAATGTGGACAAGTGCAAAGTGATGCACATACGGAATAATAATCCAAACTATATGTACACAATGCTAGGTTCTTGTCACAGATGGGGGCACACACACACGCACCCTGCCTTGGGGGGCTCGGTCAGAGCAGGGAACTAGCAGTGGTACAATGCCCGTCAGGATAGTAAGTGGGCCTTTACCTCTAATTAAAGAGAACAGGCCCCTATCATCATTGGGCGCCACTGACCGAGGAACCAAGGCTGCCCCCCATGCTCCGTCCCACACTCGCACAACACGGGAAAGGATAAGTTGTGGGGTCACCAGAGGGGGGTGCACTAGGGTCCAGGGATTGGGGGTACACAGGGCACTCACCTCCGAAGACGGGGAACCCCAAGGCGGGGAAGGGAGGGGGACACACACACACTCACCCAACACTCTCTTGCTCTTGCCCACACGTACTTTAGCGGTTCAAGGGGTAAAGATGAGGGCAGGGGATTCACACGCTTGGGGCTCTCGCAGTCACTTGCACTCGCTTGCGCAACTGTCTTTCAACTCCAACTCGCACAGGGCCGGTTTCCACTAATCACCAGCACCGCTCCTCGGGCAGCGCTGGCTTTTAATCTCGCAGCCCCGCCCCCGTGCGTGCTCGCAGCCGCTCGGAGCGGCGCCGCAGGGGCGGGGGCATCCCTACGCTCCGTGTTCCTCCTAGAGGCGTGGCCACAGTGCGTGCCTCTGCTGTCAGAGCCGGCGGGGGAATCCCTGCGCTGTCCGTCACTTCCGGGGGCGTGGCCACCCTCCGAGCATCCTTCACCGGAGCCAGAGGCCCCTGCGGGGGCAGTCTCGACTTGGTGCGGATCTCTGGCAAGTCCCTTCGTTCTTGGGGTTGTTGGGGGCCGGGCCGGGCTGTCCCTGGAGCGGAGAGCTGCAGGGCTCACCGCGGGACCTGCCGCCGCCCCCTGACAGTACCCCCCCCTCGAGGCCGCCGGGCCCTGACGTGGCGAGGGCCGGGTTTCAGGGGGTGCCGCAGGTGGAATGTGCGAAGCATCCGGGGAGCCGACACATGGGAAGCAGGCTCCCAGGACCGGTCATCCGGCCCATACCCCACCCAGTCCACAAGATAATGAAGGCGCCCCCGGAACAGTTTGGAGTCAAGGATTGCTCGAACTTCGTACTCGGGGCCGGCGGCCGAATCTTGTATGGGACCAGGGGGTTCTATCAATTCCGGCAATTGTGAGGGGAGAGCTTTCTTTAGTAGGGACACATGGAAGGTGGGGTGAATCCGGACGTGGGAAGGTAACTGCACCTTATAAGTCACGTCATTCACTTGGCGGCATATGGGATAGGGTCCGATGTAACGGGCATCGAGCTTCGCGGAAGGACGGGATGACGGGTAGTGCTGACGGTCAATCCACACCAAATCTCCGGGGCGTAGTGGGGAGTCCTCTCGCTGATGCTTGTCCCCTTGCGCCTTGTAACGTTGACGGGCTTGTTGTAAGACACAGCAAGCTATCAGCTGCGTGTCGCGAATCTGTTGTATAAGGGCTCCTGCCGCAGGAACTTCCGTACACGGAGTGTCCATGGTGCCAAGTTGTGGATGGAACCCATACGTCACATGAAACGGAGAGGTCCCGAGGGATGCATTTGGGGCGTTGTTGTAAGTAAATTCGGCCAGGGGGACCCACGTGTACCAGTCATCTTGTAGATAGTTCACATAGCACCGTAGGTACTGTTCCATATTCTGGTTCACGCGCTCCACCTGGCCGTTCGCTTGGGGGTGATATGCTGTAGTCGGCTTGAGGTTAACCTGAAGGGTGTGAAACAGGGCTCGCCAGAATCTCGAAGTAAACTGTGTTCCCCGGTCACTAAAGATCTCTCAAGGCCATCCATGTAGCTTAAAGACATGGCGGATACATAGGAGCACGGTCCGTTTAGCGGAGGGCAATCCCTTGAAAGCAATAAAGTGCGCCAACTTCGTAAAATGATCTACTACTACTAAGACCATGGTGTGGTGTCGGGAGGAGGGTAGGTCCACTACGAAATCAAGTCCCACTCGTTGCCATGGTCCCCCTGGTAAGGGGAGGATTTGCAATAGTCCTGTTGGGGGACGCCGGGGGACCTTGGTACGGGCGCAGGTAGAGCAACTGGTCACATATTTGTGGACATCTTGTCGTATTGATGGCCACCAAAAGGAGCGCTGAATGAGCTGCTGCGTCCTTTCCACGCCTGGGTGTCCCGCCGTGGGGGCCGCATGATGAGCCCAAAGTACTTGCGCTTGACAGGAGGGAGGAACAACAACCCGTTCTTGGTGCCATTGCAGGCCGTCCGAGATTCCTGCTGGTTGTTCATCCAAGGACGTTAATTCCTATGTGGTTGCTTGGCGCAGGTCCTCGATTGACAAGTAGGTTGCAGCAAAAGTTTTCATGTCTAGGATGGGTTCGGGAGACTGAGGTTCGGAGGGCTGTTCCTCTCGGTACCAAGAAAGGGCGTCGGCTAAGAGGTGTAATCGGCCCGGGCGATAGCAGATCCGAAAATCAAAACGAGCGAAGAACAGTGCCCACCGTGCGTGTCGTGCATTTGCAAAGTGGGCCGTTTGGAGGAATGTTAAATTTTTATGGTCCGTAACAACGGTAATAGGGTGTGCAGCTCCCTCGAGGTAGTGTCACCAGCTATCAAAGGTGGCCTTAATCGCAAGAAGTTCGCAATCTAGGATGGAGTAATTCTGTTCTCCGCGCGTTAGTTGGCGAGAGTAGTACGCACAGGGTAAAAGGGTATCGGGATCAGTTGTGGGCTGTAGGAGAACTGCGCCAATGGCTCTCCCAGAGGTGTCAGCTTCCACGCAAAAGGGTTTTGCGAAGTCGGGATGTTGGAGCAAGGGAGCGGTCATAAAGGCTTGCTTTAGGAATTCAAAACTGTATTGCTGAGCCGTTTCCCAGGAGTACGGCTGATTCTTTTTCAATAACTGGGTAAGGGGCGCTGTAATTTCTGCATAATTTGGAATGTACTGGCGATAATAGTTCGCGCTGCCCAGGAAACGCTGTAAGGGCTTGACAGCTTTAGGCGGGGGCCACTCTTGCAACGCCGCCACCTTTTGTGCATCCATCATCACTCCCGCAGGACTGATCACGAATCCTAAGAAGCTCACGGTGGTGAGATGGAAGGAGCACTTCTCTCTTTTGCAGTACAACTTATGGGTTCGGAGTCGTTGGAGCACCTCTCGGACATGCATAACATGTTCCTCTAAGGTCAGGGAGTAGATTAAAATATCATCAAGATAGGCGACGACATAGAGGTCCAGAATATCATGAAACACATCGTTAATCAGGTGTTGGAAGGTGGCCGGAGCGTTCGCGAGGCCAAAAGGCATCACACAATATTCGAACAGCCCGTACCGGGTGCGAAAGGCCGTTTTCCATTCGTCCCCCGGTCGCACCCGCAAGAGGTTGTAGGCCCCACGGAGGTCTAGCTTCGTGAACAAACGGGCTCCTTGGAGGCGGTTGAGGAGTTCAGGGATAAGCGGAAGCGGGTACCGGTTCTTGACGGTAATTTTATTCAGTCCTCTATAATCAACACATGGACGCAACCCCCCATCCTTTTTGGCCACGAAGAAGATGGGGGCCCCCGCGGGGGAGTTGGAATGCCGAATGAACCCCTGACGGAGGTTCTCATCCAGATATGTTCGCAGCGTACGGAGTTCTGGTGCCGCCAGCGCGTAGATTCGGCCGAATGGCGGCTCTGTTCCCGGAAGTAAGTCGATAGGGCAATCATAGGGGCGGTGGGGGGGGAGCTCCGTTGCTTGGACCTTACTAAAGACATCGGCATAGTCTCGGTACATGGGTGGCAGAACCTCGTCCGGGGTGTCGGCACCGGGTGTCGTTAAGGTGCCGGCCACTGTCAGAGGTGCTGAGCGTAGGCAGGCGGTGACGCATCGATCGGCGGTAAATCGGAGTTGCTTGGTGGACCAGATAATGCAAGGGTCATGCGTTCGTAACCACGGTGCCCCCAGTACTATTTGGAAGAGCGGAGTACACACAACATCAAAGGAGAGTTGCTCATAGTGATTACCGATAGCACACCCCAGAGCTGGCGTGCATCGTGTTATAGGTCCGGACACTAAGGGGGAGCCGTCGATGGAGTGCACGGCCTCTGGGGGGAGCTTTACTTGGGTTGGAATCGACCACCGAGTGACAAGGTGGTGGTTAATAAAATTCCCTGAAGCCCCAGAATCTATAAGGGCCCAGATAACCAGGCATACCCGTGAGGAGTGGGTTAGGGTTAGGGGTACTCGGAGGTGGGGATTCTGATTATTTGCAATAACTGGGGCTTTACATCTAGCTATGACCGAGGCGACCCCTGTCCACCCCGGCCCCGGCCGTTTCCCGCTTCCCGGCAATGAGGAGGCAACGCCGGGCATTCTCCAATAAAGTGGGAAGGTTCCCCACAATAAAAGCAGGATCGGGAAACTCGGCGGCGCTCTTGCTCCTCCTTTGACAATGGCCCTCGGGAGGCCCCGAGCTGCATGGGCTCCGGCTCTGTTAATTTAGGGGGCCCTAACAAGGGAAGGGGTCGTACCCAACCTGGCCGGGAGTCTTGCCGTTTCTCTCGTTTCCGCTCAGTCAAGCACTCTTCTATCTGAAGGGCGAGGTTCGCTAGGCCCTCCCAGGTCTCTGGGGATGCCACCAGGGCTAACTGGTCTTTTATTTCGTCCCCCAGTCCCCTCTTAAACATCACCTTTAAGACATTGTTTGGCCACTGTAACTCCAAAGCTAGTTGCTGAAACTGGGTGAGATATTCTAGGAGCCCCCCCTTGGCCTGTCGCAATGTCATGATTAGGGCCTCCGCATCCCGTGTTCAATGGGGGTGGTCGAACAGGAATGTGAATTCCTTCATGAACTCCGCATAATTGGACAGAAGGGGGCTGTCCCCCTTGAGGAGGGTGGTGGCCCACTCCAAGGCGGTGCCCCCCAGGTTACCAATAATAAACGCCACCTTTTGCTCATCGGTGGTATAGGTAGCTGGCTGTACCCTAAAGGTAAGTCGACACAGGGCAAGGAACCCCTGAAAGGCCTGCCTATTGCCAAGGAACTTATCCACATTTGGGCCCCTGGGTTCACGAGGTCCCAAATGGAATGCCGCAGCCACAGGAGGAGGGGGAGGGGCCACCACCCCTACCACTGGAGCTGGATTGGCTTGAGCCCCCGCCCCCTGTAGCTGAGCGACGGCGGTGGCCATGTCATCCTGTTTTGCTTGGACATCCTTCATGTCCATCGCCAAGGATTGTACTGCGTGCACCAACTGGGAGATTTCCTTAGCGATATCAATGGGGATCTAAGGCCCGTACCTGGGCCAGGGGAGGTTGGTGATTTTGTCACGGACGGGGGCACACACACACGCACCCTGCCTTGGGGGGCTCGGTCAGAGCAGGGAACTAGCGGTGGTACGATGCCCATCAGGATAGTAAGTGGGCCTTTACCTCTAATTAAAGAGAACAGGCCCCTATCATCATTGGGCGCCACTGACCGAGGAACCAAGGCTGCCCCCCACGCTCCGTCCCACACTCGCACAACACGGGAAAGGATAAGTTGTGGGGTCACCAGAGGGGGGTGCACTAGGGTCCAGGGATTGGGGGTACACAGGGCACTCACCTCCGAAGACGGGGAACCCCAAGGCGGGGAAGGGAGGGGGACACGCACACACTCACCCAACGCTCTCTTGCTCTTGCCCACACGTACTTTAGCGGTTCACAGGGTAAAGATCAGGGCAGGGGATTCACACGCTTGGGGCTCTCGCAGTCTCTTGCACTCGCTTGCGCAACTGTCTTTCAACTCCAACTAGCAGAGGGCCGGTTTCCACTAATCACCAGTGCCGCTCCTCGGGCGGCGCTGGCTTTTAATCTCGCAGCCCCGCCCCCGTGCGTGCTCGCAGCCGCTCGGAGCGGCGCCGCAGGGGCGGGGGCGTCCCTACGCTCTGTGTTGCTCCTAGAGGCATGGCCACACTGCGTGCCTCTGCTGTTAGAGCCGGCGGGGGAATCCCTGCGCTGTCCGTCACTTCCGGGGGCATGGCCACCCTCCGAGAGTCCTTCACCGGAGCCAGAGGCCCCTGCAGGGGCAGTCTCGACTCGGCGCGGATCTCTGGCAAGTCCCTTTGTTCTTGGGGTTGTTGGGGGCCGGGTCGGGCTGTCCCTGGAGCGGAGAGCTGCAGGGCTCGCCGCGGGACCTGCCGCCACCCCCTGACAGTTCTAAACTAGGAATAACCACTCAGGAAAAGGAAAAGGCCCTTGGAGTCACTGTGGACAATACTTTGTAATCCTCAGCTCAATGTGTGGAGGCGGTCAAAAAAGCAAACAGAACGTTAGAAATTATTCAGAAAGGAATAGAGAATAAAACTGAAAATATCATATTGCCCTTATATAAATCAATGATGCAACTGCACCTTGAGTACTGTGTGTAGTTCTGGTCACCCCGTCTCAAAAAAGATATAGTAGAACTTGAAAAGGTGCAGAGAAGGGCAACAAAAATTATCAAGGGTTTCAAATAGCTTCTGTACAAAGAGAAACTTGATATGTTAGGGCTCTTCAACTTGGAGAAGAGGAGACTGAGTGGAGATATGATAAAGGTTTATAAAATCTTGAGTAGGCCAGTAGTATAGCTGTGTTTAAAAAGGAACTGGATAAGTTCTTGGAGAATAGGTCCATTAACTAGGGATGGGCGAACAGATTGCGGTTCGGGTTCGGCCGTTCGGTTCACTCCAGTTTGGTTCGCTGGTTCGGTTCAGGCGTTCGGTTCGCTTGCTGCATTCAGGTTCAGCCGTTTGGTTCGGTCGTGTTTGGTTTGGTTCAGGCGTTTGGAAAAAGTATCGCGAGAGCCCATGATCGTGATGGAAACTGGAAATTTGAGTGTGTGTGGAGCACGTGTGGGTGAGAGCGTGTGTGTTGTGGCTGGCTGGGATTTCAGTTGTGATTCATGTGTTTTGATTGTATGGTGTGTGGTGGTTTTGGTTTGGCTGGTTGGTGAGTGTTGGTGGGTGCTGTGTGTGTTGACTGTGTGGGGTTTTTTTGTTTTGTTTTTTTAAATGGAGAAAAAGGTGACCAGTGCCACCACCATTAAATGCCGGGCCTGGGGGAAGGCCAAGGTGGCAGAGCCAGTGGTGGAGGAAGAGGTTCCTCCGGATGCTGCTGAACCTTCAGTGGTGGAGGAGGAGCCAGAGCTGGTGGGTACAGGAGGTGCTGCTGCCACTGTTGCCAGGTTTGTAAAAAAATTTTGAATTTGAGGACAAGAAACTTAAGGCTCTATCCATTAGGGTGAGCTCACTGGCGTGCGGGTGGGCAGTGGGCATCAGTCAGGCACAAACAGTGGGCATCAGTAGGTAGCAGAGGATGTCTGCCACAGAGAGAGAGGGTACTGTAGTGTGGGGGGCTCTTCCAGCAGTCAGGCACGAGTATGAGCAGCACCCCCACCCAAACATGTGCCAGACTAGCAAGGGTCTCCACTCTGCAGTTGCCATCCCATTCCCTACGCACCCCCAAATAAGGGCAGGTTTTGCATGTGCCAGCCACCAGGGTCTTTTCAGTTGCCATCCATAACGCCCCAAGGAGGGCAGGGTTTGCACGTGCCAGCAAGGGAATCATCCCTCCGCAGCACCCAAAGGACAGGATTTGCACGTGCCAGCCAGAGTCACATCTCCCGTTGCTATCGCTACTAGCACCCCAAGGAGGGCAGGATTTGCATGTGCCAGACAAGGTCTCTCAATTGCCATCCCAAGCACCCCAAGGAGGACTAGAGGCATCATCATAAATGCATGTTACTTTGGTGTTCTTAATGTGTTCCCAATTCAGAGAGGAATAACATGCCATCCCCAGCGCTGGTGCCAGGCCAAGGAGGATCCCTAGGCGGAGGTAGTCAGTGACACCCCCAGACATTCGGCGGAGAAGGTCAGATGTCTGGAGGTTTTATGAGATGGGTGATGGAATCGCCATATGCAAGGTAAGGCATGGGGACTGGAACAATAGGGAATGGATTGCCCTCTGACCTGTTAGGAATGGAAGTCCCCTGAAGAGAGAGATTGGCCACCCAGTCCACCTACTTGTGGAGACAGAATGCAGGCAGGACTCGACAGACCATTGGTCTGACACAGTATGGCACTTCTTATGTTCATATCTTTTCTTTTTATGCTCTTTAGTTCTGTATCAAAAGAATCAGGAGGCAGAAAGAGGGGACCACATTGGGGCTCATTGCCCATATCGAAAAGCTCCGTGGCCTGAAGATGAGGCGGCAGGAGGACCCTGGCATGGGCGTGGAGCATTAGCGCCAGAAGAAGGGGTGGAAGGAAACCCGGAAGTGCCAGCATGTAAGACCTTCCCCCTCCTCCAGCCCTGATGTGGAGTCCCCTGGGCCCCGGGAGTCTGCTGCGGCCAAGGCCTTTCAGGCCGAACTTGAGAGGCCTGGCTGCCAAATGATGAAGGGCGCCCACTGCCTGGAGAATTTCAGAATGCAGGCAGGGCTTGACAGACCATTGGTCTGACACAGTATGACACTTCTTATGTTCCTATCTTTTTATGCTCTTTTTAGATCTGCCAGAAAATATTCTGGCTGCAAAGAGAGGAGACCACGTTGGGGTTCATTGCCCACATCGAGCGAACGCATGGCAGGAGAGTGAGGTGGTAGGAGGAGGACTCTGGTGTGGCTATGGAACCTCAGTGCCAGAAGAAGGGGGGAAAGGCAACCCAAAAAAGATGGCATGTAAGCCCTCCCCCCCCTCCAGCCCCGATGTGGAGACTCTCGGGCCCCAGGAGTCTGAAGAAGTCAAGGCCTTTTGGGCCGAGTTGGAGAGACCCACCCGGGACTTCGTGACCAGCCTGCAGATGACAGCAGCCACCATGGAGAATAACCTAGTGGAGCACTTCCAGGCAGTCCAGGTGAAAAAGAAGAAGGTGGAGACATATGGCCAATATGTCTCCGCAGAGATGGAACACCTGGAAATATACCACCAGGCGCTCTCCAGGTGGCATCAGGACATGGAAGGGGCTGTGGAGTTTGCCATGGCCCATGGCTTAGAGCTGCAAGAGTCCCGGGTTGCTGCCCCTCAGCTCTGTGCTGCACCCCAACGGCTGTTGCCTTTCCCCAAGTCCCGGGGGACAGGCCCAGAGACTAATAGCTTAATTTATAAATTTCCTTTCAATGTTTGCTTTTGGTTTCAGAATTTTGTTGTTGTTGTTATTTATATAGTTTTAATAAAAGTTGTTGTATTTCTTGTTACAAGCTTTGTCTGACCTACCAATCTTCTATCCCTATGAACTAAAGTTCTGACTGGCAGGTGGCAGAATCTCATAGAGCTTGTCGAACCCTACCAACAACACCTGCCACCCCATGTAGTGTAGTTATTAAACCAAAGATGTGCTGTGCCAGCAGCAGGGTCTCAACTTGCAGACAGCCCCCAAGGATGTGCAGGGCTTGTGTTTGTTTGGGTGGGTGTGACAGAGAGTAAGAAAGACAGACTACATGGCAGTGGACAGCAGGCGGTGGAAGCGGATGGTCAGAAGGGGTTTATTTTCAGCAGCTTCAGCGGGCATCAACGGGTGGGTGCGAAGGAGTAGGCTGTTGTGGGGAGGGTGTTTGGCTGGCGTGTGGGCTTCTGGGCTTCTGGATGCAGTGGCATGGAATGTGGCCCCCAGTGACTGGAAGGATGGTCCCAGAATCTAGTTGATGGTTCCAGGGGTGGGCGGGCATGACTGATTCAGGGATAGTGGAATGACAGCCTAAAGTCTATCGGGCACACTTCATTCAATCATGCGATAGGTGGTAGCAGTAGGTACAGGAATGCACACAGGCAGGCAGGAGGCACATATAATATGTTGTGTTATATTCCATCTCATTATGGTAGGTTTGCTGCGTGATGGATGTGGGCAATGGGCATTGGATGCATGAGCACAGATGGAAGCTCTTCCTGGTTCTGGCAGGTGGCAGCCAGGGTAGCTTGATACACCTACCTCTCCCCCTCCAACCCCCATCTCACTCGTTCTAGCTGGGAACGTCTCTGTCTCCCTCTCTCTCTCTCTCTGGCCATATAGCGCAGGTGACAGCATGGGTGGGATCGTGTCTGTCTCTCTTTCTAGCAGTGGGGAGACTTTCTCTCTCTCTCTTATTTCTCTCTATCTCTCCACATGAACAACAGGTTGCGTAAAGAAAAGGCAGAATGACAGCGCCCTGTGAGCGGAATGACAGGGCAGACAAACCCTGAGGGTGGGTCCTGTCGCCGGAGTGGCAGCTTCTAGATATTGGCGAGAGCCCTCCCTGCCTGTAACTTGGCCCCAGAACCCTGTCGATGGGTCCAGGGGCTGGAGTGGCTGTTTCTTGATGCGGTGGAATGACATCATCTCCATACGAGGAATGATGGCCCCAGACCCATGACGTTGGGTTCTGGGGCTGGAGTGGCAACTTCTAGGTATTGGCCACAGCCCTCCCTGCTTGCAACATGGCCCCAGAACCCTGAAGGTGGGTCCTGGGGCTGGAGTGGCTGTTTCTTGATGCAGTGGAAAGACATCACCTGCGTGCGAGGAATGATGGCCCCAGACCGGTGGGTCATGGGGCTAGAGTGGCAGCTTCTAGGTATTGGCCAAAGCCCTCCCTACCTGTAACTTGGCCCCAGAACCCTGGTGGGTCCTGGGGCTGGAGTGGCTGTTTCTTGATGTGGTGGAATGACATCGCCTCCGTGCGAGGAATGATGGCTCCAGACCCATGACATTGGGTCCTGGGGCTAGAGTGGAAGCTTCTAGATATTGGCCACAGCCCTACCTGCCGATAAGTTGACCCCAGAACCCTGAGGGCGGATCCTGGGGCTGGAGTGGCTGTTTCTTCATGTGGTGGAATGACATCGCCTCTGTCCGAGGAATGATGCCCCAGAACCCATGGCAGAGACAGCATGGGCGGCACTGGCAGCAGCAGACATTAGTTGCCAGTGTGCAGAACCCTTGCCACAGATGGCATATAGACCTGTCCTGTGGGCCATTTGCACTAGCACCAGCAGACATTGATTGCCAGGGTACAGAACCCTTGCCACAGACAATATATAGGCCTGGCCTGGGGGCCATTGGCACCAGCAGACATTGGTTTCCAGGGTACAGAACCCTTTGGACAGACAGCATATAGGCCTTGGGGCCATTAACACTAGCAGCAGCAGACACTGGTTGCCGGGGCAGGCAGTCAGGTGGTGTGGCATTAGCGGCAGTCAGGCAGACTGAGGCAGGGTTCGAGCTTTGCAACCTGGGCAGGCGGGCAGGCAGGCAGCGTGGTATGAGAGACAATAAGGCAGGTGGGATTTGGCAGGCTCTGAGCTAGGCAACCTGGGTAGGCAGACAGGCACCTTGGCATGAGAGGCAGGAAGGCAGACTGAGGTGGCAAGCTGGGCGGGAAGACAGGCAATGTGGCATGGGAGGTAGTAGGGCAGGCTGGCTGGGACATTGGCAGCAGGGCACTCAGATAGGCTAGCAAAGACTGTGCAGTGCAAGAGAGCAAGAGCCAGCATCACATAGCCAGGCTGAGATTGTGTAGTCAACAGCCGGCTGGCAGGCTTACAGTTTGTTTCCCAATGCCACCCTGCATCATGATGTCCATCAGATAAGGCGTCCGAGGCCATCTAGTATGAGAGAGAGGGGGGGCAGGGTGGGTGCCAGGCATTGGGAGGGAGGGACAGCACCTCAGCAGCATAGGAGCAGTGGCCCTAGCCCAGATTGAGAAGGAGGAGGAGGAGCCCTATCCCAAGACTGCCCCTGGCATGGGATGGCGTGTGCCATTGCACCATCACTCCTTGTCCAGGGGCAGCTCAGGTAATCCCCCGGCCACTTTGGATAGGGCTGACCACACGTCAGTCTTGCCGACCAAGTAGACCAAGGGATCGCTGCTGGGATCGATGCATAGCTCCTCGTCCAGGTAGGTCTCAACTGCTGCTGAGGCACCGTTGTACTCTCGCAGCTGTCCCTGGGCACCACCGCCCCCACTGCCCTCAGCCATGCTATCTTCCCTTTTGTTCTGGGCCCCATGCCCTCCCAAAGTGGACTGCGCAGAGGAGGAGCTCCTGGCAGTAGGGGTGCCTCTGCTGCTGCTGCTGATCCTGCTGCTGCTGCTGCTTCTACCACTAGGCCTGGAGGCAGGGATAGACCCTGCTGACTGAAAGGGGAGGTTGCTCCCACTCCCACCATCCCCAGGGGTGTCCTGCTGCTGCTGCTACCATGCACTCTCAAGAGCCCGCTCTGCCTTCTGCACTATCCCCACAAGATCATCCTTCCAGAAGTCATAGAGGGATGACTTGTGTGCCATGCTGCCCTTGAACCTGGGGTCCAGCATTGTTCCCAAAACTTTCCACTTTCCACTTTTAATTAATATCCCGCAATCTCTTATCAACAGATAACTTGAGGCGGCTTACAACAAGCAAAATACAGTAATACATAATACATAATACAATAATACATAATAAATACTATAACAATCCCCAATTAACAACTCCCAACCCTAACCCTTACATAAATCATACAATATGCCCCCCATCCATCTAGCAGTCTCCCAAAACCTACACACAGGTAGTGTTAGCCATCCTGCCAAACATCTTCCACCTCCACCCTGCTGCCACCAGGGAGAAGCCCTCCTCTACTCCAACCCCTTGCTCTCACCAAGGGAGAGAGTCTCTTCCTGGGCAATAAATATATACCCCTCTTCCTCTGTTCAAACATCGTGCACAGTTCTCCTTGTCTGCCATCATGCCTACCTCCGATCACCCCTGCTCGAGCTGAGCCGAGACCATCTGTTGTTCCTGCTATCTCTCACACCGGCATCAACAAAGTTCCCACCAGCTCTCCGCACTTCACTGCTGCTCCCATCCTCCAACCAAACTGGGCCGATCTGCTTGCTAATCCTGCTGTCCAACCCTACTCCATATTCTCCCCGCAGCAGGAGCTCGTCAAACCTCGCCTTCAGGCCTGTTTTGAGCTTCTGCGCCAGCCCAACTGCCTCAGCCACCAGCGTCTTGCCCCGAGGGCCATAATCCTGCCCCTGCAGAATCTCCTCAAGACTCCGGTGGAGACTCTGGACCAGAGGGGTCACTTGGCTGATTGTAGCCATGGAGGAGCTGATGGTCTCCATCACTTCCAGGTACGGTCGCAGAACGAAGACCATCTGGGAGAGGATCTTCCATTCTGTCCCATTGAAGCCTGGAGGTGCCCCACTGTCTGTGTCCAATTGAACCTGATGCAAGGCGGCTTTCTGCTCCACAAGCCGCTCAAGCATCAGGAAGGTGGAATTCCACCTGATGGAGACATCCTGCACCAGCTGGTGCACTGGGTGGCCTTGCTCTGCCTGCTTGGCCCTGAGGAGTTTGCTGCATTTCACGCTGCGAAGAACCCAGTGAGCTCCCTCCCCCACTGGATCAGGGATCTAAGGGTGACTTCACCAATCCCATTATCGCCCAAGCCCAGAGCATCCTTGACCACCAGGTGGAGGGTGTGTGTGGTGCAAGGGATGCTCATGAAACCCCCATCGCGGACTGCCTTGAGAATATTGGCCACATTATCAGTCACCACACACCCCAGGGTGAACGGTGCACCTGGCATGACCCACTCCCCCTCCACAGCATTCAGGGCTGCCTCTATGTTCCTGGCAGTGTGGGGCCAGTCCATTACGTCTGCCTGAAGTAGGGCCCACCTATACCCTGCTTCAGGACCCCTCATGCCACTGTCAAATGCTGACTCTGGGTCCTGCCACCAGTGCGCCATCACCACCAGGTACGCGTGCTGGGCATTCCAGCTGGACCACAGGTCAGTGGTGAAATGGACAGTGGCACCCCAAGCCCCTGCCAGCTGCTCCTTCACCCGCTCCTTCAACGCCCCATACAGGGCTGGCACCACTGTAATGACTCAGGGTGGTGTGGTATGGCAGCTTAAACTGTGGGGCCAGGAACCCCATCAGCCGCTTAAACCTGGTGTCCCCAACAATGGAGAAGGTCTGGCCATCGACAGCGATCATCTCACCCAACAGGCGCGTGGCTTTCTCTTGAAAGCCACACTGCCTTCCAGCTGCTGATGGCCTTGGCAGCTGCCCCCATCCCAGCTCCTCCATTGTGGGCTGACGCTGCTGGCAAGGCTGCTGCTCCTGCTGCTCCCCCCTAGCAGCGATACTGCTCTTGCTGCTAGACGCAGCTGCTGGAACAGGACGGTTGCCCGATGAAGGAGGTGGATGACTAGCCGCTTGGGTTGAGAACCCACTACGATCCACTGATCCTGCCTTCCTGCTTAGCATTGCAGCACTGTGGCATGATTTCAGGTGCCTCGATGTGGCGGTTGTCCACAGGTTGGAGAGCACCTGCCCAACTTCACAACCTTATTGCACAAAGTGCACTGCACCTCCCATGGATCATCTGCCTGCACCTTAAAATACTCCCAGACCCATGCTTTTTTAACCCCTCCTACCTTCTGGCCCACACCAGGTGATGAACTCCTGGGAGGGGCAGGACATGGTGACATTGGTGACACAGCTCATTGAGGGACAGCCATCACCTCAGAAGCTCACCAGCTACTGACCTGTCTCTAACCTTCCCTTTTTAGGGAAGGTTATTGAGCGGGCGGTGGCGATCCAGCTCCAGGCGCAGGATGTTTGACATTTCTCATCCTGCTAGATCTCTCGGCCACTTTTGACATCGTGAACCATGGGGTGCTGTTGAGACGGCTGCGTGACCTGGGAGGTCTGGACGGGACTGTTCTTGAATGGTTCCGCTCATTCCTCTCGGGGAGAAGCCAGAGGGTATTGTTGGGAGATTAAACATCTTGCCCCCGCACTTTATCCTGCGGTGTTCTGCAGGGTTCCATTCTGTGTCCATTGTTATTTAATGTATACATGCAGCCCTTTAGGGAGGTCATGAGAGGGTTCAGGGTGTGGTGTCACCAATATGCTGATGATACTCAGCTGTACCTCTCTTTTTCAACTGACCCAGACCCTGCTGTCTCATTGCTATCCCAGTGTATGGAGGCCATGGCAGAATGGATGAGGCAGAGCAGACTGAAGCTCAACCCCAATAAGACGGAGGTGATGTTGGTGGGGAGAGCAAGGGAGGTGTCAGCCCCCCTTGGTTGGGGGGGTTCGCCCTCCTATAGCTCAGCAGGTTTGGGGTTTGGGGGTGATTCTGGATGCGGATCTCTGCCTGGAGCAACAGGTGGAGGTAGTGGCGAAGGGTGCCTTCCACCAGTTATATCTGGTGTGGAGTCTGGGTCCGTATGTCTCCGGCCTGGACCTGGCCTCCCTTGTCCATGACTTCGTCACTTCAAGGCTGGACTACTGCAATGCGCTCTACATGGGGCTGCCCTTGTTCCTGGTTCGGAGGCTGCAGCTAATGCAGAATGTGGCGGCCCGTCTTCTGTCGGGGACGGGTCGCCAGGAGCATATAACACTTGTGCCCCAGACTCTACACTGGCTGCCAATAGCGTGCCGAGCCACGTTCAAGGTATTGGTGTTAATCTATAAGGCCCTTCATGGTCTGGGCCCTTCATACCTCAGGGACCGCCTCGCCCTCTGTGCCCCAGAGCAGCTTCTTCAGTCTGCTGGGGGTGCCTTCCTGGAGGTCGCCCGTGTTAAGCGGCGGGCCACAATGGAGAGGGCATTCCCAGGGGCCATGCTGCACCTCTGGAATTCCCTCCTGGAGGAAGCTCGCCTGGCCTCAAGTCTTTTAACATTCTGGTGAATTTGCAAGACCTGGCTGTTTGCCCAGGTCTTTGGGGAGTGGGGGGTTAGGTTTTTTTTATCCCCCGTCACCCTATCTATTGTATTTTTATATTACCCTGGCCTGTTTTTGGTGTGTTTTTATGAGTGTTTTTGTATTTTATATTTGTTAGCCACTCCGAGCTGTTTGCAGGAGGGGTGGGATATAAATTGATGAAAATAAATAATAAATAGAGAGACCTCCTCCACAGAAATCTCTGCATCGCTGTCCCCATCCCCAAACAGAGTGATGGAGGCTGCTGGACTCCCCATGCTGCTCTCACTCTGAGCATCACTCTCCCCCTGCCCCCTATAGCTGCTGCTGCTGCTGCTGCTGCTACGCTCCCTTCTTCCATTGCCCGGGGATCGGGCCCTGCCTCTAGCAGCCGGGGTGAGATCCATCAGCTCTGGACTGCTTTGGGGGATTGCCTCTATAATTATGGGGGACTCGGGGGACAATAGTGACCCCTGAGGAGCTTCAAGCACTAAGTCGCCTGCACCTGCAGCCAAAGATGAGACAGTCTCAGCTGCCTGCCATGCAGACATTACAGTGCCCTGTGTGGCAGTGGAGGATGCTGCCAGGAGGCGATGCCTAACCCCCTGTCCCCTAGTGCCACTGGCAGCACTAGTGCCACTTGTGCTGGGAGAGGAAGACCCACAATCAGGCATGCGCAGCTTGGTGCATGGTGATGGGCTGCTGCTTCTGCCTCCTGGCACTCTGCTGGCACGGCCCCTGCCAGCTCTGCCATGTGCCTCATTGCCTGGCTTGCGGGCAGCAGAACGGCCTCGCCCTCTCCTACCTCCCATCTCCATTTCTCCCACCAAAAGAATGCATAAATATTGTATCAAAACAATTTTTATTTTTTTTTAATTTAATTTTTAATCTCATATTATATCTATCTATCTCTACGCTAAATCTAGCTGCTATTAATTATTCTAAAACCTATTGAACTAAATGGAATATCCTAATAATTATCTACAAAGGCCTTGTCCTTCAAACACACTGTATCTCTATCTATCTCTATAACTAAGCTAACTACTATGTATATCTAGCTAGTAACTATCTAATAACTATCTATCTATATATACAATATTACACAGGGGAAACACAAAGAACACAGGGAGGGGTACAAAACTGAAATGAAAATCAATCTAATAATAAATAATCCTACTCTAAATAAATCCAAAACTTAAAACAGGGGAAAGGAATCAGGGATGGAATAAGAGGGAGAGGGAAAGGATTCAATGGAGGGGGGAGGGAGGAAGGAAGATTGAACACAGGGAACACAGGGAGGGGTAAAAACAAAAAATAACA
>QEPC01004255.1:119839-139985 GCA_003113815.1 Sphenodon punctatus | reverse complement strand
GACCATCCTAACTGGTCCCTTCCCCTTCTGGAGGGGGCGCGCTAAAAGACCGGCCTGAAGGAGGTAATGGTCCGTCCACGACAAGGGCACCGCTGTCACCTCCCCCACAACCGGACCCCCCGCCTCAAGGCCAGAGCCGAAGGGATGGTGATTGGGCAAGCTGGCTGCTACTCCAAGCCTTTTCACCCCTGGTGCCTGGAAGTCTGCTCCTCAGCTGACTCTCCCTCCCTGTCAAGTTTTGCCTTTCAGTCACACATTTTTGCCACCCGAACTCACCCAAACATGATCTGAACTTACCGAACTGTTTGGTCATTTCAACATTTGGAATCGAGTTCAGTTCGGTCAGTTCGTGTTTGGATTTGGATTCGGGTTCGGTCGTCCAAACAGGCCAAGTTCAGACCGAACTCCGAACTTCTGAACCACGTTTGCCCATCCCTATCATTAACATCTATTATCCAAGGAGATTACAAGATAGGATGGGAACTTATTACTGTCTGGAGCAGGGAGTGATCAGCAGGGAATGGATTGCCCATTGTGACTGCTGATTCTTCTCCCATGTTACCGAACTTCACCACTGTTGGAGAAAGCATGCTGGACTTGATGGACCATTGGTCTGGCTCAGTATGGCAATTCTTATGTTCCTGCCTGGGAGCACAGCTCCTTCTCTGCCTCCACCCACACCTCCCTTAGATTCTCCTTTTCTCTATACCGTCGTCTTCATGCCTTTTCTCATGTTGCCCCTTATGCTTGGAACTCCCTTTCTGAACACAGACGTTCTGCTCCCTCCCTTCTAAATTTCACATCTGTCCTAAAATACCGACCTCTTCCATCACACTTTCCCTTTCACCTCTTCCCCCTTGTTTATGAGTCTCTACTGTCAGGGTCTCTCTCTTCCCCTGCAAGAAAATTGTGCACACCTGCAATTTCTCAACCTCATGAACGTATCACTTTCTCTCCCCATCTGCTCCTCCCCTTTGTCATCTCTTCCCTTATCCATTCTAGACTGAAACTCCTCTGGGCAGAGACCTGTCACTTATTACAACCGTTCACCACCAGCCACATTGCTGACACTATATAAATAAATAATAAAAAACAACTATAATAATCACAATCATAACAATTCATTAATAGTAATAATTAAAATTAATAATAGTTAATTAATAATTAACTAGAGTGTAATCTCCTTGGAGCACGGTCCGTCAATGTTAAATTTGTTTAGACTGGTAGCACTATAGAAAAGAAATGATATGTAGTAGTAGTAGTAATAATAGGCACCAAGAACAGTTAATTGGACAAGCTGTAATGTTTAACCTTGAAATGGTGCAGTCCTCTAGATGTTTAAGGCTTCAAACTGAGAGTAAACCTCCATTTGGGGAAATGATATGCAGTTTATTGTAACTTTTTTTACATTGGAAGGCCCTCAAGTAGCTCATTCAGACTGAAAGGTTATAGAGCTGAGAGAGGAGCATCATCACTTAGTTTCTGAGGACTAAGGATGAAAGCAGGGAACATCCCCTTTCTCTCAATAAACCAGTTGCTGTCAATCTAGACTCCCCAGGCACCAGAGAAAGTGTGTAGCACTGTGTTGAGAGGGCACTTGACGAAGGAACTGCTCTAACAGGTGAATAGAAGGCATTATGGCGCTCCAAGTCCTCACCAGGAGTGGGGAATCTTTTTCCTCCCGGGGGCCACTTTAAAAACTTGTACAAGCTCCGAGGGCTGCATGGAAGTTGAGGGCGGGAGTGTATAAGGGGTATGCTCAAGAAAAGGAGGGTCCAGATCATGGATCTGTTAGGGGTGTGCACCAAGTCCCCATGTCGTTTTCGTTTTTCATTATTGTTTTCATTATTAAAAATGTTGTTTTTGTTATCATTATTAACGACATTGTCATTTTTGTTTTCGTTGTTGTTACTAGTATCAGTATAATTTCAAACAAAAATTTATTTTTGGTATCATTATCGGTATCGATTCTGATAACTTAATATATAATATATATATATTATATTATATATATTATAACATAATATATATAATAAAACAGACTAGCCTAAATACCTATATAATATCTAATCTCTCTCTGGCGCTATATAAATATTTATAATAATAATAATAATAATAATAATAATGTACACAAGTAATATTTATCTAAAACTATTATATAATCAATTATCTCTATAACTATTTTAATCTAATCTAATCTATATGTCTATAATCTATATCTATATCTAATCTATACTACCTATCTATATATAATGTACAGGGAGGAGAAGGGCAGGGAAATGGAGAAGGTAAAATCCCCCCGCTAAGCGCCTTGTGCGCTGCGGGGGAAGTTTGGGCCCGCCTCTAGGGGAATGAGGCTGCAGGGGGCGTTTCTGTTCTTTCCCGCTGCGCGCGGGGATGCAGCAAGCTGGCCGCTTGAAGAGCAAGCTGCAATCCGTCCTGGATTGCAGTTTGCAGCGGCAGGGTTGTGGCGTGAAAATGCGCTATTCTGATTGGCCGGTTAAGGCCACGTGGTGCAGCGCGCCGGGCAGCCCCTCACTTGGTTGGCGGTGTGCTGCTGAAGCCCACCCACCCACCCCTGGACTAGTGCCGTGGATTTAATCCGGTCACCTATTTATTGTGGGATCAGGAAGGAATTTTTTCCCTTATAAAAAGGGTTTTTTCGACTTCCTCATGGCACTGTTGGGTTTGGAAACGTCGGGGGTGCATGGGTGGTTAGGTTGTTTTTTATAATTGTCGCGGCTGTCGCGGTGTTCAGTACCATAGGTTTAAAAATGGAAAGGGCTCTAGGGCCTTGGGTGTATGGGCAGATGATTGGGATCATTCTGCAATGGGTACCTGGTGAGTAATTTAGGGGAGGGGCGCCCCAAATTATCACAGGACGGAAGGCCAGGCGTTGTGTGCATACGGGTAGGATTTAAGCGGTCCCGAAGTTTGCAGCAGCAACGTCTGTCCTTCTGAAGAATGGATCAAGTCGGTCCATTGGAGGGGGATTGGACTGGTATCTCCAATCCAGAAGGTTGGTAGTATGGTACTGAACGCGGGTGGGGGTGAGAGATAGTTTAAGGTTTGAGTTATGTCATCTCTTCACCCCTTCCCCCCTTTATTGTTATTCACCCAAGTTAATTTGGTTAATTGGGTCTAATTTTAAGCAGGATCTAATTGGCATTCTAATTGCCTCACAATTCGGCATGGGAAACAATTTGAAGCAGGGTAATTGGTTTTAACTCTATCCACCGTTATTCATCAGTTCAATTGGCGTAATTGGTTGTCTTGTTTCTTAACAGGTTATTAATTAAATTCGGATTCAATAAAACAGCTGCGGCCAGTTTTACCCATATCCTTTGTGTCTGAGTCTTATTCCTAGTGCGGGGGCAATGTAGGGTATGAGGAAGAAAAGGTATCGGTAATACAACGAGGGCTAGGGAGGATTTTTGTGTGCAAGCACCACAGTTCTATAAACACAACTTGACAAGCAGAGCTCTTACAGAACAGAGAGAAAAAGTCCGACCCTCCCAGAGCCCCCCTGATTGGTTGTGGGAGACGGCAGACATTGAGCCATCACAGAGTACCATGAGACTGATGGGATCTGCTTGCACTGCTCATACATCCATCAGATACTGCTGAACTGCTCGCCCCTCCCAACACAGGCACAGTTCAAGAGTTCAACCCTGTTTAGGGCTGAGATGTCTGCTCCCTCCTCCCTCTCCACATTTTCCCTCCAAAACCCAACTGCCACAGCACTAATAATAACAACAATAATGACATTGTCATTTTTGTTATCGTTATCGTTATTATCGATTGCCATTTTTGTTATTGCAATAAAAATAACAAAAATGACAATTGTCGTTATCGTTATTGTAATAACAAAAATGACATGCACACTGCTATCTGTGCCTTGGATCCATCTCCTATCCTTGTGTAAATGCCCTCATCTCTGCTTCCTTAACCTGAGCTCAGCTTTTCAGCACTTGGGGGATAGGACCTGACTCCAGGAGCCAGATCTAGGAACTGGAAAAGGGCCAGATAAAACTTGCTGGGAGTCATATTTGGCCCCTGGGCCTGAGGTTCACCACTCCCTGCTCTACACAGTCAGTCCATGGACAACTTTGACATCAGTCTGCTTCACGGCTGCTGGGACAATGTCACATTTTCTCCTGTGCTATTGCTAAAATATTCAAATGTCCTAAGTGAAATTCTAAAATTAAGACAGTAACCAAACTGGGCCTGGATACACATATATGCAAATATCCATTTGGGTTGCAAATATTGTTTGAATATTCAGAGGATTGTCCAAAATATTAATTATATCCGCAAATAACAGATCAACTCTTTATTTCACCATAAATTGCATTTTGGTAGGAATGTAGACTGGTAAAAAGCCAGTGGTTAAGGAACATAATGAACACAATCCTTAGACTGACAAGGCAGACCTTAGCTATTTTGCCACCATGGAAGTAATATATTTTTGGGTCCCTCCTCTTTTTCAGTTCCCTAATGCTGCCATGTAAGCTTGTCTAAGGAGTAAGATTTGTCTTTTCTGAAGCTCTGGGGATGCCGAATGCTGCCTTGCCTCTGGAGACAGGATGCTGCTCCTCCATTGCTAGACTAAAGCCCCAGGCAGTCAGTGCTTTGGCTGTGTCTCAGGCTGCATCTGAATACCAGTGCCATAGAACCTGAGGCTTCAGCCCCGTCAACCTTCCTCATCATGCCTCGAGCAACTCTAGTGAGAAGCACCCAACGTGTGAAGTACACTACATCCCTCAGTGCCCCCACTGTGTGAAGGTGGGATAATGTGGGACTAATGGATGGAGCTAGAGAACCTTTGGCAGTCTAGGGGAAACCATGGAATTCTCAGGGATCAGAGTCCAAGGATCAGGTCAAAAGTGGGGGATCAGAGACAAGGCATGGAGACAGGGATGACTGCTCCGAATAATAATAAAAAGCTTTGTGAGTATTCTTCAAAGATTCGAGGAGCGGTCCAAGTGTTCAGGCCACTCCTCGGACCCTCTGGAAATACTTGCCAAGTTCCAAGGCCGGGGTGGGGGTCAGGATTGGGGTAATGGAGCAGGGGGCCTAGCCGGGCTGTGTGTCAAGATGGGTTACTTACTGGAGCGGTCCTGCACCTATGAGTGGCCTCTTCCCGGCTGTTAAGTTTGGGGAGGTAAGGGGGAACAACCACTGAATGGCCTTTTCTGAGCATGCGCACCCATTTTCATAGATGGCACTGGCCTGCTGATGCTGCCAGCACCATCTTTGAAAAGGACCGAGGAAAACTGAGGACTGAGTATCAGCACTAGGTATCACAGGAACCAGGCAGGCAGGGAGAAGGGGAGCAGATCATACAATGCACCCAGTTTCTTGTGGCTGCAGGGCTGCCGTATGTATGGCAGGCAGCCATTCAGGAAGCTGGGAGGCACAGCAGGGAGAAGTAGAGATGCCTCTTGAGGGAAGTGGCTGAGTCAGAGCCAAGGTGAAGCACTGGAACCGCAGACACAGCCCCTCCTCCAGGAACGCTGGTGGGAGGGTTCAAGACCTGAGTCCTGACACGATTGCCAGAATTGCTGGCTACAGGAGGCTACCACACTTGTCAAGTTTCACACTTGTCCAATGGGTGAGCCAGCCTCTGTAGTCTCAATGGCAATTAGGCAACAAATGATCAAGAGCACCTCCAGAATGGTTTTTGTCAAAGGGCAAGTCCATGTTGGAAAGGAGTGGGGTAAAAAGATTCTACTGCCTTTGACATGGCTCCACTGCCTGTGGGGCATGGGGGTGGGGAGGGGGAGCTTAGAATTTGCAGGACCTAGTGCAAAAATAAAAGGTGGGGTCCCCATGGCTCTGCCCTTAATAGATCTATCTGTTTCCTTCAGGGCCCCTGCTCCCCTACCCTAGATAATGTGGTTGGAGGCAGCCAGTCCAGGGTCTCACTGTCACAGGCAGGAAAGGGGCCCCACAGAAATAGGCCATCCTGGGCTCTCAGAAACACTGACCCTGAGGTTACCAGGACTGGCCTTCCTGTGGGACCCCTTCCATCTACAAAGCCTTGGCCATGGCCCCTATTGGACCTGCTTAAGGCTGGCCCTGGAGAAACACTGAGATGTCGCAACACTTCAAGGGGGCGTGAACACATCAGAATGGGGCAGGAAAGTCCATTTACCCTGCCTTCATCTAACATGGCCCCGCCCTTCCATGATATCACAGATCTCCTAAGGGGTAAGGACGGACAATGTGCAGGAGGTAGGTGTATGTGCAAATGTTCCTATTGTTCTCTCTGCCAGCACCCATGGAAATGAGAGCTTTGACCTGCAGCAATGGTCTCTCACCATGAGAAACATAATGCTGCCTGCTTGTCATGTCACTAATTGCCAAAGAAACAGAAGGCCTGCAGAGGTGTCCCGAGGAGCTGCTTGCTGAAACGATTGCAGTTTATTTATTTATTTATTTATTTATTTATTACATTTATTAGCCGCCCCCTCATGCCTATAGCATCTCGGGGTGCCTCACAACATAAAAGCAACAATTTAAAACAACAATTTAACACAAGAATTTCAAACATCTAAAATAAAATCTACCTAAAAAATCCTTCCTTCATTTTTTAACACCCCCCTCCGAAGGCCTGGGAGAACAGCCAGGTCTTATAAGCCCGGCGGAAGGCCAGCAGACTAGGGGCCAGACGGGCTTCCTCCGGGAGGGAGTTCCATAAACGCGTCCCAGCCACCGAGAACGCCCTCTCCATTGTGGCACACCAGTAGGCAAGTTTGCACACCAATGCTTTGCAGACACAGCAATGAGCAGACGCGGGTGTCTGCCACAAATTCAGAAATGCGTCAATAGAAGGGTTTTTTTAGCTCTGCAGCCAGTAGAGCGCTGAGCATGGTAGGATGTTTTTGCTAAAACATAACAACAGTGACTGAAAGCCATCTTCTAGGTAGTGGAAAAAGCTTGTTTAAAGTGAGTCCCTCCCCATCAGTGTCTTATAGAGTGACTTTATAATTAAGGCGAGTTGTACCCTGTGTTAAAACCATGAACATTCTATTCATTATAAAATTGAGATGATTTCTCCTATCATTGTAAAATTTTGCAGGGCAGATTGCTTGGATAGAATAGGATAGATTCTGTCTAAATTTCAGATATATCAGTGGAAAAACTGCTGGGCTATACATGTTTGAAAATCAGATGCATATCTTTTTTCCCCAGATTTTTGCAGTTGGGATGTCAGGAAAATGTGTTTAAAGTTATTTCTTAAGAAGTGTAGAGGGCTCAAAAAATTCAACAGTCAATTGTAGTCCATTTCTGAGTTTGGATTTTTAAAATCTGTTAAAAAGTTTTAAAATTCAGAGGTTTTGATGTTCCCATTTTATCCTATGGATATTGTGAAATAGAAAACTTATGTACTGCATGCACAGTACATTGCCGCAGCTTTAGTGGGTGGGCTGGTTCCTCAAAGGAGGAATACTCTAAGGAAATTTGTTACCATAGGACATTTGAGCGAGCTGCTAGTCTATTGATCTATTGATCTATAAGGCCCTGTACGGTCTTGGACCTGGATACCTCAGGGATCACCTCACCCTCTGTGACTCAGGACGAACTCTTTGGTCCACCGGGGGCGCCTTCTTGGAGGTCCCCCGGGTAAAGCAGGGGACTACAATGGAGAGGGTGTTCTTGGTGACTGGGCCCCGACTGTGGAACTCCCTCCCAGAGGAAGCATGACTGGCCCTGAGACTGCTGGCCTTCCATCAGGCCTGCAAGACATGGCTGTTCTCCCAGGCCTTCGGAGGCTGGGAGGGGAGGGTGGGCTAAATTTTTGTATGGGGGTACTTTAAAATTGTTTTAAATATTTGTATAGATTATTATATTTGTTATATATTGTGATACATTTTTTATTTTATGTTGGAAACCACCCCGAGATGCCGTAGGCATAGGGGGCCGCATATAAATGGAATTAAATACATAAATAAAATAATAAAATAGTCACCCCTGTGAAGGGCTTGAGTGGTTTGATGGAGGGGGCACCATTTTAAAAAGTCCTGTCATTTTCCCGCTTGTGAAATATGTCAGAAAGAATCGATATATGTAGTAAAGTGTCGTACGTGGAGGGACAAACTGCCAGCTCCTCCAGCCAGGTCCCACGGTGAACCCTCCAGATCCAGCACCACAGGGGCTCCCCATACGGCTGTCTCTCTGTAGCCTTCTGTCCCAGCACTCTATCATGCAACCTCCAACCAGGCTGCAGCGCTCCACTCTCTGACTCAAACTGAAAAGCTGTCCCACACAGTACTTGTCCCAAGACCCAACCTGGCCAGAGCCACCCTTATAAGACAAGAGGCTGGTAGGCAAGCTCAGGTGTGGCTGATGGCTCTATACATTGAATTACATTCCAGGGGGACAAATCCCAACAGGGAGTTACATTCCCAGGGTGGGCCGGAGCAGACCAGATCTATAGCAATACTGTAAGGACTCTGGGCTTGAATTTGTGCCCTTGGAGTCATGGAGGTGGCAACTGATGCTGCATCACCACCAACTCATGCTGGCCAGGACCAAGCATTGGCTATGAAGGCCTACCCAACACTAGTCAGGCTACACGCCTCCCTCAGCCTTTCTCCATGCCTCCCGCTTCCTCGTTGAGTGCTGGCCATCTATAAGGCCAGATTAAAGCCACAGGAAGCTGGGTGGATCATCAGTTGCTTCCCAGATCCCAGTTGGCTTCCTGTTTGTTTTGCGAACACCTTTGGACTGGATCTACCTTCCCCTGGACCTTGTGTGTGCCTTGGAACAGCCTCCTTGTTTTGTTTTGCAGACTAAGGCATAGTGAGAAGCTTGGGAGCCCAGTCTAACAGTTGCTAGTTGAGGACTGTGATCTGGCTATGTGATGTCGGCAAGCCTGATCCATGTCTTTGCTTCCAAGCTTCTTGAATGTGTGGTCTACTCCTACTGCCTCGACTTCCTGTCCGTCAACTCCGCCCTTGGCCCCCTCCAATCTGGCTTCTGCCCCCTTCACTCTACCAAAACTGCTCTTGCTAAGATCACCAATGATCTTCTTGTGGCTAAATTTAATCACCTCTGCTCCATTCTTGTTCTCCTTGAACTCTCTGTTGCCTGCAAAACTGTTGCCCACTCACTCTTGCTGGACTCGCTTCACTACCTTGGCTTCCGTGGCTCTATCCTCGACTGGTTCTCCTCCTACCTCTCTGACTGCTCCTTCAATGTGTCTCTTGCCAACTCCACCTCCTCCTCCCTTCCCCTCTCAGTTGGTGTTCCCTAGAGATGTGAAAACAGAGTTCGGGAGTTCTGTGTTCAGTCCGAACTCAGGGTGCTCAGGCCATTTGTGAACACCTTGAACACAAACTGCCCCACTTCTGAACAGGCTGAACAAAGTTCAGGTTTCGAACCCGTTCAGGTGGGAGTGGGGGACAGGGGGGAACCTGGTTTTCCCTTCCCCACCCCCTCCAGACTGCACGGGTGGAAGGGTCACTGGGGATCACCTCCCCCCTCCCTGCCCAGCCTGGTAAACATTTTTTTTTAAAAAAACAAACAACCCAAACCCAACCCCAGGGATCAACCTACCTGCTGGTGCCAGGGCTCCCGCTCCGGGTCCAGCGGTGACAGCGGTGGCAGGTCCAGCTCCGGCAGTGCTCTGGAGTGCTTCAGGCCTCTTCTAGGCATTCTGGGAACTGAAGGAGGGCTTCCAGCCTCTCCCTTCCCTAGAAGAGGCATGACGCTCTCCAGAGCACTGCCAGATCCACCACCGCTGCCACTGCTGGACCTGGGGCCGGAGCCCCAACACCACCAGGTTGGTCGATCCCTGGGGTGGTTGGTTTGTTTTGTTTTTTTTAATTTATTTTTTATCAGGTTGGGCAGGGAGGAGTGGAGGGTGAGCACCGGCGCCCCTTCCACCCGTGCAACCTGGAGGGGGGAGGGAAAACCGGGTTCCCCCCTGCCCCCGAATGGGTTTGGTAAAATTGAACAGGTTCGCGTGAAACAGCCCAAACCCGAACAGTTTCGGGGGGCGAACCCCAAATAGGCCGAACAAACACCCCCCCAGTGTTCGCACATCTCTAGTGTTCCCCAAGGCTCTGTCCTTGGTCCTTGTAGATCTTCTCTATCTACACCCTGTCCCTAGAAAACTCATTTCCTCCCATGGCTTCCATATCACCTCTACGCTGATGACACTCAACTCTATCTCTCTACGCCCTCTCTCTCTCCATCTATTAATGCTCGCCTCACCAGCTGTCTCTCTGATATCTCTACCTGGATGTCTCAACCTCAACTCAAACTCAACACGGCTAAAACTGAACTCCTTATCTTCCTCCCTCATCCTTTCTTCCCTCTTCCCTGTTGATCCTTATCAGCGGGGTCACCATCCTTCCAGTCCCCCAAGCCCGTAGCTTAGGCTTCATCATTGACTCACCCCTTTCTCTTAAACCCCACATTGACTTTGTTGCCAAATCCTGTTGCTTCTCCCTCCATAACATTGCTAGGGATGGGCAAACAGAATGCCATTTGGATGTTCAGTCGTTCGGTTCGAATCCCGAATTCGGGTTCAGCTGTCCAGTTTGGCGGCGTTCGGTTCAGCTCAACTTGGCTGAACATTCAAAAAAGTGCTATCAGTACCGAAACCAAAACCAATTTTTTTTCGGTATCGGTATTTTTGGCCCTGAAACAACCTCTGGTGTCCACCTCTGGTGCCAGGAAGTCTGCTCCTCAGCTGCCTCCCCCTTCCAGTCACGTTTTCCTGTCCAAAGCCACGTTTTTCCCACCCCTGAACTCATCTGAACTCATCCAAACTTTTCCGAACTGTTCAGAAGTTCAAGAGTTCAGTTCGGAAGTTTGGTTCGGTCGTCCAAACTGGCCAAGTCCAAGCCGAACTTCGAACTTCCGAACCACGTTCACCCATCCCTAAATATTGCTAAGATTCGCCCTTTTCTCTCTGTCTCTTCTGCAAAAAACCTTGTTCATGCCCTGGTCATCTCTTGCCTCGATTCTCCCTGGCCTCCCCTGCTCTCCCCTTTCTCCCCTTATCTCTATCCAAAACTCTGCTTCCAGGGTCATCCACCTCACCCGTCACTTTGACCATGTGCAGCCCTTCCTCTCCTCTTTTCACTGGCTCCCCTTCCTGAACGAATCCTAGTCTTCACCTATAAAGCTCTTCACAACCTTGCTCCCCCCTACCTCTCTGCGCTAATTTCCCTCTGTACTCCATTCCGTGAACTCCACTCCTCCTCTGTCCCCTCTGTCGTCCTCCCACGCTTCGTCTGCTTCTCTAACCACCTTCTTCCCTTCTCCCTAGATGCCCCTCATGCCAGGAATTCCCTCCCTGCCCACATCCACCTTGCCCCCTCCCTTCCTACCTTCAAATCCCTCCTCAAGACCCACCACTTCTGCTCTGCTCTGCCCTCCCCGACTCCTCATTCCCCTAACCTACCTCTTGCTGATACCTAGGGATGGGAGAACAGAACCGACTTTGGAAATTTGGTTCGGTTCAGTTTGGAAATTCGGTTCAGTTTGGAAGTTCGGTTCGGTCGACCAAACTATTTAAGTTCTGTACGAACTCTGAACGTCCGAACAAAGTTCAGAAATTCAACCCCCATTGAACTAAATGGAATATTATCTTTTAGGGATGGGTGAACAGAGCCGAGTTCGGAAGTTCAGTTCGGTTCGGTTCGAAAATCGAGTTCAGTTCGGAAGTTCGGTTCGGTCGACCGAACTGGTCGAATTCGGTCCGAACTCCGAACTTCCAAACCGCATTCGCCCATCCCTACTGATACCCTCCATCCAGTACAATCTGTTACCTGAGGTCTGTGTACTCATATCCTCACCACACGTACCAGTCAGCTATCATTCTTTATGTAACCAAGGCAAGTACGTGCACCTGGGACCTCACATCTTTGTGAATGTTACACTCCTTGTCCCTCCCTCTGTTCCCCTTCCTTTTTCTCCCCCTGCCTCCCATCTTTCAGATTGTATGCCCATGGGCAGCGACCGTGTCTATTCCATTACTTTGTAAAGTGCCAGGTACATTGCTGGCGTTATATAAATGCTTGATAATCATCAATCATCATCATCATCTTCTCGCAAGCCTACATTTTAGCCCATCTTCCTGTTCTGTCTTTCTGCTTGTTTGTCCACCTGTCCGTCCTGCCCTCTGGTCCATGTGCCAGTCCCCTGCCTTGATGTCCTGAATTCCTGGACCCTTGGACACCAATCCTCCACTATGTTCCTGGATCCTTGGGCCTTGAACCTATATGAACACTCCCAGACTCTCCAGACCTTGATGCTGGACCACTCTCTGGACTCTGATCCATGCCTTCAGTCTTGGTTCCTGACCATTACGAATAAAAAATGAATGGATACCAGAGTGATGAATTTAAGAGCTGTAGCAAATGCAAAGAGAGGGATTTATTCCTGGACCTGAACATCTGGATTTTAATCTTGAATTTAAAATGGCAAATGCATTTCAGCTATAGTCAGGAGCCCAGGGGTGGTTGTGCTATCTGATGAAGGGGTAAAAATCCTGACTGGTACTTGATAGATATTGCAAGTCTTTTGATATACATTGCAAATCATTGCTGTCTGGGAACACACAATTCTATTTCAATTTCAAAAGGAGGTTACCAGGCAAAAGTTTGTAAACCACTATTCTAAACTATTAAGGAAGAAATAGACACCTAGCCTGTGAGTCACACATCACTTTATTATACCCATTTTACAGATGGCTGTCAACCAACCACCACCAAGTGAATAGATGGCTAAGGTGTTGCAAGCCAGGCAACCCCCCCTCCCCTCTTTTGGGGCACATGGAGAGAGGTGGTGTAACCCCATGTGAAAAAACAAAAAGAGAGAGAGAGGGCAAAATCAGGTCAAGGTGGCTTGCCAGAGATTCCCTGAAGGAGACTAGCCCTATGCAGAACGACCAGCCTAGGAAAAGAACAGGAGAAGCCGATACATAAAAGGAAATGGAGCAAATGAGATGCCAGGCAACTCCCTCTTGTGTATAACCTCCAGAGATGGGATCCTCCTGCCTAGTAATATTTCCTGGGTGAGAATATGAATAGTGTGCCTTTAATCTTGAATGAGCCATCAGGATCCACGTGGAAAGTTTCCAAGAAGCAAGATTCTTTTCCTGCTCCTCCACCCAACCTGATGTTTACCCCCAAACACCCCTTTTTCTGTATTCAAAGCCCCAGCTAGAAAGACCCCATCTAAACACCCATTACGAGCCATTTTCTAGTCCTGGGAGCCCCCAAACCCACCCAGGAAACTTCTTTCTAGTATCCCAACTTCCATTGTGAAGCTTTTGTGAGTATCCCAACTCCCATTGAGAGTTTTTGTGTGGCTTTGTCCCCTGGTCCCTACAAGAGACCTGAGCTTCCCATTGCGGCATTGAGTTGTTTTTGGACGTGGATTCACACAAGTCTCCTGTGCAAGTCTGCCCCAAGGGTCTCCCAGGCCTAGGTCTTTTCTGTATCCTCCCCCCCCCCCCGATAGACTGCAGGATTGCTGGGGTTCACCCATCCCCTTTTCAACGGGCAAAGGAGAGGTAATCTCTTTTTCACTATTATTCACATCCTCCTATTTGTTCTCCCTCTTTCTTTCTCCATTCGCTGCACTCAAGGATTTAAACTCCAACTCCAATGTTACTTCATTATTTTCAACTCCCCCTCTTTCCCTTTCTCCTTCTCGTCCCTGACTTTGGACAAAACAACTTACTATCTGTTCTCCAGAACCTGAAATCTATCCCTACACTATCCAAAGTTTAACTCTGTGAATGCCAGTCCAAGCTAGGAAGCACTGTTTGTATGTGTCCTGTAAAATAAATATCCCTTCTTGCTTTGAAATACATTTTGTCTCTGTTACGTTTCTTGGATGGGAGGCCAACGGGTTATAGCGCGCCATGTTCTCAGACCAAATCCCTAACGTACATGGACCCTAGGCAATTGAAAAGGAGTAATTCCCAAAATTTGAGACTTAGCCTGATCACCGGTACCTTCCCCCTCTTGGGACCCCCTGTTATCACATGTGGAGAAGGGTCATGTGGTAACAAAGGTGGGATTTTTACCATGGTCTCCCAGTTCCAAGTCAACACCTCATCCACTAGGCTCATCTCAAAGATAGTTTTCACTACTTATAAAGTAACTATTAAATTTTAAAAAATCTCTATCTTACTTCAGGAAAGCCACAGAGAAGAAGAAAACAGCTTGACATCTTTGACTGAACCAATGTACCATCTAGATCAAAGGGACTTCAAAATCATTTGATCCCTTGCGAGTGCCTTTTCTCAGGTTGTTGGACTTAAGAGAAGGCTCCGAGCCATCCTGTCTGCAAGCAAGAATCAGAACTTCTGATGAGGGGGACAAACAGAGAAAAATGTCATCCTGTATGAGGGGGAAACAGGCCTGTTTGGGAAAATGATAAATACTAGCAATTAGCAAAGCACCTCATGGAACTTCACAGGCTGAAAGGTGTTGAGAGTGGTCTAATATATCCTTCAGCCAGAGAAACCCCCTTCAGGTTACTAGTGTTTCTCTTTAACAAAGATGACCTTCCACCTTCCTCCTGTCACTGGCTGTGTACACCTCTACTAGGCCACAACTAACTGTGTTGATTGTAACATCAGCAGCAGCAAAACCAATCACCCTTCTTTGTGTCCCGTTCCAACGCCATCTGGTGAGAAACCTGCAGCCTTCTCTTTCAGACTCGAATCTGACCACTGTCATCCATGCCTTCATCACCTTGAGGCTAGATTACTGCAACACACTCTATGTGGGGCTGGCTGCCCTCGATGACTGTTTGGAGACTGCAGCTGGTGCAGAATGCACTGGCTCAGCTCCTTTTGGGCCGAGTTGCTGGGAGCACATTACACTGGTGCTCCGAAGTCTGCTGTGACTGCCTATAGCGATCCGGGCACAATTCAAGGTGCTGGTTTTGACCATTAAAGCCCTAAACACTCTGGGTCCCACATATCTAAGAGACCACCTGTCCTGCCATGTTCCATCATGGCCCCTACAGTCGGCTGGGGGGATCCTCTTGCAGGTTTCATCTGTTACCCTTGTCCATAGGACATGGGTTCACAGGAGGGAATTCTCAGCTGCTTCCTTAGTTTTATGGAATTCACTTCCTCAGGAGGTTTGCTTGAGTCAGTGTATGAGCATCTTCTGGAGACAGTGTAGAACTTTTTTTTTTTTAAAGACCATTTGGTGGGCGGGGATGATGGTTGGTTGGGTTATTGGGGAGGGTTCTGAGGAGGGTAGGAATTTTGAGGGGAGTGAAGGAGGGTTTTATTGTATTGATTTTAATTGTTTTATTATTGTAAGCTGCCCTGACCCTTATGGGAAGGGCCGTGTATAAATAAATGAAATAAATAACTAAATAAATCAAGCCAAATGCATGTCTGGTGGAGCTTCTTTAGAACCAGTCCATTGTGAGATGGCAAGCCAAGTACAGCTAAACAGTCTTTGGAATATTGTGTCCTCCCTTTGCTCCTGGATGCTCCTATCTCAACTAGCTTCAACCTGTCCAATAGTAGTAGTAATTTGTTTGTCTCAACCAATTGGTTGTAGCAAAATAAAACAAAATTTTAAAATGATATACAAAAGTACACAGAACAACAAAAATGTACAATACACACCCAAACATATTTAAACATCTGTCGGTCAATACTTAGATGACAGTTCCCAAACAAATGGACCCTCCAGTCATAAATCAAAGGACTATACAGTAAGAATAGTCCCATCATCCTCTTAAACATCTCTATAGCAAAACCTATGCAGTCTCTAAAGCCTGCGGTGCTTGCTTACATGGGTCAAATTTGCCACATTGACTTTAATTTCCCTAAATAGATTGGCCAATAGATAAGAAAATTTCAGTTGCATATCCCAATGCAACTTCCCAACTCTTTTATGTATTTAGATCTGACCCCAACGATACAAGGGAAATTAAATAAGCAATGATGCAAATCCTCGACCTGCAAGCCACATGAACACTAACTTGTCCAATTTGTTAAAGTCTTTCTGTAAAAACCTTATCCAGTCCTGTAATTAGAACTATTCAATGGGTAGCTTTCAGGTATTTGAGCAGAAATGGGTCTTAAGAAGGGATTTTGAGGAATGAGGCCATGAAGACCAGCTTGGGGCCCTCCATACATGGAAATCAGTGTTTTGTTCTTGGTTGCTTAATCTTGTATTACAGTAAGATGAATGTCTGAAAATATTCGTATACATTTTCCTTTTGGCTTAGATTGTTCCTTACTCATGTCACTGGGATTTGTTTTTAATTCTCCATGCAATGTGAAGAATCTACCCCCCTCCCCCCTGCCCGGGAATGTTCTCTTCTCTAAAAGGTATGTTAGTTTGCAGGATTTCTTTTCCCCCCATCAGGCTTTGTTGTGAGTCACCTGCTTTGTTTCCTGTTTTTTCTGTAGCAATCTATGCATACCTGGCTTGCTAGCTCTCCAAATTAGCTACCGGAGCTTTGTCATGCAGAAAAGATTAACTTGTTTTGATTTTACTGTAACTTTGCCATCAAACAAACACCCCTCCCTTTTAAGTAACCCAAAAGAAAGGGATTCATGCAAACGTGAAAGCTTGGCATACCATGTTCTTTAGGCCACTCCTCTGAAAAGCGTAGTATTCTATATGCCCCAGCAGCACTTGCTGTGTTTTGCCTTAACTGTTTGAGCCAGTATGAGCTGACAGACACTAATTGTTTATTTACTTGAAAATACTTTACCCAGGCAAAGCCCGCTGAGACAAAGCATCTTGTTTTCACAGCTGTCTTTGGGGATTTCACAAATGCATCAGCAGCTGCTGCGGCTTCTCACATTAAATTACATGCAGTCGACCTAAAAGGAACATAGTTTTATATCAATTAAAAAATACCCTGAACTAACAGTTTGGCTGCTGGAACCCTCCAAAAAAACAGGCAGCTTGACATCTTCCATCATTCATGCAGCTACTTTACAAATCCATGTGTTCAGAGCAGAGTGTTTTAAAGGCACCAAGTTCTCCTTCCTAAAGTAGGATGAAATATGGGGGGAAATCAAGATCTGTGAGTAGAGGGGATTTCTTAAATCTAGGCTTTTTGCAACTTGATAGACATTGGCTGCTTTCAGACCTCTCCCCCCGCCACGCCCGCACATATTCTGGCTGGGGGGGGGATGCGCAGGACCTTCACCTCCCCCACTCCCTCCCCACCCCCCAACCACATATTCTGGCTGCGGGGGGCGAATGCACAACCAGGATATGTATGGGGATTGGCTGGTAAAGCCCCCCCTCCCACACACACACACATACACGGCTTTGCCAGAAGACACACGCAGGGATGCAGAGCTCAATTTCCTGCTCTGTATCCCTGCGCGTGTCTGCCTGCAAAACCGCGTGGGGGGGCTTTCAGACCAGCTGATCCCCGCACATATCCTGGTTGCGCATTCTCCCCCCGCAGCCAGAATATGTGGTTGGGGGGTGGGGGAGGTGAAGGTCTGAAAGTGACCTAAGGCTAAGAAAAGAAAATTGGATTTTGTGTTCTTCATTCCCATCAGCACTGGTTCGTGAGAAAGCACCACGCCCTTGGATTGTCAAAAATCGTCTTGTAGGGCCAAAACTGTAGGAGATACATCAACAATGACAGGTGGGGAGTACAACTGAGGGGAGGGCTGAAGTAGGAGTGCAATGTGTTACGCCGTTGTATACAATCAGGGATGGGGTGAGACCTTGCAAGATGGTGGACATAATCAAGGGTATAGGGCACAGGAATGTGAGCAATTCCTTTCTTGTTTATTAGTTACTCATCTGGCTCCCTTGGGCATGTGCCTATGTGTCTACTACTGGATCTTCTGCATTATGAACTGGGCTGCACGAGGGGCTACAGTTTAGGGATGAGTGAACAGATCGCGGTTCGGGTTCGGCCGTTCGGTTCAGTTCGGTCCGGTTCGGTTCAGCTGTTTGGTTCGTTCGCCGTGTTTGGGTTCAGCCATTCAGTTAGGTCCTGTTCATTCGGGCATTCAGAAAAAGGCTCTCTGTACGAGGAATGATGGCCCAAGACCCATGACGGTACGTCCTGGGGCTAAGGTGGCAGCTTCTAGGTACTAGCCACAGCCCTCCCTCCTTGTAACTTGTCCCCAGAACCCTGCCAGTGGGTCCTTGGACTGGAGTGGCTGTTTCTGGATGTGGTGGAAAGACATCACCTCCGTGCGAGGAATGATAACCCCAGACCCATGATGGTGGGTTCTGGGGCTAAGGTGGCAGCTTCTAGATATTGGCCATAGCCCTCCCTGCCTGTAACTTGGCCCCAGAACCCTGGCAGTGGGTCCTTGGACTGGAGTGGCTGTTTCTGGATGTGGTGGAAAGACATCACCTCCGTGCGAGGAATGATAACCCCAGACCCATGATGGTGGGTTCTGGGGCTAAGGTGGCAGCTTCTAGATATTGGCCATAGCCCTCCCTGCCTGTAACTTGGCCCCAGAACCCTGATGGCGGGTCCTGGGGCTGGAGTGGCTGGGAGGAGGAGGAGGAGGAGGAGGAGCCCTGTCCCAAGATTGCTCCTGGCATGGGATGGATGGCATGTGCCACTGCACCATCACTCCTTGTCCAGGGACAGCTCGGGGAATCCCAGCAGCGGAACGTTCACTTTCAGGAACAGCAACTGCTCCACCAACTTGGCCCACAGTCTCAGGTGGTGCGGGGAGCAAATGTCCCCCGCCATGGAGAATGCTTTCTCGCTGGGGACACTGGTTGGTGGGAAGGACAGGATCATTTGGCCACTTTTGACAGGGCCGGCCACAGGTTGGCCTTGCCAGCCCAGTAGGCCAAGGGATCGCTGCTGGGATCAATGCATGGCTCCTCCTCCAGATAGGTCTCCTCTGGTAGCTCTGGGTGGGCACCACCTGCCCCACTGCCCTCAGCCATGCTGCTTGCTCTTTTGTGCTGGGCCCCATGCTCCCCAGAGTGGACTACACACAGGAGGAGCTGTTGGCACTAACTAGTAGGGGTCCTGCTACTGCTGCTCATCATGCTGCTAGTGCAGCTGCTACTGCTAGGGCTCAGGGCAGAGACTGACGCAGATGGCTGGAAGGGGTCGCTGCTCCTATTCCCACCAGGGACGTCCTGCTGCATGGCCCGCTCTGGCTGCCTGACCTTCTGCACCAGCATACCCTTCCGGAGGCCAAAGACTGCTGTCTCGCATGCCATGCTGCCCTTGATCTTGGGGTCCAGCATGGTTGTCAGGACATATTCCTCCCAGTACAGGAACTCATCAAAGCGCGCACTCAGCCCTGCCTTCAACTTCCGTGCCAGATCAAGAGTCTCATCGGAGACCTTCCTGCCTGGATGGCCACAATCCTGCCACCCGATAATCTCATCCAGGCTCCTCTTGAGACTATGGACCAGCGGGGGTCACCTGGCTGAGGGTGGCGGTGGAGCTACTCACGGTCTCTGCCATGGCCATGAATGGTCTGAGGACCGTGTGAGCTAGAATCTTCCATTCCTCCCTGTTGTACCCTGGAGGTGCCTCAATGTCTGTCTCCAGTTCCACCTGATGCAGAGCGGCTTTCTGCTCAAGAACCCGCTCGACCATCACGAAGGTGTAATTCCACCTGGTGGAGACATTGTGGATGAGTGTGTGCACCGGGGACTCTTTCTCAGCCTGCTACTCCCGGAGGTTGAAGTTGAAGAACCTCGCCAGCTTCCTCCCCATTAGACCAGGGAGCTAAGGGTGCCTGCCCCAATCCCATTCTCCCCCAAGCCCAAAGCATCCTTCACCACGAGATTGAGGTTGTGTATCATGGAAGGGATGGTTGTGAAGCCCCCGTCACAGACTGCCTTTAAGATACTGGCCGCTAGGGGTGGGAAACCGGTAGAATCCGGTATCCGATAATGCCGGTATCGGGCGTACTGGCATTATCGGATTCGACCCGGTAATCCGGCCCCGGTACTGGATTTCGGGGTACCGGTTTTTTTACATTGCAGCCATTTAAAAATGGCTGCAATGTAAAAAAAATTAAAGCCCCAGCAAAAACGTTTAAAAAAAAAACAAACTCCCCGAGTCCAGGCTGCGCGGGTGGAAGGGGGGACACCCCCCACCCACCCTGCCCAGCCTGGCTTTTTGTTTTAAAAAAGAAAAGACTAAGAGTAAGACGGCGAGGCGAGCCCCCCCC
>QEPC01004255.1:80062-91971 GCA_003113815.1 Sphenodon punctatus | reverse complement strand
TGTCACCAGTATGCTGATGATACTCAGCTGTACCTCTCCTTTTCAACTGACCCAGACCCTGCTATCTCGTTGCTATCCCAATGTTTGGAGGCCGTGTAGGAATGGTTGTTGCAGAGCAGACTGAAGCTCAACCCCGATAAGACGGAGGTGATGTTGGTGAGAAGAGCGAGGGAGGTAGTGGCCCCCCTGGTTGGGGGAGTTTGCCCTCCTATAGCTCAGCAGGTCCAGAGTCTGGGGGTGATTCTGGATGCAGACCTCTGACTGGAGCGGCAGGTGGAGGCAGTCACTAAGGCTGCCTTCCGCCAGTTGTATCTGGTGCGGAGACTGAGTCCGTTAGTCTCCGGTCAGGACCTGGCCTCCCTCATCCATGCTTTCATCACCTTGAGGCTGGACTACTGTAACGCGCTCTACGTGGGGCTTCCCTTGTTCCTGATTCGGAGGCTGCAGCTAGTGCAGAATGCGGCGGCTCGTCTCCTGACGGGGACGGGCCGTCGGGAACATATTACACCTGTGCTCTGATCTCTGCACTGGTTGCCGATAGCGTGCCGAGCCAGGTTCAAGGTTTTGGTGTTGATCTATTAAGCCCTTCACGGTCTGGGCCCCTCATACCTCAGGGACCGCCTCATCCTCCCCGCCCCAGAATGGATCCTTCAGTCTGCCAGGGGTGCCTTCTTGGAGGTACCCCATGTTGAGCAGGGGGCCACAATGGAGAAGGCATTCTCGGTGGCCGGGCCGCACCTTTGGAACTCCCTTCTGGAGGAAGCTCGCCTGGCCCCCAGCCTGTTGACATTCCGGGAAAGTTGTAAAACCTGACTGTTTGCCCAGGCCTTTGGGGAGGGTGGGATGGTGGGGTAAGGTGTTTTTTTTTAGCCTCCCACCTTATTTATTCACTGTTTATTTATTATGAAGGTCCTGAGCCCTGTTTTAATGATTTTGCATGGTTGTTGATGGTTTTAAATTGTTTTTATGTATGCTGTTTTATTGTTGGAAGCTTCCCCGGGCTGCTCGCAGGAGCGGCGGAGTACAAATTTATAAAATAAAATAAAATAAAATAAATGCTTTCTGGAAATCCAGGTACACTATATCTACTTGGTCTCCCTTGTCCACATGCTTATTTACAGCCTCAAAGATTTCCAACAGGTTAGTGAGACATGATGACTTACCTTTGTTAAATCCATGTTGACTCTTCCCCATTAAGCCATATTATCAACATACCCAGTGATTCTGTTCTTAATGATAGTTTCCACCATTTTGCCGAGCACAGACGTCAAACTTACTGGTCTGTATTTGTCAGGATCACCTCTGGATTCCTTTTTAAATATCGGGGTTATATTTGTCCCCCTCAAGTTCTAAGGTACAGTGGCAGATTTTAGTAATAGGTTACAAATTACTAACAGTAGGTCTACAGTTTCATATTTGAGTTCCTTCAGAGATCTGGGGTGAATACCATCTGGCCCTGGTGATTTGTTAGCATTTAGTTTGCCAATTTGCTCTAGAATCTCCTACAGAGTCACGTTGATTTGTGACAGCTCTTCCAATTCATCACCTACCAAGTAAGGTATCTCCCCAATATCCTATGCAATGAAGACCAAAGCAAAGAACTCATTCAGCTTGTCTTCAATGTCATTTTCCTACCTAAGCACCCCTTTTAGCCCCTGGTCATCTAATGGTCTAACTGACTCTCTAGCAGGCTTCCTGCTCCTAATGTATTTGAAAAAGATTTTATTATTAGTTTTAGAATCTTTAGCAAGTTGCTTCTCAAATTCCCTTTTGGCCTTGTTTGAACAACAAGTTGCAAGTGCAAGATGGAATGCTGGAGACTAGCATGCTTGTTCAGGCAGGCTAATGCACCATGCACTCCTAGTTGCAAGTGCTATGAAACAGCATGTTGCTATCCATGGGGTGATTTCAGACGTTACGCCACCACGATCAACCACACTGAATCCCCCTATGGGGACCGTGATGGTGTCATGTCTGTTGGGTCTTAAAGTGATTCCCGCCAGATGTTCACCCCCGGATGGAATCATTTTTTGGCCCAACAGACGTGACGTTACCACTGTCAACCACAGTGGGATTCAACGTGGTTGACCATGGTAACATCACGTCTGCTCCCGGACCATGGTCCGGAATCGGCGGCCATGCCCGACACCGATTCTGGGCCGTGGTCATTTGGTCAATACCCCAGGGGGGCAGGCGGGCGGGCGCTGCAGCCACATTGGCCGCTGCACCCGTCCAACTCTCAGAGAGCGGCTGGCCTCAGAAGTATGGGGGGGCATGGCTGTGCGGCCGCACGTTGTGCCACGCAGCCCCGCCTCCTCCCCCGATTTCCCTCTGGAATCGACCGGCATGTCTGTTGATGGGCCGTTTTGATTCCGGAGGGGAATCAAATGGTGATTCCATGCTGGGGCCAATGGGCGCCCCGGCACATCTGAAATCACCCCATATAACAGGGATTCAGAAATGGATTCAAGTGATTTAGTCATCTGAAAAACTGCTATTACCCATTGTATTAATATTATACATACCATTTTACTACCGATATATTGCATTAGACTATTCCATTTTCCTATTGCCTTGATCCAAATATGTTTGTGTTTCATTGCCATTGAATTATGTATTATTAATATCTGATTTAGCCACATTCTAAATTCTTTTTTAAAAGTATTGTCTTATTCAGTATAACTTCAATGTGTAGGCCAACCTGAGATATAAGGTTTTCTGTACTGTAGGCCTGCTATGAAATTTGTAGTAAAATTTGTGAAGTTTTAGTATTAGAGTATTCTTTACTAGATTTTTTAATTACATTGAGTTGATATATATATATATGTTAATCTGTCAGTCCTCTGGGAATCTAACAAGGCTACCATGATGTAAATATTACAGCTGATCTTCTTGGTTTATACAATGTTGGTTTTGTCACGGTAATTAATTTTCTAACCATAATGGGGGGTGGGGGGGTGGGGCGGTATTGACCAAAAAGTGAATTCACAGCATCCAACTTGGATTCCAATATGGTGGTTACACGCACTACTTGCCAGATTGGCAACATGACTTTTCTGCCATGGGTAGACCACCTCTACCTGAAACATGCCTTTGCCACTTGTATCAGTGAGTTGCCTACAATAACAAAATCTATAGACCTTATTGATAGGGGAGTGCATCTGTAACATTTTCTGTTATTTATGAAAATGAATGGAGTCCCATTCGTGTTTGTTACTGTTGCAAAAATGGATAAATAAGCAAATGATTGTCATTTAGTTTCATCCATTTCCATTTAAAAATTAAAAATAAAATAAATTTAAAAAGCCGCTGTGCTTGGGCAAATTAATGCCAGAGTGTGTCTGGAAAGGTTGCGAATGCACAGAATTTCCCCAGTGGTGATGTAAATTTTTAAAATTTAATTTTTAATTTTAAAAATGTAAAAAATCACTGTGCGTGTGCAAAATGGCCACTGGACCATTCTGCATATGTGTTGCCTTTTCCAGAATGGCGCCAGCAGCATTGGCTCCATTTTGGGAAAGGGCTGTGCACGCGCAGAATGGCCTGGCAGCCATTTTACTCATGAGCATTCATTTTTCATTATTTTTTTTTAAAAAATTTCATTTTAAAAATGGAAAAACAAAAATGAAGGGGGATTTGTAAATGAAAACAAAAATTAAATGAAAAGAAATGGAGTGCCTTCCCCACACCACTCCATATCAGTCACAGAGAGTCTTCAGATTACATGCATACCAAACCCAGATGTTGCACTTGCAGCCTATCTCCCTTCCAGAGGCGCTCTCTCTGCTGAGAAGAGGGGTAGAAATATCTCCAGTGTTGTTTTTTTAATTCACTGTATGTACTATAGTAACATGTCAAATAAAGTGACCTTCCCCCAAGTGGCCAGCCTATCGCCCATCTAAACATTCAACAGCTGCCACTGCCTACTAGAGGTGTGTCATTTGTTTCTCTTTTATTTAATTACTAAAATGAACAATGGTCCATTTGTTTTAGTAATTAAAACACAAAATGACAGGCCATGGTAATGAAAATAATAGACAAAAACAAAGAAAAAAGAATCCATTTTCATTAGCAAAATAAATAGATAAACTTTAAAAACCTGTGCATGCACAAATGATGGTCAGAGTCATGCTGTGTATGTGCACCCTTTCCCAAATGGTGCTGGCAACATCAGCACCATTTTGGAAAAGGGCAGCTGGTCTGCTCATGCACAGAAGCCATTTTGTGTATGTGCAGACTGACTGCCCTTTTCCAAAATGGCATTGACACTGCTGATGGCATTTTGGGAATTGGACGTGCATGCGCATGCGCAGAATGGCCATTTTGCTCATGCACATGATTTTTTAAAAATATATTTTGAATAAAAATAAATAAAAAACCTTGAAAGAACAGAAACAAATGTTTTCCTTTATGAAATCTCCCCCCAAAACAAAGGTTTTGGGTTTTTTTGTTTCGTTTTGTTTTAAATTGAAATGAATAAGAAAAAAGGGCAGAGTGCCTGCTGTACACCCCTACTGCCTGGTGGAAAATCATAGAACAGCATAATAGAATGATAAGATTGGAAGGGACCTCAAGGGCCATCTAGCCCAATGCCTGATCCAAAGCAGGATACCTTCTGTCTACAGCATTGTACAAAGATGCTTGTCTAGATGGTTTTTGAAAATCCAACGAGGGAAATTTTCCTAGGCAACCAATTCTATTTCCTAACTGATCATAAAGTTAGAAAGTTTTTCCTAGCATTTAACCAGAATCCACTTTGCTTCAATTTAAGCCCACTTCCCTTTTGCTCTGCCTTCCAGGGCAATGGATTACTGTTCTCCATCTTTATGTGACAATTTGTTTTAGATATTTGAAGACTGCTATTATTTTTTGCTCTACACATACCCAGTTCCTTCAGCCTTGTACTCTATCTAGCTCCTTTATCATCGTCATTCATTATTCTCTTTGGAAAAAGCTATTGCCAATTCTTGCGAAATGGAATGTTGTGCTTTGCCTACCACTCATTTTGAGCACAGTGAGGAAAGTTCTTCAGAAATAAAGATGTCCCATTGACACGAATTGAGGTAGGAGACATTCAGAGAATGGACAATACACAGTACAGGTAGATTTTTTAACTCCGTCCCTATTGAATGCCTAGCAAAGTCTGCACAATGCATCGGCAAATTATTGAAATTCATGTTGTAGTTCTTGTGAATGACGTCTTTCTGGGAAAGCTGTATGCTCAAGATAAGAGCTCAGAAGTGTATGTAGTATACCTAATGTCATTATTTATTTATTTATTTATTTATTTACTTATTTAAATTTCTATTCCACCCATCCTATGAAATCAGGCTCCAGGTGGATTGCAATATAATCAAGTAATATACATTGAAAGAAAGAGAAGAAAAAAGCAATTAAAATTTGCTCACCCTTAACCCATCCCTGCACCACCAAAAGCCCATCTAAACAAACCCCCTTTACATTACTTCAAGAATATGTCGTGGATTTTCCTGTAGATCCACTGGGTTCGGGTGAGCTCACCAATTCGAGGCTGTACACAGAGTCTGGGTGAATATCATTAGTTTATTCAGCATACAACGCATTGGGCAGACACTGCAAAGGAGTGCTGCCCCCTTGGGACAGTTCAGCAAGCTTTTATACAAAAATGCAAGACCGTGCTTTGCACATGCGCATATACAGTTATATAGCTGGGTTTTTCCACTTGCCAACTCATCATGACCTTTCCTCTAGTTAAGACAGTACATTTGGTTACGCCCCTAGTTGCTCAAGTTATCTGCTCCCTGCATGCCATTCTACTCCCAGGCCCATCCTGTCCATTCTTATCAGTAATGTTCCTTCTTGCTGACACATAGGCATATTTTATAACTGTTCTAGCTGGTTTCCTGTATTTTTCCACCTCAAGTCCCCCCTTTTGATGCCCCTTTTAGATCATCCTAAAGGGCATCACCACCACCTAGTCCTGAGGCCCCATGGGCCTCTGAGGGGTCCCTTGGCCGGGTGCCACCGAGGGGCTGTAAGAGTGGCATAAGCTGGGCTGGGGTTTATGCTGACCATCTGTGTCACCTTTCCGGGGGAGCTAGGGGAACAGCTCTTTGCAATGATCAGCCAAAAGCATTTCCAAGCACACAGGCATATAACAAGAATTACAAGCACAATAAAGACGTGTTGCAACATATGCAAAAGCCAAGAAGGGAGGCCCCAGCCACTAAACCATGAGTCCCAAGGGCTTGTTTCCTGTTTCATGCCCTCAACCAGGTCCCTAAGTTCCTTTAACCCTTGCTCATAGGTCTTAGTATTGTCAGTGAGGTTAAAACAACACATGCCTTCAAATTCTTCACAGCCGTGGCCCAACTTAAGCAGGGCATAGTCCAAAGCCAGCCTGTTTTGGAGTACGGCTGTGCGGATGGAGGCCTGTTCAGCTATCAGGGCGGAAATCAAGGTTGAAGTGGCATTAATTGATTTGGCAAGTGCACAGGCAATATTGGAGGTCTCAGCATGCATGGAAATGGTGAGGCCGGGAACCCCTATGAGGGAGGTGGCCAGTGCGACAATGGTGCCTTTAGATAGCAGATCTATCTTGGGATTACAGTCCGCCGGGAGGCCGGTGGTATCTCATTTGGTTTCATGGTTGTGATGTGAGGGGCGTAACATCTGAACTGCCACGGCTGAGGTTACTCGGCCCAAAGTACAGGGCCCTAAGAACGTGTTCCCCAATAAGTATGTGTATGCCCGATGCCCACAAAGCAAGAACCATCCAGTGGGAAGGGCATAATCCGTTCTGGGGAACAGTGCGGTGCCCATACAGTAGCCCTTTTGTGCTGGGGTTAGGGTTCCATAGTGGGTAGCATTAAACCCTTTAGCCTTTCCCTCATTGGCACACTGCTGAAGGGGACGGGAATCATTACAAAGGGCCGAACAGTTGGTGGAGCATGTATCAGGAACATGTACAACAGTGTGGTGGGTGCAGTTCAGGGGATCAACGGCACCAATCCACGTGGTGGAGTCGGTCCTGTTGATGGAGAAACAGGTGTGGGCCGGGAGTGTAGTTTGTATCCAAATGGCGTGGGGGCTCGAAGGTAGTCCTGAGCCATGAGACGGGTCCCAAAACCCATACAGGGAAGTGTTGGCCGTAATGTTGAAGAACAAGGCGCCTACCCATGGCCGGGGCAAGCATGGTTGATCAGCAGTATTGCAAGTGACCGGAAGTCCTATCAAGCGGAGGTCCTCTTTCGCCCCCCACCATGGTGCCCCTGGGGACACAAAAATCAGAAGTATTCAAGGCAGTTTTAACCAATTCCACAAAGGAGTTACGGGGAGGGGTTGTTCGGTTCAGGGGCAGGAGGATCAGTGCGACAGCAATGAGATGCATGGCGCCAGCGGGGATCATTTTCCAATTTCACCGCTGTTTGTGTAGTCAGCAGGACGAGGTGGGGTCCTGTCCAGCGTGGAGAGAGGCAATTTTTCCTCTTGAACTCCTTTAGCAGCACCCAGTCTCCAGGCCTGAAGCTGTGGCACTGCTCAGTTGAGGGTAGTGTATGTGCTGCCTCTGCTGCCGATCTGGCTGACCTAAGGAGGGAAGTGAGAGACAAAACATACTGAGAAAGTTCATCACTCAATTGAGCCAATGACTGAATTGCTGGGCGAGGCGGTGTGAGGCCTATGCGCATGGCACGGCCAAACACAAGTTCATGAGGGGAGAGTCCAGTATTCTTTGCTGGGGAGGCTCTGATAGCCATTAAGACTAAGGGCAGGGCCTCAGGCCATTTCAACCCCATCTCTTCGGACGTCTTGGCCAGCCGAGTTTTAATGTCCAGGTTCTTTCGCTCCACCGCCCCACTGCTTTGAGGGTGGTGTGGGGTGTGGAAGAACAGTTTAATCCTAAGAGCCTTGCAGAGGGCCTGGGTTACTTTTGCAGTAAATTCAGGGCCTTGATCACAGTCCAGTGAAAGGGGAACCCCAAAGCGGGGTACAAAGTCTCGAAGCAAATGCTTTGCAACCATCAACGCGTCATTTCGTCGGCAGGGAAATGCTTCTGTCCAGCCTGAGAAAAGGCAAACAATAACAAGAACAAAGTTAAAGCCTTGGGCTGGGGGAAGATGGGCAAAGTCAATCTGAAGATTTTCAAATGGGCCGTTGCTCCAAGGGCGAGATGACGAAGTGCAGGGTTCTGTTCTGTGCGGATTATGGTGGGCACAGATGTGGCACGATCGGGTCACTCGCCGGGCCTCCGTGGAGACAAAAGGAGCAAACCAACTGGCGGTGATCATGTGTGCTATTCCCCCCTTTCCAGAGTGCGTTAACTCGTGACACACTCTGGCTAGCAAGGGCAGCAGGGATCGTGGGGCCACGGGGCGGCCATCAGGGTGTCTCCAGATGCCCTCCGAGTCCTGGGTGCAGGAGGAGCGGTGCCACAGGTCAATCTCTCGAGCCGGTGCATCTTGTTGGTGATGTAGAAGGTCTTGGAGTGGAACGGCAGGCAGGGAATCTGAAAAGGAAACTGCCTGAACGCATACAGTGGGTCCTAGCTTTGCTGCGCGTTTGGCAGTAATATCAGCAAAGCGGTTGCCATTGGCCTCAAAAGTGTTGGCAGAAGTGTGCGCGCGAACGTGCACAATAGCCAAAGCAGAGGGCAAAAGCACGGCTTCCAGCAGGGCAGCAATCAAAGGCCCATGGGCTATGGGGGTGCCAGCCGAAGTGAGGAAGCCGCGCTCCCGCCAAATGGTGCCAAACGAGTGGCAAACTCCAAAAGCATAGCGGGAATCAGTATATAAAGTAGCAGAAAATCCAGCTGCTCCCCGGCAAGCCTGAGCAAGAGCAAAAAGTTCGGCTGGTTGGGCAGACCGAAGGGCAGGAAGAGATCCCGCCTCCAGCACTGTTTCTGGGGTACAAATGGCATAGCCCACGTGCAAAGTGCCGTCCTCACGATAGCAACTGCCATCCACAAACAAGGTATAGTCAGGTGCCAGCAAGGGGACATCAGTCAAATCGGGGCGTGGCAAGAGTACTGTATCCAACACAGAACAGCAATCGTGGGACGGGACAGATGAGTCTTCCATCGGGGGTAAAAGAGTGGCCGGGTTAAGGGTGACAACCCGTTGGAGGGTGATATTTTCAGGGGCCAAAAGTGCCAACTCATATCTGGTCAGGCGGGAGGGAGTAAGCCCTTGGCATTGCTTATGATTCAAAAGACTAGCCACTGCGTGAGGCACAGCCACCGTGAGGGGATGGCCCAAAACGAGAGGTGCTGATTTTTCAACCAGCAGAGCTGCGGCGGCCACTGAGCGAACACACACAGGGAGTCCGCGGGCCACCGGGTCCAGTCGGGAAGAAAAGTATGCCACTGGTCTAGGAAGGTTCTCAAAGGGCTGCGTGAGCACGCCCAAGGCAAATCCCCCGGATTCATGGCAAAACAGGGTAAAGGGCTTGGCATAATTTGGACGTGCCAAAGCGGGGGGACTTACCAGAGCTTCCTTTAAAAGGTGGAAAGCCTCCACGGCCTCTGATGGTAATGAAAATGGGGTCGGGGAGATTGCCGAGTACAAAGGTTGGGCCAACTGAGCGTACCCCAGAATCCATTGACGACAGTAATTTGCTGCACCCAAAAACTTTCGAAGCTGCCGTGAGGTTTGGGGCAGGGGTAACTGGGTAATGGCCTGACAGCGAACAGGGTCCAAGCATCTGGATGTGTGGGAGACAAGGTGTCCAAGATATTTTACAGTAGGCAAACAAAACTGAAGTTTAGCACGGGAGACCTTGTGACCCTTCAAAGCCAGGTGTTGAAGGAGGGCCAAAGAACCAGTAATGCAGTTGTCCTGATCTGGGGCGGCCACTAAGAGATCATCAGCATAAGTGACCAGTGTACAAGTAGGTGGGAGCTGAAAGTCCTGTAGCGTTTGGCGAAGGGCCAACCCAAACAGGGATGGTGAATCCCTAAATCCTTGGGGCAAGCGGGTAAAAGTCAATTGGGACTGGGTGGCAGGATTGGTAAAAGCAAACAAATACTGTGAGTCAGGGTGCACAGGTACCGAAAAGAAAGCCTGTGACAAATCAATGACAGTAAACCATTGGGCTTCAGCTGGGATGGAACAAATTGTGACAGAGGGATCAGGGACAATGGGGTGCAATGGGACAACAAAGTTATTAACAGCACGGAGGTCTTGAACAAATCGGTAAACCGGGGATCCATCAGGGTGTGTCCGGTTTCCCTTTTTAACAGGTAAAATGGGGCTATTAACGGGGGAGACACAAGGGACAAGAATGCCTCCCTCAAGGAAAGTGTTAATAACAGCCTGTATTCCCCTGACGGCCTCAGCCGAAAGGGGGTACTGAGATACAGAAGGGTACGGGAGTCCTGGCTTGACAGCTATTTGCAAAGGGGCAACACCCTGCAGCAACCCCACGTCTTCAGGGGAGGTTGCCCACAAAGAGGAAGGGAGGGAATCCAACCGCTGCTGGTGATCAGTCAGGAGCGGGGACCCAGAATCCTCTGTAGCAAGGGCCATTATAAGATTAGAAGCTGTCTTAGGATCAGGAAAGGTCAAATACATGCCATCTGGCGAGCAGTGAATTGAGGCTTTCAATTTACACAGGAGATCCCGTCCCAAAAGATTGACTGGAGTGTGTCTACTAACAAGAAACGAGTGTCTCTCCGTGAGCGGGCCGATGGTTACAGTGGCGGGCTCAGACAGAGGCACACGCTGGTAAGTACCCTCAACCCCTACACAGGAAATTGTAGCTGATGACAGGGGGAGCTGAGGGAAAGTGGAAGAATGCACCATGGAGCGGGTAGCCCCTGTGTCAATTAAAAAGGGGGCCTCTGCCCCATCCAAGGCTAGCAAAACAGTGCCATCCGACTCCAGGTTCAGGAGGGTCAGGGCTGAGGCCGCGTCTCCTCATAAAAGGTCCTGATCTCCCTCCTGTCCCAGGTAGTACAGCCATTGGGTCTGAGTGTTGGATTGCGGCGGGGCTGGCCATTGTTGTGGGTTTGTTGCTGTCGGAGTAAAGGCTTGAGCCTGGGGATCAGACTGGGGGGTGCGGGAAAACCCATGCTGTTGGCCTCCCCTCCTCTGCGGGGGCAGCTGGCATTGGTTTTGCCAGTGACCCTGTTGGCCACAGTTCGCACAAACATCTCGGGGGAGGCCTGACCACTCATTCTGCTGAGGGGCTGGGAGCCCTTGGGACTGGGGATTACCATTAGGGAAGTATAACCCTGTTTGTCCCCGTCCCCTTCTTCCTCCCCAACCTTTCCAGCCTCCCCGTCTATTCTCCTGAACTACACAAATTTTTACTGGGGCCGCCGCCTTTTTGCTGTTCTCATCTGCCATTTGATCCCAGATATGGCTTGCACTAGCCACTATTTGATCTGGATTTTTAGTTTTCCAATTGAGCACAGCGGTTTTAAGTCGTTGCTCGATGGGTTTTAACAATCCCTGTACTGTGAGGGAAGTTACGATGGTTGCATTGGCTGGATCATCTGGGTTTAGTCCAGAGTATGTACGCAACGCTTCCCGGAGACGGGCCGCGAAATCTGCAGGGTGCTCATCTTTGCGCTGCGTGGTGGTGGACACTTTATCCCAATTAGCATTGACCGGGGCCAGTAGGGGAATGCATTCAACCACGCGTGCCAAGGCGCGGGCAACAGCGTCCCTTTCAACTGGGATGGTGAAGGGGAGGGTGTTAGCGACTGGCCAAGGGTCTTGATGGTTGTTTTCTCTGGTTTTATTTACAAGGGCGTTTCTTTGCTCGGGGGTCATGATCGAGTCTAGTAGTGCACCTGCGTCTTCGAGTGTGGGGTGGAACAGATTGAAAACGCTGCGGAGCTTTGTCTGAAATCTCACCGGGTCATCCCTGAGCTTGGGTAAGGTGTTGGCCCAATTCATGATATCAGCCGGAGTCCAGGGGACATGGAC
>QEPC01004255.1:34217-48210 GCA_003113815.1 Sphenodon punctatus | reverse complement strand
GAGCCAATTTCCCAAAGCATCAAGAAACAGCCACTCCAGTCCCAGGACCCACCACCAGGGTTCTGGGGCCAAGCTACAGGCAGGGAGGGCTGTGGCCAATATCTACAAGCTGCCACTCTTCTAGCCCCAGGACCCACCATCATGGGTCTGGGGCCATCATTCCTTGCACCAAGAGACATCATTCAACCACACCAAGAAACAGCCACTCCAGCCCCAGGACCCACCGTCAGGTTTTGGGACCAAGTTACAGGCAGGGAGGACTGTGGCCAATATCTACAAGCTGCCACTCTAGCCCCAGGAACCAGCATCATGGATCCGGGGCCACCATTCCTCGCACAGAGAGCCCATTTCCCAAAGCATCAAGAAACAGCCACTCCAGCCCCAGGACCCGCTGCCAGGGTTCTGAGGCCAAGTTACAGGCAGGGAGTTCTGTGACCAATAGTTTTAAGCTGCCACTCTAGCCACAGGACCCACCGTGATGGATCTGGGGCCATCATTTCTTGCACAGAGAGCCTTTTTCGAAACGCCTGAACCAAAACAAATACAACTGAACTGAACCGCCGAACCCGAACGTGGCGAATGGACTGAACGGCCAAACTGAACTGGACCGAACCGAACCGAATGGTTGAACCTGAACCGTGACCTGTTCACCCATCCCTAACAGCCACTCCAGCCCCAGGACCCGCCATCAGGTTTTGGGGCCAAGTTAAAGGCAGGGAGGGCTGTGGCCAAGATCCAGAAGCTGCCACTCTAACCCTAGGGCCCACCGTCATGGGTCTGGGGCCATCATTCCTCGCACAGAGAGCCTTAATTTCACTGCATCACCCATGATACAGGCAGGGAGGACTGTAGCCAATACCTAGAAGCTGCCACTCTAGCCCCAGACCCACCATCATGTGTCTTGGGCCATCATTCCTCACATGGAGATGATGTCATTCCACTGCATTAAGAAACAGTCACTCCAGCCCCATGACCCGCCAATACCTAGAAGCTGCCACTCTAGCCCCAGGACTCACCGTCATGGGTCTGGGGCCATTATTCTTCACACAGAGAGCCTTTTTCCGAATGCCTGAACTGAACTAAACAGGACCGAACCGAATTGCCAAACTCGAATGCGGCGAACAAACCGAGCAGCCGAACCGAATGGCCAAACCAGACCGGACTGAACTGCACGGCCAAACCCGAACCGCAATCTGTTTGCCCATCCCTAAAGACTGTTCTGACTCCCAAACAACAGGACGGCAGCACCACTTATTCCTGTGCAAAATTTTTTTTGAATATTGCATATGCAGAATATGACACCTTACTTCTGCTCCAGCTCCTGTCCAAGATGGCACAATAAAGTGCCATCTTGGACAAGATGATCTTTGAGGTCCCTTCCAAGTACACCACTAACAATTCTTTGATTTTTCTTTGCCCCAGAACCCTATCTCCACCCCTACCTTTCATGTTATTCTGAACTGGTTCTCCTGGCTAATAGGTGTTAAATGGCTTGTGTCCCCATATATTTTCAGGATCACCTCCCCCCAGGTTCTGGATCTATATCAAAGGGCACCCCTCTGGACAGCCCCTGCTTCCGTCGAACAAGGACGATGGAGAGGGCATTCTCAGTGGCCACCCAAGGCTATGGATTTCCCTCTCGGTGGAGGTTCCTTTATCTCCGGATCTTTCCTCCTTTCAAAAGTAATGCAAAACCTGACTGTTTTGCCAGGCATTTGGTGAGGGAGAGGGAGTGGATGGGTAGGGTTAAGTAGTGGGGGATTTATTTCTGGGATATCTATTTATTGTTTTATGATATTTATTGTTTTTTGTGATATTATACTATATTGTTATTGTAGTATGTTTTATTGTATTTTATGAAAAATTGTAAGTTGCCCTGAGCCGCTGTTAGGCGGGAGGTGACGGGATATAAGCCGCATAAATAAATAAATAAATAAATAAATAATCAATCTCTCTATTCTTGGTCATTTGTGTTCCACACATTCAGTACAGTAAGATAGAACTGAGATACTATGGTGTTGAGCACCATAGTCATATCCCTATTGACCACAGTAGGACAGAAAGGGAAAGGAATGAACTATGTATGGCAGGAAGATAAAGGAATTGCTCAATCTATCATAGAGCTGTGCTACTAAGGTCCTTTTTACACAGGCCTCTCCCACTCATGAACATGCAGAAATCTGTGTGTTCATGAGTGGGAGAGGCCCATGTGAAGGACATGGTGTGCACTTGTGCAGTGAGTGGGGGTGTGTGCGTGCTCCCACCTAACACGTACCCCACTCCCCCCCCACTCATTCCCACACATGGAGTAACTGGGGGAAACGGAGGTTGCTTTGTGCATGGGGATGATTGAGGGGTAAATGGGAATGCATGTGTGGCCGTGTGCACGCCCTACCCACCCACTGTGCACACACATGCACCCCCCACCTGGTGGTGTCATGTAAAAAAGGCCATAGAAATGCCATCTGCAGCAGGAGAGAGCAGGCGGTTGCATTGGAGTGGGGTTTGAAGAACGTGGAGGGCCACATCAGTAGGTCTACAGCTAAGAGGATTTACCTGTCCAAGCCTCTGCAGCAGAGCTGAAACAAATATTCACAGTCAAAACTGTATCGAATGAATTCACCCTCTGATTCAGTTCCAAAACATGGATATTTGGGCCTGCGTTACCAGATACCTTCTTCAGATATTCCAATTTGGATATTTCTGAATTGCAGGGGGTGGGAGGTGTTAAAACATGTATCAGGGTCAATTATACCACTTATTGTTTCACTGGGTAAACTTCAGCAGTTACTGAGGTCTCTTAGACACTGAACACACACCAAAATCAAAATTAATTTGATTTTGATAGACAATTAAATTTGATAGACAAACATTTGTCTCTTTTAGTTTTAAGTATTCTCAAGTGTAATCCTCCACTATTAAAGTAAATTGCAAAACTCCCATTGATTTAATGATGGAGGACTGAACTGGCCAAGATAGTTCAAGACAGCTTAAGAGCATTTGTTTGATCCTCTGAACTGCTATGTTTTTTGAGAAGTGCACAAAGCTGCCACAATTGCATTGGAGTCAATTAGCGCCCTCCCCTCAAATGATCCCAGTTCGGATGTTTTTATTTTGATACATTCATTATGAGAGGATAGTATGAATCATGCAACATTATTATTCTGGAACTCCTTTCCCGTAGATTTCAAAAGCCTGATCATCTTCTGTAAGTGAAGCAAGACTTTTTGATTTGGCCAAGTGTTTAGTAAGAGGGAATAGAGCTTTGGGAGGGTTGGGGGTAAGACATCTTAAATGGTTTTAAATATATATTTATTTTATATGCTTTATATATTGTAATGCACTCTGAGCCTTAGGGCAGTGGCTTTCAACTTTTTTTCATTAGTGAACCTGTAGATGGGTCGCTCTCCTGCACATGAGGAGCCAAATGGGAATTAGCTTAACCCCATTCCATATCAAATAGCCCATGTAAGGGGCACAGCACTCACCCAGTTAGGGGTCTGAAGAGTGAGGCCTTATGACACTATTAACCAGAGCCCTTGACAAGGCTGTCCGCCAGAATAATTACCAAAGGTTAATTTGTTTGCCTCAGAGTCTAGCACTCCAGACTAGGGCTTTAACACCCTCCCCGTCTCCACTTCAACCTTTAATAGCTGAGCCCGCTTCACTGGGTAACAGGGCTTCTCCCAAAGTTGGTCCCCAAATATAAGTACAACCAACTTAAAGTCCTTCCCTTCTGGGGTAAGCATAATCCTTCTGCAGTGACTCTGACCTGAAAAAATCTGGAACTTGTTAGGGATGGGTGAACAGAATGCTGTTCAGACGTTCGGACGTTTGGACATTCAGTTGTTCGGTTTGAAACCCGGGTTTGGCTGTTCGGTTCGGCGGAGTTCGGTTCGTGTGAACTCAGCCAAACATTCAAAAAAGTGCTATCGGAACCGAAGCTGAATTTTTTCGGTATTGGTATTTTTGGCCCTGAAACCACCCCTGGTGTCCACTCCTGGTGCCAGGAAGTCTGTTCCGCAGCTGTTTCCCCCTTCCAGTCACATTTTCCCCACCCAAAGTAATGTTTTTCCCACCCCCAAACTCATCCGAGCTCATCCAAACTTTTCCGAACTGTTTGTAAGTTCGAGCGTTTGGTTCGGAAGTTCAGTTCGGTTGTCCAACAGGCCGAGTTCGGGCTGAACTCTGAACTTCCGAACCGCGTTTGCCCATCCCTAGAACTTGTAAAGGATGCAAGTAGAAGCCTGACAGGGGAGGGGAAAGGAATGGAATGTTGGGATAGTAGCAGTTGAAGGAGGAGAAGTTGGAGAGAGGGAGAAAATGGAGGGAGATGTCATATGTCGAATAAGATGTTAGTTGGCTAATCCACGGATAGCAAACTTTGGGCTGAAGTTCAAGGAGAACTCTGATGCAATTGCCCTTTCCAAATACCAAGAGTGAGCTGCCATCACTGGGACAGTTGACAAAGAGTTGTATTTGGGAATCTGAATACCGGGCGCTGCATAGCTGGGAGAGCAGCTGGAATACAAAGGCCATTCATGAGCATTCAAAGAGCAGCTGGAAACCAGGACATCAGAAGAGCGCAGATTTGTGGAGTTTTGTGAGCTTATTAACTGGGACATTAGAACTGTTAATGTGCAGTGATTATTCTAAGAAACTGTTAAAACCCATTCTATTGTTAAAAAATAGGGACAAAGAAGAAACTGATCTCTAGCCTTGATAGAAACCATTAGCTGAATGTATAATCTAAAATATAGTTTTAATTGTTATTAGAGTTAAAGGCTTACTTGTTAAATCCAGTGAGTCTTTGGTTTGATTGTCTCTGCCTCTGCTCCTGCTTCGGAAAAGAGGGATTCCAAGGCATTACACTTTCGATGGCTTCCTAGGCCCTCCAAGTCTTTAACCCAGGCCCCAGGATTTGGGTGCTTCCTGGCTCTATTATCAACACAGTCTCTGCTCTTCTCCAAGCCTTGCAAGTAAATGCAGAAGTTCCAGCTCTCTCATGAGCCAGTCAATTATACGAGGGTTTCACCTTGATCTCCCACACTGTCTTCTGTGCATGTTGTTTTTGTTATTACAATAATGATAATGAAAATTGTCATTTTCTTTACTGCAATAATGAAAACGACAACCAAAAATAATGATAACAAAATGACAACCGAGAATAACGATACCGATAACAAAAACGACAATGTCGTTGTCATTATTAGTGCTGTGGCAGTTGGGTTGCGGAGAGGAAACTGTAAGCAAAAAGTTTGTCAATCAGCAGCAATTTGCAAGGCAGACCCCAGCTTACTTATGGAAGGAATTTTTTAATACCACTTAACTGTGCTGTAGACAAAATGCAGAAGCCTTGGGATGACTGATATAAAGTTGTGAATGAGGCTTGGGGAGGGGTGGGGAATCATCTATAACTCCTTTCTCCTTGCCCCCCTTAATACTAAAAACTCTCATTGCTAAACAAGAAAGCTGAGGGGAGTTGATCTTTCCAGACTCAGTCACACTCTACTGCTGGAGATCCCCCACAAAGAATCCCACTTGCTAAAGGGGCGTACTTGGGACTCAGAGTCTTTGCAGGAATGGGGTCACCCCTAGCCCGCAGGCCAACTTAACCCTCTGGCTGAGATTTCACTGCTTTCTCAAGGAGTAGCCTGGAAGAATATTCAAGTAACAAGGCAGCCATCTGTGCCTAGCTCTAGAGCTGCCTCCAGTTCCCTCACCCCTTATCACAGAGAGCCCAGCTCTATGCAGAAGACAGCTCCTCAGCCTGGAGAGGTAGTGAGGCACTCATCTCTGTTTGGCACCTGATGCGGAGTTGGGGGTGGTAGTGGTGAGGAGAGGAAATGAACATCAGGCTCTCTTGGTGCTGTGGCTCTTTCCCAGGTGGCACTGGCTCCTTTCCCACCCCACCTGCAGTTCCATGGGATTGGGACCCCCATCTGCTCCAACAGGGCAGTTCAATGACAGCCTAGACTGGCCCACTCCAGCCAAGGTGAGTGAACCCCCTACCGTACCCACACTCTCTGACCTATCTGCTCCAGCACCACCCACCTCCCCCATTGGTTAGCAGAGTGGGGAAAAAGAGAGACTGCCTCCCTATGGGCAAGCAAAGTCTCCTCCCAGCTTTCCATGGTGCTGTGAGCCTCCCATCTTTCACGGACCCCTTAGACATACTCAACAAACCACAAGTTGAAAACCACTGCCCTAGCAAAAGGGACAGATATAAATTGAAATAATAATAATAATAATAATAATAAATTATGTAGATAGCACCAACAATCTACCTGATGCTGTACAATCAATAATTATAGACTGGTCCCTACTCCAAGGGGCTTACAATCTAGGAAAGCCAAGGGCAAGGTGAATATGAGGAGAGATAAGGATACTTTCATGAAGCTGAGAGGTTGCAGGTCCACACACAGCTTAGTTACAGGGAAGAGAAAGATTCTCAGGGATGAGGAGGCAATTTCCTCCTGATGACGAGTCTGTGGGGATGAAGAACTAGGGAAAGCCTGACAGAAGAGGTAGATTTTCAGGAGGGATCTGAAGGTTGGGAGCGAGGGAGCAGCACAAATGTATTAATGGAGGGAGTTCCAGGCATGGGGAGCAGCAAGGGAGAAGGGGGAAGGCCATTTGAGCAGCAAGGGATTCACGAAACAGGCAAGGGAGGGGGCAGAGGAAGAGCAAAGCTCTAGGGTGGGAATGCGGAAGAAACGAGTTTGGAGAGACAGCAGGGAGCAAGGCCATGAAGAGTCTTGAAAGTGAAGACAAAGAGCTTGTGTTGAATATGTTCAGGCAGAGAGATCCAGTGTAGGGCAGAGACGAGGGGCTGAAAATGGTCAATGCAATGGGCAAGGTGAATGACTTTGAGAGCAGAACACTGAATGGACATGGAGGGTTGGGGGGCGGATATCAGAGCAGAGGAGACTAGTAAGTAATCAAGGGGAGAGATGACTAGAGCATGGACTAGGGTTTTGGTAGTGGAAGCAGTAAGAAAAGGTAGGATTTTTGCAATATCATGCAGAGCAACAGCCTGGATCTGAGGTGTAAAGGAGAGGGAGGAGTCAAACATAAATCCCAGGCTACGTGCCCAAGGGACAGGCTAGTTGGTGACTCCTTCAATAGAAACTGAAAAGGAAGAAGGAGGGGAAAATTTTGGGGAAAAGATGAGGAATTCAGTCTCGGCCATATTAAACTTGAGTTAGTGATGAGACATCCAAGCAGAGATGTCGGAGAGTCAGTTTGCGATACAGGAAGGGATGCAGGGGGAGAGCACAGGGGCAGAGAGATAGAGTTGACTGTTGTCAGCTTATAGGTGATACTGGAAGCTGTGAGATTTAAAGAACGTATTAAGGAAGAACAGAAGAGGGACCAGGACAGAGCCTTGTGGAACTCCCACAGAGAGGGAGTGGCATAGAGGAGGTACCAGCAAGAGAGACCTTGTAGGAGCAGTTTGAGAAATATGAAGAAAACCATTCAAAAACCAAGGTAGTGAAGCAAATCCAGGAAGAGGCCATGGTCAAAAGTGTCAATGGTATCAGAGAGATTGAGCAGGACAAGAATGGAATAGAGGCCCTCGGGCTTGGCAAAGAGAAGGTCATTGATGATTTTAGCAAGGGCAGTCTCAGTCGAGTGAAGAAGGCAGAAGCCCTATTGAAGGGAACAAGGGAGAAACTGGAAGAGAGGAAGTCAAGACAGTGCATGTGGACAGCTTGCTTCAGGAGCTTGGAAGCAAAGGAGAGGAGTGAGATGGGGTAGTTGGAGGTGTCGGAGGGGTCAAGATGGATCTCTTAAAAATAGGGGAGAGTGGCATGTTTGAAGGGTTCTGGAAAGGACCCATCAGAGAAGGAAAGGTTGATAGGGATGTGCGAACGTGGTTCGGATGTTCGGAGTTCAGACTGAACTCGGTCTGTTCGGACGTCTGAACTGAACGTCCAAACTGAACTAGAAAATGGCAGAACAATTTGGTCATGTTCGGGTGAGATTAGATGAGTTCGGGGGTGGGAAAAACGTGACTTCGGGCAGGAAAAACATGACTGGAAGGGGGAGGCAGCTGAGGAGCAGACTTCCTGGCACCAGGGGTGGAGACCAGGGGGTTTTTCAGGGCCAAATTATACCAATATCGAAAAAAATCTTTGAATTTGTTATCGGTATCAGTATTGATAGTACTATTTTCGAACGTTTGACCAAGTTCCGCCAAACCGAACTCCGCCGAACCGAACAACCAAACTTGAACTTGGGTTTCGAACTGACTGACCGAATGTCCAAACATCCGAACCACATTCTGTTCGCACATCCCTAGAGATTGATGGTGTGTATCAGAGCGGGCACAGCAGTCGGACAATCGCTGTTAGGAGATGAGACGGGATGAGGTCAAGGGGGCAGGTGGAGGGGTTGGATGAAGAAAGGAGGGAAGCTAAAGACAAGGAGGGTAGAAGACAAGCAGGAGAGGAGAGATAAGGGAAGGAAATGGGTGAGGAAGAGGATTGAGAAGCAGTGTCAAGGCAGATCTTATCAATCTTGTTGAAAAGGAGAGAAGATCCTATGAAAAGAAGGAGAAAAAGGGAGAGTACAGGCAGGTTTAAGAAGGGAAGCAAAGTCTGAGAAGAGACAGCTGCAGGAGTGAAATTCAAGCAATGTGGAGTAATAGCATTCTTTGGCCAGGAAAAGGGCATCACTAAATGCAGAGAGGGCAAACAAAAATAAAGTGGAGAAAGCAGGAAGTCGGTAAGCTCATGAGACTTTCACCAAATGTGCTCAGTGGCACAAGAGCAGGAAGGGAGGTGGCGGATGAAAGGGATGCACCAAGGACAGGGGTTGATGCAATGGGTAGGATGGTGGAAGAGGAGAGCAAGGGAGTCAAGGGTCAAGGAAAGGAATGAGTTGAAAGCAGGGACAGCAGAGTCAGGTGAGGGCAGCTGGAAGAGGAGACAGATGAGAGAAGTGGGAGGGAGGAAGTGAAGTCCAGAGTTGATGGAGTTGGTCATGGAAGAGGCAACAGGTTGGGGAAGGGGGCAAGTGGGAGACATGGAATGAAGCAAGGAAAGTGGTGGTTGGAGACAGAAAGGGCATCAAAAAAAAGATCAGAAATAGAACAGTTTTTGAAAAGGTTGAGTTCAAGGAGCTGTTGTCATGATGTGTTGGCAGTGAGTTCAGAGATGAAGATCAAAAGAAGTGGGTAATAGAAGGGTCAGAGGTAAGGTTGCCACATAGGTATGTTTTTCCAGGCCACTTATAAAAAACACATGTTGCTGGGTCTGCATTGCGGCCATAGGTGCCAATGCAGGCCCTGTAACATGCATTTTTATAAGTGGCCTGAAAAAATATACCTAAGGTGGCAACCCTAGTCAGAGGTGGTGTCCACATGGATACTGAAGTCTCCAAGAATAAAGGAGGGTGGTGAGTATTTTTGTTGGAAAGGAGGAAAGTAAGCTTGGTGTAGAAGTCAAAGAGGAAAGGGAAGAGGGAGCCTGGAACGCGGCAGATGACAGCAACTTGAAGGTGGAGGGAGGAGCAGAGGCAAATGCAATGGGTCTCAAAGGAGAAGAGAGACCAAGAGGGAGGAGTGCTAAGGGGTTGGAACTTGCAAGATCTGGCAAGGAGCAGGCCAGCACCACCACTGTGACCTTCAGAGCAGGGCAAGCGGGTGAAGGATAGTCTGCCAATGGAGAGGGCAGCAGGAATAGCAACATTGCAGGGGGAATCAAGACTTCTGTGAGGGCAAGGAGCTGGAGGGAGGAAAAGATCATGGATGAGCAGTGCTTTCTTGAGGGAAGAGTGGCAATTCCAGAGAGTGCAAGTGACAGGCAGCTGAGACTGGAGGAGACAGAGGATGAGGATAAGGCTTGGGGAGAGTCAATGAGGAATTGGAAGAGTGAGGAATGGGATTGGGGGCTGAGAGATGGAGGTGGGGGTTGATAGGAAAGAGAAGTGATGGTCCAAGTGAGAAGCTGGGAGAGAAGGACTTCAGGGGGTAAGATGCCTTAAGTCGCCGTTAGGCGTGGGGTGCGGGGTAGAAATCAATTAAATAAAGAAAATAAATGAGGAGAAGAGGAAGGAAGGAAGTTACATGGAGGCAGACGAGACACCTACTGCAGGCAGGGAGGAACTGAGAATCGCAGTTGACATGTTGCTGCAGAGAAGAGGTGATTGGTTCAATAACAGTCACAGGAACAGAAAGCACTTGACTGGCCACAGATAAATACTGCATATTTATTTCAGCCTAGTCTGCTGCTCTTGAAGTCATTTATTTGTTTACCTGGGTGGAACCCTCACAGGGTTCCAAGTCACAGATGTATGATGTACAAAGATTTTAAAAAACCTCTCCATGTCAACATCCAGGTGTAATGTGGTACTGTAGGTGTGCAGGGGCATTGCCATCTCTAAAACCTTACCTGTAACTGCAGTGATGGATCTTTTTTGACCCCAAACCTAATAGACACCAACTTTCAGAAGGCCATGGAGAAACAATCCAGCAGGGACATGTGGAAAAGCATCAAGGATAATATCCTTCTGCCAGGAAGTATTTCCCCAGAGCAATTTCTTACTTGATCTTGTGTACGTAGATAAATAAATAACTCTCTCTCTGTTCTGCAAGCTGGTGTTTGACAGTGCTGGGGATTAGCTTTGAGCTGCTATAGATGTGTGCAGCTGACACAATGGTCTTTGGGTTTTTTTTAACAGTGCTAGATTCCATCAAACACAGACTTATGGGATATTCCCATTCTTTATCATCGGCATTCATATGTTGCCTGTTATTATTCAGTATCTATTATGGTAGTGCCGAAATGCCTCAATCATGATTACGCCCCATTGTGCCGTGTAAACACACCACACTATTAAAATCACTATAGGGTTTCTCCTCTTCATGTTTGCTTCAACGTAAACAGTTGGATAATAGGCTATGCTCATAATCAATGGTGCATAGCAAACCCTGCTTTGTATTTAGTCCATCTTCCAGTGAAGTCTCTGAGTCTTTGAATTAACTTTAATGGCATTTGGATCAGGTTTGTAGGACATATATGAACATATGCAAACCCGTAAGCTCCTTTTTGTGTGCAGTTACTTGAAAAACAAATAAAAATAAACATGTGTACTTAGCTTGCATTTATTTGTTTAATATTATTAATTAATTATTATTATTATTATTATTATTATTATTATTATTATAAATATTTATATAGCACCAGCCATGTACCTGGCGCTGTACAGAACATAGAAATAGATGCGGTCCCTGCTAGTGGCTTACAATCTAAAAGACAAGGAAGGGGAGACAGGGAGAGGGGACAGTGGGAGAGAACGGGGAGAAGACAAACAAACTTTCAGGCGGATGCGAAGTCTCAGGTGCGTGTGTCTGGCTTGGTTACAATCAGGTTGGGTCCAGCAGTCTGCAGAGGAGGGCACGATTACTGGTTTCTCCTCGTTGTGTTTAAAAGTTTGAAATGTTAATTACTTTCCTCCTAACATGTCTGTACCAACACATGATTGCTTCCATATAGGTCTATCCTGCATCAGTATATGTGGCTTGAGGTCAGTGTCCAGCCCAAGGAATTGATACCAAGAGGTCAGTCCATGGGAAGTTGGACGATGGTTAGGCGTAGGGCAGAAATTTAATCTGTTTTTTTCTTGATTCTCATTGAGAATCAAGTTTCTCCACTGAGTTTCCACAAAAATCGAAAAACAAGAAAATGCCCTACCTCTGGTATTAATTTATTATTAATTAAGACATTAATTCAGGAGGAAGAGCAAATAAGCAACAGCTCTCTGCTCACCAGAAACCCTCAGGTTATAGTAGACTCATGCTGGATTGTACCTCAATAGATATAGTTCCGTGGTCCAGATTGGGTTTATGGTGGCACAGGTGATAAGGTTCTAGCTCAGTTCACTTAACGACTTGTGTTCTAGACCCCTAGTGCTCAACACCAGAGTACCAAACAAAAGATACAAACTGAGATAGATAAGCAGAAATGCAAATATATGTTTCACTTGAAGCTATCTTTTGGCTATTCAGAGGGTTATGCAAATAAAATCCATGAATATGAAATCCATTTGTTTCAGCTCTAGATATCACCTACTTAGATATCTAGATGGAGTTACTTTGTCTCCATCTCTTACATTTAAGAGAGACACAGCAATCACACTCTCTCTAGATTGCATATATAGAGCATCCTACGGATAGTTTGAACATATAGTTTAAAACTAGAATTCTGAATATCTGGCTCATATTGAATGAAAAGTAGGAACGTGTTCCAATAAGTACATGTACTTGTTGAAATATATACAGCACATTTATAGGGGTAGACCTCAAATAGGTGAAAGAGCTGACAGTCAATTATTCTGGGTAAACTATGCTAGCTGGATGCACTGAGAATGGAAAAGATGTATTAGGAGGTAGATCAAGGTTACTCTTTGTGTATATATTATGATACTCAACAGACCTTGAGCCTAGCTTTTTCCCACATGCCATTCCCCCATGTCAATATAGACCTTTTAAAATTGTTTAGCTGTTATCAACAGTATGTCATAGAGATCATGCAATATTCAGGAAGCTGAGCTTTTATAAATGCTCAACATTGTTTTTCTAGTTTATAAAATCCCTAGTTGTAGGGCATAAGAACTGGAAACATATTGCTACCAACAAATTTTAATGTCACTGGGAACATGTGACAATGATATTTATCAAAATAGTTGTGTTGCCTGATTGATTGGATAGCTCAGGGAACTGGAAATGAAAGACTGAGCTGTTTGTATCCAAGGTCACCATTTCAATGTGGTGGAGGCCAAAACTGACCGAAAGCTATATCCATGCAATGTCTGTCGAGCAGCCTCTGTGGAATCAATTTTGGGTCTAGTAGAAAAATGTCCATCTCCTAAAAATGACTGTGTTAATTAGCAACATCCTTGGCAGCTGCAGTAAAGGAAGTGAAGACTTTGGGGGCTTAAAAACTCAACTACCCTCTCAACCCTCAGTAAATTATGTTGTGAAAGGGAAAAAAATGAAGTTCCAGACTTTGATTGGCTTTCATTATTGTGAATACACTTGAGGAAACTGAAGCAGACTTTGTTAGTCAGAATTAGTTTGCAAACCCATTTATCTTTAGATTAAAAGAACTAAACGAAGGGTACATAGTACACATACCAACAGCCGGGTGCCTCTTACAGTATCTTTAAACTCTTCAAGTTAGTACACAAAGCCACAGAAGTGAATAATTTATAACATATAACTTATTGAATGATTTTTACCTCTTCCTGTTTCCATACTGTGAACCTCATTTCTTCCTCAAATGCATTCTTAATTTGTATTTGTGAGAAATTCTTTGCAAGATTCACTCAGCTCCATAAACCACATTCCCCAGGTGCTGAGAAAACTATTGGTACATTCAGCCAGTCCAAAGACAAAGTAGTTCCCAAAGGATATACACACAGGCTCAGAATAAGCAGGATATGCTGTGATCTGACTTTATGGTCTTGCTTCTTCTGGAGTAAGGACTCTTTCTCCTGACTTTGGTCTCTGGGCTTCCTCTTCTTTCTTGGAGTATAAGCAAGATTAATTTAGAGACAATGAGCACTAGCTATCTTTGGGTGACAACAGACATGATGCTAACCACCCTTTAACCACCCTTGGTGGTTATTTATGCATGTTGCAGGACTATATTGGTGCCCTAGGCAGCCCTGCAACATGCATAAATGACCACCAAGGGTGGTTAAAGGGTGGTTAGCATCATGTCTGTTTTCACCCTTTGTGTCCAGAAGGCTTAAGCCTTTCCTAACTTCTCCTTCAACCTGGGGACAAGTCAAGCATAGCACAGGAAGGTTTTTTCAACCTGCCCCTTCAGGTGGATCCAGTACTAGGGTGATTTCAGACGTTACGGGGCCCGTTGGCCCCATACCAAAATCACCGAATTCCTTCCCCGCCGGGATCACCCCGTCACACCGCAACAGACGTACCGGGGGGATCCCGGCGGGGAATCTGGGAGGGGGGGGGGGCGGG
>QEPC01004255.1:15368-29930 GCA_003113815.1 Sphenodon punctatus | reverse complement strand
TACTAGAAGGGACCAGTGTACTATACCCTCTGTGCTACATATGTGTATGCACACACATAAACACACTCATTAAGAATGATCAGATCTTGTAATCTATTTGGTTATGTTTAGCAGTGCAAATTTGGCAGGAGGAGGGTTCTTAGATTGGATCTCAGCAGTGGGTTAGTATAGCCCTTTTCTCTGCTGGTCTCAGTGGTTTGCAGAATCTGTTGAGATCTGGAGGCAAGCAAAGAGAGCTGCAATCTGTTTTTCTCTTGATGGTATCACTATTTGTTCACCCTGCAAAGATGTGAAGCACAGTCTTTTATAATACCCACCATGACTGGTACCTCATGGATGTGAGTAGATTCAGCCAATATCAACACCCTTCCCAAAGGAGTCAGTTTTCCAGGGAAGGTTTAAGCCATCAGTATCGACCCCAACACCTCTCATTGCACCTCCAACCCCACACCCTACAATATTTGCATACTCATTTCTTCTTTTATTTCATTTTGGTAATTTCAATAATTTAGTTTATTTTTATATTTTGGTTATACTAGAATTTGTTCCTATTCAGTTCAGTTGGGTACGAAACAGTGGAGCCACATACTATTGTGCTATTATTATTAGCATAGCATATTATTAGCATAACATAGCATAGCATGTGCTATTAGCATAGGGGTGGGAATTTCGGTTTTAGATAGAACTGAAACGGCCCCAAAATGGCCATTTCAGTTTGAAAACTGTAAACTGAAATTGCAGTTCTTTTTCAGTTCTGGTGTTTCAGTGTTATTGCATTGATTTTTTTCTGGTTTGTTCTTATTGACTTTAATGGGAGAAGTCAATGAGGAAAAAATGTGGGGTGGGGTGGGGGGGAATCAGTGCAAAAAATCCAAACAACTACAACAACAAAAACTAAACTGAAATTATATCAAAAAATAATGAAGAACCGACATTCCACCCGGAATCCCATCCCATATTATCAAGTAGCAGTCAGCCACAACAAATGTGCAATTAGTACAACTATTTGGTGTCCAACAGCACTACATAGGAAGGAAGGAAGGAAGGAAGGCCAAAATAACCAAAGGACCAAAATTACTGAACTGAAACACCAAAATGAATGAACAAAGCAACCAAATGAAATATCAAAATGAGTTCTAAATGAATATTTGTCTCAACAGATGAAGAAGTGAATAATTGTATCCACTTCACTCAAGAAGAAATAAATTAACTGAATTTGTCAAATTTGTTATTTGCACGAAGCAGTCATTTCAACCCTAATTTACATAGACACTTGCATTCCTTTATGCAGAATCATTGATATTGGAAATTTTAGATTTGTGTTGTATACAGGATATGATATATCCATACACCCCATAAAACAGCATCAAAATTCCTATTCACAATAACAACTTCTCTTCTAAAGGACTATGTTTTTTATATCACACCTTTGCAGCCCTCCAATAGGCTACTCCTTTGATTTATAATTTCAAATAGAATTAAATCATGAAAGCAAGCCGTGCACGCTAGTCCACTAGCAAGCCCTTCTGAAACTCATTGCTTTGGTTCCTAATCTCTTGCTTGGCCTGTGTCTGCTGTTTTATTCTCTTTTATGCTTGTGATGAATATGGAAATGACTGAGAATGGGTAATTGGCTGCTATTTAAAAAAGACTATAAGGGTAAAATAAAGGTGCATCATCTAACCAGCTGCTTGGGATTGATGAATAAAGACAGTGATGAGATGTTTATGAAGAGGATTTGTCTGGTTAGTGCATTTGTTTCAAGTAGAATTTGTATATACATATGTTTTGCCTTACATTAACTCATGCACATTCTAGAAGAGGTGCAGGCCAAATACAACTCACAGCCAGTTTTATTTCGCCCCTTCCTAGTTTCTGGGTCTGACCTGCAGATTCAGCACCTACTCTTGAGAACCAAAGGAATGTACTTAGGGGGAAGCGAGTGGGAGGGAACTGTCATATGCTCAAGGTTAAAATATGGGTCCGTGGGGTGGATCCAAGATCTAGACCTCCGTTTCTGTCCCCCATCTTGAGTGCACCCCTCAGTCCTCTTCCCACAACTCCTATCCAGCCCATGGAACTAGCACAAATTTAGTTGACTGCAGATTGGAAAGGTTCTCAGTTCCTACTCTAGAACCTTTGTAATGTACATTTGAGTGGAAAGCTCACTGAGCTTAAAGTTACAGGCCCTTTTTAAATGAGCTGCAGTGTGGGGGGGATAGGTGTATGCACCGGTGCGTGGGCAGTGGGGGGGGCACCATTACATGGGTGCACACCCATCTCCACCCACCTCCCCACACGGAGCAACCGCCGTTTTCACTGGTTGCTCTGTGTGTGGGCTATGGGTGGAGATGGGTGTAGTGCGGGAGCGTGCATGCACCCCCACCCACCTGCCATGGCAGTCACATGGGCGGCACCCACGCATGCCCATGCAGCGGATCTGCGTAGGCATGTGTGGGCCCATCTCGTGTGAAAAGGGCCACAGAGTACTGGGAAGTTCATGTATCACAAACAAGAGGAACGACATGAAGGTTCCTGACTTGGTAGATGCAATTTGTTCATTAAGAGTGTGCTAAAGATGTCACAGTGAGACCCCATGATGGCACCACAGGCTGCCTGCCTCTGGCTTACTGCATGGAGGAAATTTCTGCAATTTGTGATCTAGGGCTGCAATTCAATCTTGGTATACTGGCTTTTCTTGAGAAGAATCAGAGTTCTTGGCTCATTCTTGCACATGAGAACAAATGGAGAATTACCTGAATTCTCACCGAGAAAGGCAAGAATCTCAAGAACAAACAGCCCTCTCCCTGCACTTGCAAAAAAGGGGCCCTTTTATTCACTTGGCTAGGGAGTGCTCCAGCCTCTGGGTCTCACCACTGGAACTCTATCCTCTTGACTTCTCTGAAGGGGAAGAGACGAAGCCTCTGGAGAGGTGGCAAAAAAATAATTAAAAAATTACTGCACATGCTCAAAATAGCCACTGGAACAGCACCTCGGGTGAGAAAAGAAAATAATAATTAAAACCTTAAAAATGAATTGAGAACCTGTTTTGTTCATAAGCAAAATGGCCACCCATAACCAAAATGGTGGTGACATTATTGTCACCAATTTGATTAAAAGTGGCGGCCATTGTTTACATGCACAAAACACTGTGGTGGCCATTTTGCACATCAAAATGAATTTTAAAATATATTTTCTCACCAAGAATTCAGCAAAACAGTCCCGGTTCTAAATCCATGTGATCTGAGAACCAGAATTTCGTTCAATGAGATTTTTCACTTTTGCGAGATCTCATTTCAGACCCAGTTTGAACTGATCAACAATGTGGTAACCCCAAAGTGATCTGTTAGGTGGCATGGAAGTTGCAGCAACACATTAACTCTGTGGCAAGCCTGTGGTGCCAATACACGAGCCGTGCAAGTTGTCTGAAAACACCCTCAATTAAATAATTAAGTTTAATTAAATTGCTCTCTGTTCTACACTACATAATATGCAAATGAGCATAAGCGGTGCCCTCTGGTGTTAATATTGAGTTCCATCTAGAATACTCAGTTTGCTTTCACATGACACAGTGTCTCATGTGATTTTCTTATTCCCGCAATCTTCCCACGATCTTAAAATTACACAATTTATTTTCTAGCCATTCTTCTCACAAGACCCACAGTTTTGGTCTTTGCACGTTTTTGCTAATCGCAGGATCTAACATTCTTATGAGCGCAAATTTCTTGCAATTTTTATCCTTCCCCTTCTGCCCTGCACCTGCTGCCCAACTGTCCTCAATGTGGGATTGAAATCCAAAAACCAGCAGCGGATTGAAATTAACAAGATGGCATCTGAGCTGGATGAAATTAACATGCCTGCAGCAGAGCAAGGTAAAATTAATAAGATGGCAGCTGAACGAGGTGAAATTAACATGCCACATGAAATTAACTAGCCGGGAATGAACGACGGCTCCATCCTGCTGGTTTGCTGGTTTCCACACTTGCTAAGCCGCAATTGTAATACTGATAGGTATTCCAGTGTTCCCAATTTTGTGCAACTATAACACCCGTCACTGTAAGAGTAGGATTTCAGAGCCTGGAAATGTGCAAGCACTCAAGGCATAACTTGAGGGATGAACATGGAAAGCTGCCTCAGTCTGTTTTTTTCTGGCTTTTTAGAAACTCACTCTGAGCTTAAATTTCTTTCATGCCTATTCTTTGGTCAAGGGATGAATTTCCTTTAGGGATCTTTGAGTAAATTTGAATGAGGATAAAATAGTCTTCTTATATAGTCACCTCAGGGACCACCTCGCCCTCCGCTCCCCAGAGCGGCTCCTTCGGTCTGCTGGGGGTGCCTTCTTAGAGGTCCCCCGTGTTAAGCAGGGAGCTACAATGGAGAGGATCTTCTCGGTTGCTGGGCCGCATCTCTGGAATTCCCTCCCGGAGGAAGCTCACCTGGCCCCAAGCCTTTTGACATTCCAGCAGGCTTGTAAAACCTGGCTGTTCGCCCAGGCCTTTGGGAAGGAGGGGTGGTGGTGGTTAGGGTGTTGGTTCTCCCCTACCTTTACTTTTTGTTTTCCAATTCTGTTTTAAGTTTAAATTTATTGTGTTGTTTTTATTAAGTTGTACGTCGCCCCGAGATGCCGTGGGGCGACTCAGAAATGTTGAAAAAGAAAGAAAAAGAAAGAAAGAAAGATATTGTATTCTAACACACCAGCAGCGCCTCGCAGATAGACACCTTGGACTCATTGGGGCCAATCCCATGCTCCACGTACATGTACGCCTGTGCAACTCTGTTTGTGGTTTGTGTGGGCACCATAGGTCCTGTGTTGGGTGTGTGCATGGTTTGCAGAACATGGTGAGCCTCACTGCCTTATTCTGTCTTTGCCTGAGGAGAATTTCTCCTCTCTCTAATACAGGAGCTGTCCCCACCCACCAAATGCTAATGCATCTGCCCAAACCTCCACCCCACATTAAGGCCCCAATGTTCCCCTTACTGTGCACCTCCCTTACTTTGCACACAGTCAGCAGCACAGGCCCCTTCCATGTCCCAGCAGAGCCACCTTGGGCCTTTTCTGAGGACATCACTTTCAGGACTACCGGCTCCTAAGGCAGCATGCGCTAACTTAGAGCCGGTTGGCATGATGGACACTGTGGCCCTTGAACCTCCTGATTCCTGAATCTGTCTGTCACCCTTGATTGGACAAGCCTGACCCCTGCTCTGATTGGTGGTGGGAACCTATATATACTTCCAGGGCATCTCTGGTGCATTGCCTTGTGCAACAGTGTTTACTGGGTGTTGCTGTTTGGATCCCCTCTAGCGTTTGTTTGTACCTCCAAGACCTTGCCTCAAGCCCTAACCTAGCCCTGTACTTCTGCCCCTCTGTGCTCCCCATCTCCATACTGTCCACCCAGCATGGACCCTGTTTTGGAATGTGCTCCAAGAAGAAGGGCTCTCCTGAAAATCAACTCCCAAACCTCCAGCCTGTACCTTTACACCACCTCTCTTGTTGCTGCCCCAGACCAGTTCCAGGCCACACTTGTTGAGGGCTCTGATGCTGGTAGCCATCCACAGTCAGGCTCTAGCAATAACCAATATTCCCTCTAATGTTTCCCCAGTGTTCAGAATAATTTGTGCTAAGAGTCCTGAGGTCTCTTCCTTGCTGCATCCTTTGGAAAACACCTGATGAAGCAGGCTGTTGTCTGCAAAACACTCATGCCTCCCTTCACTAGTTAATCTCTAAGGCGTTATCCTGACTCTCGTTCTGCCTCCCTTCAGACTAACATGGCTGCCATCTACTCATGGAAGGAAGATTGTAGTGACTTTGCCTAATACATTAATTCAAGGGTTATTCAGTCTTCATGCTTCAGAGCATAAACTGATGATGAGCTGTATTGGGAAGTAATTGTCCCGACTCCCAAGGTTTAATATGAAGAGCAGGATGAAAATTTGATGCTTCTTTTTTGAGACATCTGTCATGAACCCCTGTTGGAGGCAAGATACCAACCCAGGTGGCCAGAGACCTATCACAGTGTGAAAATTCAGATATGCCTATGTTTTATGCCGTGTGAATTATTCACGGTTAATTGGTTATTCTGTTGCTTTTTAAGACCCTATTTTTGCATTTGTGGTTTCAGTTCAGTATCTCAGATTTAAATGTCAAAGTGAGAGAGGAAATGCTGTGTTATTCTATTAATTTAGAGTATGCTTCCTGTGACAGGGTGGGGCTTTGCCAGGGTAAGTGCTCACAGGATCAGGGCCCAGATAGTTCACAACTCTTAATGAGAATCACTCTGTTGGGCCTCCCCTGCCCAGACTGAATTCTAATTTCCTTTGTGCCTGTGGGCCTGCCCTGATCAGGCAATCTTAACTATACTCTAGCAGGGGTCCTCTGCCTAGGTGTTGACTCTCTTTTAAGAGCCTTAGAGGACTCTAACCCCTCAACATCTATGACTGTCTGTAGTCATTGGTTTTAGGGTTGTTTACCAATACCTGGTCCCTCTTGGGGTCTCATCCATTTATACCTTTCTATTTTTAGGGACTTTAACCCTTCATTAACCAATCAAGGCCTCCCCAGCCCAGGCATATGGCCTAGTGGACCTCCCCTGCCTAGACATTGGGTATTTTCAGACATTACAAGATCACGCTCAACCACAGAAAATACCTTGTGGTGGGGAATGGTCCCGTAATGTCTGTTTGATGCCCGCCAGATGTTCACCACTGTGAACCTCCGGCGGGAATCAAAATAACCACGCTTTTGAGGCTGGTACAGGAACCATTGCCAAAAGCGTGGTTAATTGAACCATGTTACAGAATCGGCGGCTGGTAACGTCTGTTACTGGCGCCGATTCCGGGCTGTGGCCCAGACCACGGGTCAGAATCGGACGCAGCGGCCGGAGTGGCCACTGTGCCTGCCCGTCTCCCGGAGGGCAGGCAGCTGGGGGAGCGTGGGGTGCGGGGCTGTGTAGCTGCACATTGCGCCACACAGCCCAGCTCCCCCCCCCAGATTCCCCACCGGGATTGGCCGGCACGTCTGCTGGCTGTGACGGGGCAATTCAGGAGAGGAATCAAAAGGGTGATTCTGTGATGGGGCCAAAACCACCCTGTCATGTCTGAAATCACCCATGGTCTTTTCTTAGTAGGTCTGGTCAGCTTCCTCTGCCCAGACCCTTTCCCATTTTTCTTTAAACCTGGTGGGCCTCCCCTGCCTAGGTGTACCATCTCTAATCTAGGGGACTTAAACCATGCACGATCTTATCTCTTGACCTTTATACACATCTTGTTCCCCACTTGGGGTTGGAATAGTGGCCCACCCACTCATTTTGACTATTCTCCCCCGCCCCACCCACCCAGGACCCTGTTGACCCCTCACTAGGTCATTGGTTTCTGGGGACTCTCACCCTGCCATTACGTCCAACTTGTTCCCCCAGGGGTTCATCTCACTTTGTGTCTGTGTCAGAGTATTCACCCTTCTTTATTCCCTATAATTTCTCAATCATGTTCTCTTTCACCCCATGGCACCTATTTTCTTCTCTTAATTCCATGACCTCTTTTCTCATTTCCCCCATATCCTTCCTCATCTGTTCCATCCTCTGAGCCATCTTTTCAATATGTTCAAGAGTCAGTTCCATCTGGGTACTCTGATCTCTTTTTCCATTCCTTAACCCCAGGTCAGCTCTTTTACTTGCACCCTTCCTATGTCTTTCCTCCTGTGCCTTTTCCCTTTGACTAGGGCAATCAATCCTCTTCTTTTTGGATTCTATCTGTTTCCAGACTTCCCTAGCTGGACAGTCCTTTTTAAAGTGCCCTTCCTCCTGGCACTTCCAGCACCTTTTCTTCCCCTTATTAGTCTCAAGAGGGTACTGCTTATATGGGCACTCCCTTTGTAGATCCCACTCCATCTTGCAACCCCAGTAAGTATTTACTAGGGCTGTCTCTTATGGCTTCACCCTACCCTGGGGGGTTGGCTTGTCACCCATTCGCCTACAGGGTGGCTTCATTTTGTAGGGCTTGTCACAATTACCTGGCCTGTTCCTCACAGGTCCAGCATTCTTTATTAGTGCAATAGTTTCAACTCCTGGCCCCATACATAATTTCCATCTGGTTCCCCAGATTCCAGTCCATACATCTGTTTGGCCTTGCCACCTTTCACAGTAGGCCCTCCAATAATGTCCCAGGAGGTCACAGTTGTAGCAACTCCACAAGTTACCGCCCCCCCTTGTGTCCCCAGCACCTATTTCCTGTTGTGCATGACTGTTCACTTTGACAACTCAGCTCTGGCTCCGCCTAGTCCCACATAATCACTGGCAGCCACTGGGCATGCTCCTCCAGCCACCATTTTGTCTCTTTGTCTCTGGTATGGGCACACTTCTCCAGATGCCATTTTCCTCTACCTCCAGCACCCAGATTGACCTTTTGTCAAGGGAGCTCCTGCAGGTGCACTCTCTGCCTGGGAGTTGAAGGGGCAAGGTCTCCTGGGAGGTTCAAGCAGGCCTGCTGAGAGTATCTGAGGGAAGAATCCCAGAAGAGACTACTGTCCATGGTTTTGAAGGTTACTGGACTGGAGTGCTGGCCTGGAGAGAGAAGTCTGCAGAGCCCTAGATCGAGTGGCCAGCCAGAAGACTGAGGTTTGGCTGTCTTGGGGTTAGTCAAGGCTTGCAGGGCAGGAAGAGTTGGTTGTCAAGCATTAGTAAGACTGTATAGAAACTTGTACATGGTGGCGATAAAGTATATGGACTATGCCTATGATATGTACTGAATAAAAGACTGTGATACACTAACTCCCATTAAGAGTTGTGGATTATCTGGGTCCTGATTCTACAAGCACTTACACTGGCAAACCGCAAACCTGTCACACTTCTAACAACTGAATAATATCATAGAAGCCCGGTTATCTGGGACCTTAATATCAGGGCCTTGCTTTCTAACAAAGCTGCCAACATGGCTGCCTGTTTTATTAACACTCAGCTCTGCAGTTTCTTAGGTATCCAGTCATGGTTGGTAATACCAAAATTGTGAAGACGTTCAGGACTCCTCTGTATTTGCCATGTTGAATGAGGTGAGTGATTGTCTGGTCCTGTTAGACAGTGGTCAGTATCAGATGTTATAGTGGTCCCCAACCAGTGGCTCACAAGCAGTACTGAGTAATAGAGCATGTGTCTCACAAGCCACAGGCTAGAACCACATTTTGGGGTTTGGTCACCTTTCAAAATCAGTTTTACTTATTTTATTGTTTTGATATCCTTTGGAAGCGAGTTCCATAAGTTAATAGTGTGTGTAAATTAGAGCTGCAACTGCTACCCAAACGTGACCCAATGAGCTACCTGACTTCCCAGGCTGACTCACCTCACTGCCAGGCTGCTGATCCTCTGGTCTAGTTGCTGCTTGCTGCTTCTCCAAGGCCTGCACATGGCTCAGTTGAACTGAGTATGGGTACTTCCCTACTCAGCTTTTTCTAAGGGGGAGGGGGAGCAAAGAGTCCCTTTTCCACCTGCGTGCTCCCCCCTAATAGGTCCCCCATTCCCATTGGGACCCACATCAGGGCTGCAAAGGACTTTGCTGTTCCTCAACCCCCTGTTCAGAAAAAAATGAGTGGGAAAGTCTCTAGCTCAACTGAGCACTGTGGAGGATGGGGAGGAGCATGGAGCAGTGACCAGGACTGGAGGAACAGCAGCCTGCCAGTGAGGTCCGGGGAGCTGCGGATGCCAGGATCAGCATCCTGCGGTGTCCCAGGGTGCCACAGTAATACCCACATTTTCAGACAACAGGCACCCAATAGGGGGCTGGATTCTCCAACAGGTGCCCACTGGGGGTGCCCAAAAATGCGGGTATTACCGGCGAGTAGCAAATGTGCTACCTGTTGCAGCTTTAGTGGAAATATATACACTTGCTGATCTTTGTTGCCTTTTAAATTTGTTGAGGGATGTTGCATTATAACAAAAGAGCAAATTCCAACTCTGCCTTCTCAATATATATCTCTGTACCACACCCATCTTCATTACTACACCAAAGAATCTCTTCAATTGGCACGTTTTCCATTTATCCATCTTTTAGCCTGCCTCTTTCATTTCTACTTTTCGTTGGAAGCCCACAGTGTTCCAGATGTGGATGTGTAACTATAAGCTTACATTTCCTGGCAATATTTTTGTCAGAGAGGATGAAGTTTGAGATCGATCTTGTATTAAAGAATTAGATGTTCAGGGAGGGGATTCCCCTTTGAATCTTACATGATGATACACAGCACTCTGTCTCTCATGCAGAAGGCAGAAATTTGTTTTTTAGCAGTAAAAGCCAGCCCACATACACAACCTGCTTGTTGTTTATTATCCATTTATAATTAGTCAGACTAATTATAAAGTCCTATTTGCAAATATATTAATAATATAGGCTCTTTTTACATGGGTTGTGGCTGTGGGGGTGTGTGCACACTGAAGTGTGGGCAACGTGTGAGTGCCCATGCATACAGGCATACACACACCCCACATACAGAGACACCTCTGTTTTCGATGGTACCTCCATATGTGGGAATGGGTGTGCATGCGTGTGTGCAGGACTGCCCATCCCACCCCTGTGGGATTTACATGGGTGATACCCACACATAAACAGTAAGGGTGTACATGTCATTTTTGTTATTACAATAACAATAATGAAATTTTTCATTTTTGCCATTGCTATTGCAATAATGAATGACAATCGACAATAATGACAATGATAACAAAAAACGACAATGTCGTTATCATTGTCATTATTATTATCACCTGTAGACCATTAGCTCCTGCAGACCTCGCTCCAAGTGCACGTCTGCTCCCGGAAGGGTGTTGAGCCAATTCGGATGGTTCACCCTCGAAGGAAGATGGAACTGGAATGGTTCCAGAATGCATCTTGGGGAAATACCCTCTGACCTTGACGACCATCTCATCGATAACCTCATTGTGCTGTGGAACACTTTGCTGATTGAAGCCATGGATCAGACGGCTCCTAGGTGTCCACTGCCCAGGCAGCAGTTCCACAGACTGCCTTGGTTTTCTGAGGAACTGCAGTTGCTGAAGCGAGATGGGCAGCGGTTGGAGTGATGGTGGCATCATTTGTGTGCTGAAGCCAATAGATTGTGGCATAGAGCCAGTTTATGAGCCGATGCCATGGCTATGCGGGCAGCAAAGAGGGAGTTCTTTGCTGCCCTCATAGCATCTACAAAATCCCATTTAGAGGAACTGTTCTGGGTAATGCAAGGGCTGGTCAGTCCAGCCTCCCTCAACCTTGGAGTGGAGTCATCTACTGTCCACTGTGACATGTTTTTGGATTAATTTGTGGACAAAATTGCTTGTATTCACCATGATTTCGATGCAGCATTTATTACACTAGGGGAACCAGAGGTTATGAAAACCCCGTCATGTCCGGTTTTCTGGGATCAGTTTCAGTCAGTGACGTCCACTGATGCGGTGGATGTTCTTGGGGCAGTCATGGCCACTTCTTGTGAATTATATTCCTGCCCATCCTGGCTGGTTAAGATCTGCTGGGAAACAATGGGGCCATTGCTGGCTGGGGTGGTCAACATCTCCCTGCAGGAGGGCAGAGTGCCGGGCTGTCTCAAAGAGGCAGTGGTGCGGCCTCTCCTCAAGAAACCATCGCTTGACACTGGCTCTCCTGCCAGCTATTGTCCTGTCTCTAACCTTCCCTTTTTAGGGAAGGTTATTGAATGGGTAGTAGCTTGGCAGCTTCAGGGGCATCTTGATCACATTGGTTTTCTTGATCCCTCTCTGTCCAGCTTTCATCCAGGTTATGGCACCAAGACTGCACTTGTGGCTTTGGTAGATGACCTGCACCGAAATACAGATCGGGGTCGCTCAACCCTACTGATCCTGTTAGATATGTCGGCTGCGTTTGATACCGTTGATCATGAAATTTTGGTGATGCGCCTGCAGGACTGTGCAGGAGTGGGTGGGACTGTTCTTGAATGGTTCTGCTCATTCCTGACCAGATGAACCCAGTAGATGGTTCTTGGGGACTGTTTTTCATCATACCGAGACCTCTCATGTGGAGTTCTGCAAGGTTCTGTTCTGTCCCCTCTCCTGTTCAACATGTATATGCAGTCACTCAGCGATGTGATTAGGGGGTTCAGTGTACGGTGTCATCAATATGCTGATGACTCCCAACTGTACCTCTCTTTTTCAACAGACCCAGCCCGGGCAGTCTCGGTGCTTACTCACTGTCTGGTGGCTGTGAGGGACTGGATGAGGGCTAATCGACTGAGGCTGAATCCTGACAAGACAGAGGTGATGTTAGTGGGTAAGGCAATGGAATTGGATCCCCCCCCCCATCATTGATGGGTTCTGTCCTCCATTGACCTCCCAGGAATGGAGTCTAGGGGTGCTCCTCGATGCGCAGCTCCGTCTGGATCTCCAGATGGAGGCTGTGGTGAGGAGTGCTTTGCGCCAGTTGCATCAGTTGCATCTGGTGCGATGGCTTCAGCCATTTGAAGGGCAGGGGGGTTGTTTTCTCTGTTTCCTCCTTTTTATGATGTGTTTTAATTGTTTTAATTTTTTTATTATTATTGTTGTAAGCTGCCTCGAGCTGCCTGTGGCAGGAGGGGCAGGGTAATAAGTTTTTTTTTAAAATAAATAAATAAATAAATAAATTATTAATACTGTGGCAGTTGGGTTTTGGAGGGTGCAGGACAAAGGAACAGGCTCCTACGCAGCCTGTTACCAGCTGGAGCTAGGTTCTCCTGTCTCTATCCCAATCTGTCCCTATGCAGTTCTGTGCCAGAGGGACCCAGGTTCTAAGTTCTTCTCCCTACAGTGGGATTCAAACTGGAGAGCAAGGGGGGATTCTGCCAGCTACACCTCCTCCCTAGAGTTCCAGGAGGATAGGAATTGTGGGGTGCACAGAACATCCTGTGGTGCGGTGGGTCACTTACCACATCTCAGTGGCTCATCTCTCCTGCAGAGAGAGCACTAACTTATTGGCTTCCTCCCAGTAGGGGAGGCTTGAGAATGTTGACAGAGTCCTCTCAAGTGCTGGGGAACCAGCAGGGCTGACTCACGCACCACTGAGTCCAGAAGGGTGGCCCTTAGGGAACCCAACTTGGGGGCAAACCCTCTTGATTTTGGGTTCCTCTGAAAGGGGAATTTTTGTCAAAATACACATTTGTTAGAATCTGAATTGCACACCCCTACTTGTCCCCCCCACCCCACCCCCCAGGGCTGGTACACATTATTTCTGACAGGGGGGAATTGTAATCCTAATTATTACTGGTACGACAGACAAAAATCATCCTTGCATCCCTCAGCTACAAGAACTGTGGCAATCAGAATGCTGGAGATCACCTAATTAGTATGAGTTTCTTAGTTCAAGAGCAGGGCTGGATACTAATTTATATCACTAATAGTAGCAAAACAGCATCTCTTTGTGCATTGAACTTTGTTTATGAAAAATATTCCAGCAGAGCCTTATTTACTCCACAACTTAGAAGAATGCACTGATTAAAAGACTAATTAAAATGATGTAAAGGCTGCACAATTTTCTTGTAGCGGGATTTTCTCCCCCGCTTGTGTAGCTTTCTTTAACTCTAGACCCTGCTTTTCCTTGGGGAAAGCACAGAAATCTATCAGGGACAAACAGTATGTGTTCAAAGAATACCAAAATGTTTATTGACCATTTCTTACAAAGTGCCTAATCAATATTTATTCCAGTAAACCACAGTGTCCCTCATAACCTACTCTTTCTCCCCTCACAGTAATGCAATTCAAAAATTGCTAGTTTAAGTTTGGCCTGACTAATTATAACAGTGGCTAAAAAAAAACAAGAAGCAGGCTTCATGTGGGAGCTGGCTTTTGCTTTTAGAACACGTCTCTGCTTTTTGTATGAGAAGCGTATAGTGCTGCACCCCCCTGATGCTGCTCTGAACATGTCACCTAGGGAGGAACACAGGGGTGAGAAGACCCCAACTGAATTGATTTGCTTCTGGTGTTTGCTGTTTTCATAAAATCTTCTTGAGATGGGGAAACTGGCTGCCATTTGTGCCACTGGATGGCAGATATGTGTTTGTGCTGGCTATGGCAGTGGCATTTGATAAGCAGAGGTGGTCCCGTCATGGCTTTGCACTGTGTGTCTTGATTAGAGCTGCAGTGGGTAGTGGGGGGGGGTTCATTTGCGGATGGTGGGGCCAATCCAATGGCCCGTGGATCCTGCGTGCACCTCTGCCTGTGCATGCGTGCATGTGGTTTCCACATGGCACAATGTGATGGAAATAAGGGGGAGACAGGCAGGGGAAGGAAAAAAGTAAAATGTAAGGGTAAGGAATAAGGATTGGAAAGGTAAGGTGGTAGGGATATATATGGGAGGATTTTTAGTGCAAACACCAGCAGATTCTGCAAATTCAACCTGACAGAGCAATAGCTAACACAGAACCAGAGTCAAGCAGTCCAGTCCTGCAGTATAAAGGGTTGCAGTGCCCTCCTCCAGAGCTCCCCTGATTGGTTCTGGGAGGCAGGAGGCATTGAGTAATCACAGGGTGCCATTCAACTGCCTGGGATCTGCTTGCACTGCTCATTGGCCAGTGATTACATCCATCAGGTCCTT
>QEPC01004251.1:358168-372187 GCA_003113815.1 Sphenodon punctatus | reverse complement strand
TTTTGCCTGGCACAGACGTCAAGCTTACTGGTCTGTAGTTTCCAGGATCACCTCTGGAACCCTTTTTAAATATTGGGGTTACATTTGCCACCCTCCAGTCCTCGGGTACAGTCCCAGATGCCAACGTTAGGTTACAAATGACTACTAGTAGGTTTGCAGTTTCACATTTGAGTTCCTTCAGAACTCTGGGGTGAATACCATCTGGCCCTGGTGATTTGTTCGTATTAAGCTTGTCAATTTGCTCTAGAACCTCCTTCAGGGTCACGCTGATTTGTGACAGTTCACCCAATTCATCACCTACAAAGTAGGGTTCCGGCGTGGGTACCTCCCCAGCATCCTCCGCAGTGAAGACTGAAGCAAAGAACTCGTTTAGCTTCTCTGCAATGTCCTTGCCCTCCCTGAGTGCCCCTTTTACTCCCTGGTCATCTAATGGCCCAGCCGACTCCCTAGCAGGCTTCTTGCCTCTGATATACTTGAAAAAGGTTTCATTATTTGTTTTTGCCTCTTTAGCAAGTCTCCTTTAAAATTCTTTCTTGGCCTGCCTTATTAGCACCTTACAGTTATGTTGCCAGTGTTTATGCTCCTTTTTATTTTCCTTATTGGGGCTAGCTTTCCATTTCTTAAAGGATGCCTTTTTGGCTCTAATAGCCTCCTTTATGTCTCCATGGCCATGACATTCAGATGCCATCCACTGTTTGGAGATCCTGCCATTGCATCTCAAGTTGGTAGACTATTGGGCCTTTGCTGTGGCGGGTACCTCAGTGTGGAACTTACTCACTCCAGATGTTCATCTTAGTTCCTCCATCCTCACCTTCAAATAGCACCTGAAAACTTTTTTGTTTTCCAGGTGCTTTTAGAGAATCTACTGCTGGTTCCTCCTTCATATGTTTTCCAACCCTTTTTACCTTTCCCTTTTAAAATTGTTTTAAATTGATTTTATATATAGTGATGTAATGTATTTTAAATCTTGTAAAGTGCTCCGAGTGCCACCTGGGAGAGGGGCACTGTATAAATAAAATATTTTTTATTGTTTATTATTGGATCTACAGAGACAAATCCCACTGGAACTCCATTGAAGTCAACATGAGCAGGACCCTGAGAAAATTGTAGGGTTGTTTTTTTTTTAAAAAACCATGAGAACGTTAACTTTAAAATATGTAATCTCATAAAACGTGTGTGGAATGACAGGCAAAAAAGAGTCAGAGCCTACGGTGCCTCCCTTTGAGGGGTGACAATGCCCCACCCCCTGTTGCCACGAGCAGAATGGACTTCCTCCATCCTCCCCTGGTGGGAACTTCCACCTTCTGCCGTAGTCCCAGTCAGCTGAGCGGCAGTGACCTCCACTCTAGAACTGGAAGCAGCCGACCACACGGGGACTGTGAGTCCTGGGCAGGGGGAGGAGGGCAGAAGCTCAGCTTGGGAGCTGGCACTGTTGTTCAGCTCCTGCCCTCTCTCTGCAGGGTACCTCGAGTGAAGAGATGGAAAACCTCAGGTCCAGGGACCAAATGCAGCCTTTGGCTAGTTTTCATTTGACCCCTTCCCAGTTCCTGGATCAGGCTCCTGGATCCAGATCCTACCCCAAGTACTGAAAAACAAGCTTAGGGGAAGGGAGTCCATGAAGTGCAGTCTATGAAATCATGAATTACACAAGAGTTTAACCAGTATGAGACTCCATGTGTGTGCAAGGGTTTACCCGATCAGGTCCTTACACTACATGTAGAAGTAGCACAACTTTGTGTCTTGTATAGCACTACACATGCTGTAGTGTCTATGTTTAGACAATCAAGCAGTACGACAGCTTTGATGAAAAGGATTTTAAGTGCAAAATATTGCTACCACCTGTTGTAATAATGCATTCTTATTACAACAATCAACCTATGTTTCCATGTTGTTTTGTACGAGAAAATACCCTGAGCTACTGCCAAAAAAATACTTAAGCTAAAATTATAAAGGAAGACTTGCATAAAGAATATTAAGAAAACATTGAGATCTGCTGCTCTGTACCTTTCCTGTCATATACTCTACTGGGAAAATTCAGTCCCTGTATGCAAAACTGAGTATCTTTTTTTTAACCAAAAGAACTACTGAAGCCAATGGGAGTTTTGCATAAATATCAGTCAGTGGCAGGGTAACAGGAATGGAAATAATCATGTGTGAAAGACTCATGCTGAAAATGACCTGTACATAAAAATATCTTTGTAATACTTCTAGCAGTTCTCTTTGCTTCCTGATGAGATTTGAGGTGACTGAATCAGCAGTTTCTTTTGCTCTGTCTACACACTGGGCCTTTTCTTCTGCTGTATTTGAAGCAGTCTTTTTAAAACAGCAGTGTCCCTAATGCTTTTCAGGCCCATATGCTATGCAAAGATTATTATTTATTTATTTTAAAAATAATAATAATATTGAGTTCTTCAATTAATTGACTAACTTCAGCGGGTGTTTTTACACACACATTTCTCCTGCATGTTTGCTGTTACATCCTGAACTGTCTGCGTGTCTAAATCACTCACCCAGATCTTAAACATCCAGCTCTTTGAACTTCTGCATAGAACTTTCCCCAGAACTTTTATGTGTAAAATGTTCTCCTGGTAAACTGCTTTGCTCCAGGCAGCTGTGGTCACTTGGTTTCCATGGCAGCCTGTCATGTCTACAGCTGTGGCTACTTTAGGCTGCCTCAGGGCAGTGTTTGTGTGAAGAATGTATCCAGGAACTGTCTCAGGGCAGTGTGTGTGAGAGAGAAAAATGCATCCGGAACTTACTTGTGGACTTGTAAACCCAGAAGACTGAAAAATCCAGAACTTTAAGGTGTGTGTAAAAATGCCCAGTGTTTTCCTGCAAGATCCACGGTGAGATTCTTCTTCCCATGGGCAGCGGTAGGTGGGTGGAGGAGTGTGCTGGCGAGGTGGGTGTGCGCCCATTTCCACAGGCACACACCCACACCCACCCATGGAGTCCCCTCAGTTTTTCCGAATGGCTCTGTGGGTGGAGATGCGTATGTGCCAGTTTACACAGACGGCTACCCATCCTCCCACCTACTGCTGTGCTGTTTACATGGCTGGCCCCCTGCACACCCAGCAGGGAGGGGGGCATCCGTGTAAAAACAGTCTCAGTTCCAGAGATATGAACGCTACTTACTGCAAAGTTCTTTAACACTTTTAGCAGTTTGAGGCAGCATTCAATAGAGAGAACTGTTATATAAAGTTTCAAAGTAGAGATGGAGCCTGTCCCCACAGTTCTGCTGGAAACTTGAGGGGTTGGTTTTTAAAAAACCAACACAAAACCCGCTAGATGTGTAGGGAAATAATTTGGGATACCCAGGTCCAAAATATAGTTGCTTGGTGTTCCTATTAACTAACACAAAACCACTAACATGGTTCAAACCTGATGGTATACAAAAGAGTTTGATAAGCGTAGGAAGAAATAATAACAACTGGGTACCTGCTTGGATAAGCTTTTTCTCTTGCTCTGTATGGGGACGGCAAGAGGCTTTGAGAAATTTCTACCATATTGGAGGATCTCACTGGCCACTAGGTGACAATGTTGATCCAGTTTCAGAACAGTCTTTTGTTTGTAGAGCATTTACTAAAGTTTAAGGAAGCCGGTTTAATTATCCATTATTTATCTTCACCCGAGAATTCCAGCTGCCCTTTCCTTCAGGTTCTTTTAAATGATGTCATTTCTTTCCAATAAATCAGCGTTTTATAAATTTACAACTTTGTGGTATCCCTGCCTGAGAAGGATACTTTATTATATTAGGAGCACTTTGAAAGAATTAGGGGAAATCCGGTCCAGCCCCAGAATTTGCAGGACAATGTACGAAGTCTTGGTACAGGGCTTAATTTGCATAATTTAAATAATTTACCAGGGTTAGCCCCCCCCGACATGGGGCCTAGGCTGGTGCGGGGCTATGTGCGAGCGCACATGTTGTTCATGCCTAGGGCCGCCGGCCCTGAGGGGAATGTAATAGAAATTACTAGAATAACTCATCTCTCTGTAGAAGGCAACACAAGTTGCATGAAGGTTACAAACTAATATGTTTCTTACTGGTGCTTCTGCCACACAACAGACAAGTAATACAAAGGCATTTTACCTCACACTCCACAGCCTTTCTCCCACTTGTGACAGGAGTTAAACAATAAGCTACTGCTGGAAAGCCATTTCACTGACATGTAAGGACAAAACCCATTAATAAGAGACAAAAAATAATTTTGCATAAAGTAAGAATTGATTTTGAATAAAGTTTCTGCAACGATCCTCACCTCCACTGTAGGGGCTGCCTTAATAGGCTCCCATTATATTTGTCTCTTACAGCCAATACACTGGGGAGGGGTGAAGAGGGAAAGGAACTGAGGGCTTCGGGTACTCTGTTGGGGCTCTGATCCACCCCTCCTCCTTGCACACAACACTCCTCACAGGCAGTGAGGGGACAGGTGTCTTGGGGTGTTTTGCACAGCCATTCTCCTATAAGGGCTCCCGCCACATCACCCCTATGCTGGAAAGGGAAACTTATTTGGGGAGGGGAGTTAGAACAAATATGCAGACTTTATGGAGTTTGGGTATGTTCTCTTCTACATTTGGAAGGAACCGCCAGTTCCCTCTACCCCCATGATGATGGAAATGCTTTAAGTCCAATCTCCTGCAGCCACCACGTTAGGGGAACTGGTGCGTGTGAGACAGCATTAACACTTTCCTCCCTTGCTTACCTTTTGGGAGTGGAGGGACAGTAGAGTAGGTTACTTTTCTGTCTGAAATAGCAATAAAATGAAAGTTAATTCAAGCAACTGAAATCATGTGCATTTGATAAGCCATGATATAATGTACAAACTATAGTATTTTTAACATTATAAATATGTGTTGCAGGCTGTTTCCTCATAAGAGTCTGTCCATGAAAAATGTCATGTGAAAGGGCTGCAGGAGGGGCTAGCTAAGTTGTGAAATTGGATATTTTTGAACGGACAAGAAGACGGCCAGAGCCCTGAAGCAGCTGCATTGGTGATCCAAACCAGAGCTGCATGCACCCATGGGTTTGGCTGCATTCAGACAGACAACCCAGAAGGTGGGTGATCCAAGTGCACAGGCAGCAAACACACCCTCTCCCTGCTCCAGGAGAGCCCTGGCTCGGGAACACATGGACAGGTGGGCCAAACCCCTGGCCTGGTCCACTCCACTCACAACACCATGCCCTGCTCAGGAGCCTGCCCCTTGCCAGGAGCCCAGCTCCAGCAACTATGGCAATGGGACATGGAAGCGGCCATTAACCCAGTTACTTCCCACAGTCCCAGGAGCAGGCCCCTCCCCTCCCCAGCCCCACACTCCTGGGCTGAGAGAGTGGGGTGGACAAATACGGCACACAGCCAGCCCCGGGAACCCTGTGACACCCACACAGCGCCGATGGCTGGGAGCATAAGGCAGACTTTATTATGCAGTGAGAACAAACGGGAAGGGAGGAGGGAAAGCCATGGCTGAAAGTCTTGCAGAGCAGGCAGTTCGGAGCGAGAGCTAGCAGGAGCCGCCGTCCCCATGGGCAGCAAGCAGCAAACAGACGTAGAGTGCTCCTTGAAGCCCTCAACTGCGCTAGAAGCTGCTGGCGGGGAGGGTCAACCTCAGATTTGAGACAGTTGGCCTGCTGAGCAGCACAGTCTGCATCCTCCATAACATCATGACGGAGGGAGGTGTTCTGGACTCCCCTTCCCTCTCCCTGGGTGGTCCCAGTGTCCCTGTACCAGCAGCAGGGGGCCAGGGCTGAGCGCTACATGGCCAACAGGATAAGGGATCCCCTGTGCCACCACATGGTGCTTGAGGCAGCAGGGAACAACCAGTCCTGATCCCCAGAGCAGTGGGGCTGGGAACCCTATGTATATGAAAGTAAATAAAACCCCATATAAATAAATGTACGTCAACCATTACCTGTGTGTCCATGTGCCTCCCTCTGTGCTATCACACCTTCCACCCCACCGGGACAGTAAACCCTCACACTCTGGGGATGGTGGGAAACTTGGAACTGTGCCCACAGCACCCATCAACTACAAACATGTACTGAAAATGTGGGTACTTTTACACACACTCTGCACCTATCCACTAGAGTGCAGAACCCACCAAGAATGACAGTAATAAACAACAACAATATAAACAAGCCAAGCACATGCACCTTAGACCTTGCATCTTTTGTGAATGTTACACCCATTGTCTCTCTCTCTGTTCCCCTTCCTTCATCTCCCCCGTCTTTCTCTCAGATTGTAAGCCCTAGGGCAGGGACCGTGTCTATTCCATTACTTTGCAAACTGCCAGGTACATTGCTTGTGCTATATAAATACTTGTTAATAATAATAATAATTAATAATAAATTTAATGTAATAAACAATAATAAATAATAACACTAACATTGATACGGAAAACCGCAACAGAACAGAACAACATCATAGGTTCAGCAAAAAGAAGAGTCATCCATAAACAGGAACCATCTATAAATATAATCAGTGCTTATGGTCCTCCCCTTCTGCCCCTCCCACCTTGCCCTCTGCTCCAGTGCACGTTCTGGGCTCAGGACAGCTCGTGCACCTGGTGGCATACATGGACCACATTCGTGTGGCTCTCCAAGAGCACCAGAACCATCGCTGCTGCATCCTCCCACTGCTGCTCTCTCAGTTCCTGAACTGTAACAGCTGAAGATGAACTATGGGTTAAGTTTGGGCTGCCTGAGATACATTTCCAGCTTGCAAATAGTCTGCAAAATCCATTACCTTTATGGACGGGTGGAATGGGAGCAGTTAGTCCAGGCCTCACACCTGAGACCCACAACTCACCCAGTCCTTGGGAGGGCGGGGGGTGATGGGGACTATGCTAATAAGCAGGATACATGCTGTCAGGGACCGTTACTCTTTCCCCAGGGCCCCAACACAGGAGGTCTGGGTGGCTGGAATAGAAATGGATTGGGAGAATGCATTAGGGATCTGTGAGCTGGAGCACTAGACACACTGTATGGTAAGGGGGAATGGCTTTGGGTTCTAAGTTGCGTTGTTCTTTTGTCTCCACCAATCAAGTTAACTCTGTGGATACAGTAAGGTTGTAAGTGAGAGAGTGATTGGAGTTTACTGGTGCAGTGGCCATCAGGCCATATTGTGTCAAACAAAAGTTGAAGAACAAAGGTGGAGTAAGGTTACGGTAGTTTTGTGTTTGCAGGAATAGATGGCTAGTTTACCAATAGTTCTTAGGTCCTGGCATGCAGAAGCCAGAAGAAGCATGGTCCTTGCTCATGGTCCCCAGTGACCATCAGCAGCAGCTTTAAGCATTGCTCCTCCTCTGGTCACAGAAAAGGGGTGCACAGTTTACAACTGAGGTGATGCATAATACCTGGTTTGGTCACAATGTTTGGCCTCACCTTTCCCCGCTCTCCTCCCTCACTACCCCAGCACTGCCCACACCCACCCCTGTCTGACACATATGTGGAGGAAGGTAAACAAAGCGGGCTGAGAGTGGAAGGGCTGAGGGAAATGGAAGAAGAGATGACGGTTTGCACACAAGGCTAGGGGCCAGGGCCATGGCACAAATCCATAAGATGGGCCCGCCATTCCTTGAGTGAACCCCTTAAGCACCCCTGCCCCATATTACTAGGTGGCCAATCAGAGCTGCTACAGATTCAAAGTGGCCCCTGAGAGGGAAAAGGTTCCCCAACCCCAGGCATACAGTGTGGCTGGTACACGGGGGGTGGGGAATGGCAGTTCCAATGGGAGAGGTAGGCCGATATTTTTGCTGTGAGCCTTGGGCATTCTGTCCTAACGCTGGGGCAATCATTTTGCTAAGCAGTGTGATTGTTGAGCTGTGGCTTATGGTGTCACCTCGTGAGTACATCGCTATGTACCTGATGACTGCTCCCCATCTCTCACCATCTCTCCCGAGGCACCAGATGCATGCATGACTCTGAGCACATGGGAACTGTTTACATATCTGCATATGGGGGCGGGTTTCTGAGTTGCACTGGCTCCTCCACAGTGACCATTAGAATATATTGGAACATGTTAACTTCTACAGAACTACTGTTACAGTGAATACTGAAGCATTCCATTCCCCAAATACCCATATTGCACTTCTAGGGAGTGATTCCCCCCACCGACAGACTCCTCTGCCCACCCAGGGCAGGAGCCTTCCTTCGAATGTGGCCCCTCTGGATGAGGATTTGGAACCTCCTGGGGACCCAAACACCCTCCCCTGCCTGCCCTCCTGGAACAGCAGCCTAGTGCGGCTTCCACCTGCAGCTACAGGGAAATATCTGTGTAACGTAGGGTTGCCACCTTCAGTTGTATTTTATCTGACACTTCCATTTTACCCTATGGGAGTGTCAGGTAAAAAAACACCACATGTGGCAACCCTACAGGGCAGAGTCCCTGTGGGCCACTGGCCCTTTAACAGAGCTAGCACCAGTGAGGTGGGGGTGCTAGTGAAGTAGCAGGTGCTTACAGAAGCAATTAATAGCACCTCACAGGAAGCAGCTGGGGGAGTGGGTGTGGCAGGCGCCAGCCCTGGAGTATAAAGCTGAGCCAGAGCCAAAAGAGTTCAGTGTTTGAGAAGCTGCTGAGCTGAGAGGACGTTGCTGAGCTTGGAAGGCTTGCTTGAGAAGCTGGCAGAGGTCTTGGCCCAGAAGCCTACAGAGACTGGCCAGAGGGAGTTGTCTGGCTCAGCTGTGACAGTGAGTACAGCCAGAGGGTTGCTGCCTGGTGGAGATTGAGACTATGGATATATAGAGACTTTGAATGTGTAAGGGATTGTATGTGTCTGAATAAAGACTTGGTGATGTGAGACTCACAGCTCCGTCTGGATCTCCACGTGGAGGCTGTGGCAAGGAGAGCATTTTTCCAGTTACAGACTCGGAACTGGCCACCACCATCAATGCCATTACCTCTAGACTGGCCTACTGCAATGCACTCTACGTGGGGCTGCCCTTGGGGATAGTCCGGCGGTTGCAGCTGGTGCAGAATGCGGCAGCCCATCTCTTAACGAGGATGGGTCACCAAGAACCCATTACACCGGTGCTCCATTCTCTGCACCGGCTGCCTATTATCTTCTGGGCCCAATTCAAGGTTCTGGTAATGACCTATAAAGCCCTAAATGGCCTGGTCCTGGCTTACCTGCAGGACCACCTCAGGCCCCAGATTGCATTGCACCCCTTGCGGTCGGCTGGGGACACCCAACTCGAAGACCCCCCGGGTTGCCTGGGTGGCGACGATGGGGAGGGCATTCTCGGTGGCCGCTCCCAGGCTGTGGAACTCCCTCCTGATGGAGGTCCGCCTGGCCCCGGACCTCACCTCTTTCTGAAGACAGTGTAAGACCTGGCTGTTCCGCCAGGCCTTTGGCAAGGGAGACAGGTAGGTTGGGGAGTTCTGTCCTTTTAGTTCTTTTTATCATTTTAATGTTTTTAATCTTTTATGTATGTATCTTTTATTGTGTTTTTATTTATGCATTTTGTAAGCTGCCCTTAGCTGCTCTATGAGCAGGAGGGGGTAGGGTAGAAAAATCATTAAATAAATAAATGTGAAAAGTTAATTCCCTGAATCGACAGTGAGTTTGTGTGGGCTGCATCCTGCAAGGACTCATCCCCGGAAAGACATACCCTGAAACAATCTATTTTCAGAGCACTGAGTTTGTCTTTGCATTCACCTTCAGCTTTAGGTATGACTTGTGCTTCAGGAGAGGTACCTGCTTCCCCACCTTCACCCAGATACATATCATTACCATTCAGCACAATCCAACTACCACCCTTTCTTGACAGCTAACCCACTCCCTCCTCTTGGCAGCTAACCCCCCTTCACCCCCCATTAAGCAGGTAAAGCCTTCCCTTTATATTCCCCACCCCGTAACCACCTGAGGCCTACTACCACCAACTCTAGTGAACCCCCTAGAGGAGTTCACACAAAAAGAAAAGAACACACGATGAAATAATAAATACTGGATTAACAGAGAAATGAGGAAAGGTGGACATAGCGCTGGTAAACCTTGTAACTCACACAATTAAAACAGTAAACATGATTGTTTCAATCTACTGAGGGGAGGGCTCTTTGGGGGGAACCCTGATTCTCTGTGCCCCCTGATGGCTGGCAAATCATCCACAATTTCCCATCCCTTCCAAGGGGGGGCATCACTGTGGTCTTCCGGGCCTGCACAATGGAGTATGGCAGGGGTGTGACATCTGGGACATGCAAGTGGTATGCCTGGCTATACCAACCTGAGGCCCATAGGCTGATAGCTGCCCAACAATACCACTGGTTGCCATGGGCCTCGGATTGCTCACAACTCCCACCCATCTTAGAGGACACAGGACTCATGCTTAAGGGGCATCAGGGGCTTTATTTACAATGGAGTGGGGTAATCCAAAACAAAAGGGATAAATGAGACTATCAGGACCTCTACCTTCCCCTGCTGGCCACAGTTCTTCTCACCTGCTTTTGGGGGATTTCTGCTGAGAAGGCATTCTCCTGCCCCTGTGGCTCCAGTGGGTAGTATCACTTGCAAGTACCACGTACAACAAGGGACCGCAGAGAGGCGTTCTTGGTTTCTGTCCCAGTATTGTGGAACTCTCGTCCCCCAGAGGTCCGTAAGAGCCCAAGCATATTCCAGAAGTAATGTAAAGCCTTTCTTTCTTGGCAAAGCATTTGGCAGGCGTGAATAGGGGTTGGGCGTGGGTTTAGGGATGAGGGTGGGTTTATAATGGGATTTTAATGTATTTTAATGTGTTTTGTGTTTCTAATGGTGTAAGCCATGCTGAGCCTTAGGGGAAGGGTGGGGTAAACATTTAAATAAATAAATAAAATAGTATCAGTGACTTCAAATTGTTAACCAACTCCTTCCCAAGAGACAAGGTAGTTAGTGTGAGCTTTCTCACACCTGCCTGACAAAGAGTTCTGTATAGCTCAAGTGCTGAACTACAAAAGCTGTTCTTACCAACACAAGTTGATTCAAAGAAAGATATCATCTTAATTATTTTGTCTTTTGCCTAGAGCGCCTCTGCTATTACTCATTTCTTTAGGACCAGAGGTGGGAACTCGGTCACCCCGGCCTTTAGAGTATTCAGGGCTGTCTATCTTAACTTCTGTATGGAGCGTAGATATGGGCCCTCAATAAAGCCGATGCATTAGAAGTGGTCCAATCTAAGTTTCTTGGGGCTCTGCTATTAGCACCCCAAAGTGTCCCAAATGTAGTTTTGCATACAGAATGTGGTTTCCCCCTGTTATGACCAGAGTATGGTGGGAGTTATTTCCTTTTGGCTGTGGTTGGTGTTTTCTCTATCCACTCCTTTGTCATTACTGGTATTGCAGGATAATAAACCCTGTCAATGGTTTTCTTTGGTATGTGCCAAGGTCCCGTCTATGGGTTTTTCTTCCCTTTTTCTGCAATCCCTGGGATTTAAGAGGGCTAAAAAAAGAAATTAGACAGTGTGTACTTGATATGGCTTGTTAGGCCAATATAACCATAATTGGTTCTTCTCCTACAACTGTCCATTATTTTTTAATTATGAACCCTCTACCTATGACCATGAATTATTTAGATACTCGGTTGAGGTTACATTTATGGTAAATTTTTGCCAGGGCAAGGTTTGATTCCTTCCCTTCTGCAGTGCTTGAGGGGAGAATTAATGGGACACCATATTCAGATCAAATCTGTCCATGTGGTAACGGGGTTGTAGAATCAGTCGCCTGCATATTATTATTCTGTGAGCTTTATGCAAATGAATGGTCCCAATCAATTTCTCCTGTTACTCGTAAATTTCCTGGTAGAGTAATTGAATATTATTTACAGCTATTATTGAATTATAAATTTTCTCATTAACCTGATGGTGGCAATATTTCTGGCTGTGACCATTAAGAAATGACCGTCTTTTGTGGAATTCCAGAAATCAGGAAAGGACTGATAGATTAGATTCTTGTAAATGAGGTTTTATTTTATTTTATTTCCCCTTGTAATAGGTTTTTATGTTATATTTCTGTTCGTAGGATGTTACGTTATTTTGATTATAATGGCCTTTGGCTGCACAATAAAATTCATTAATGCAAAAATGTCTTTTGCCTCTCTTTTATAGTCAATATAGCAACCAAACTCTAAACTATGGATGACAATCCTTTTTCCTACTGGGGGCACTTAAAGTTTTTTAGTACAAGCTCCAAGGGCCACATAGAAGTTGGAAGAGGCGGGCGCAGATCACAGATCTGTACCATGGATCTGTCACTTGTCCTTGTATGTATGGCCTCCTCTCTGCTCCCTTACCAGAAGCTCAGTCTTTCTGTGTTTGGTGGTAGGCTCAACTCCAGGGAACTGGAAAGAGGCCACATAGAAACTATCTTGTGTGTGTGTAGGGCTGGTGCTACCATAGAGACGGTGCAGACAGCCTCCTAGGATGACAAGTTGAAGGAGGTGGCAAAAACTGCAGCTGCTTCTGCTGTCAGTAAACTCTACAGTGGGATGGAGGGCAGAAGAGGCAGGGGGAGCCAGGGCTGTTTATGTTGGCAAAAATTGTATGTGTGTGTGTCTTTAATTCAACTTGTACTGCATGTGATGGTGAGGATTGGGGAGGGGCGTTTGGCATCAAGGCGGTGAAGGTGATTTTAGACTGTTCTTATGCCATTAGCAGGACATATAAATAAAATGCCACTTTCCCATTCTTTTAATTCCACCTCTTAACCAAGGGGTTTTCACATGAAGTTTCTATGGGGTTTTGCGTGGAAGAATGTGGTCCATTTTAATAACTAATATAAAACTTGTCTTTTCATGCACAAAATACAGCCGTGTCTTTCAGTCTTAAAGACATAAGAGTAGTAAAGTCCCTCTGATCCTGAGCCTCTCCTTTGCAATATACTGCATTAACAACTCAGGAAGTGGCAGCTGCCCTTTTAACAATTTAGTGCAAAGAAAATAGGCAATACTGCTATATAACTATGTCCATCCTGATTCTAGCGTCCTGTTTCTTTATGCTGTTCTTTCCTATCTTACAGGTGTGAGACTTAAACATGATCATCAAGCCCTGACCTGAGACTTGTATGACTCAGCTCTCACTGAAATGTACACACAAATACAAGGGCAAAGTTTGTCCCCTTTAAACCACACAACCTATGGGGCATAATGGGGGCCATTTCAAACACCGTTGAAAGGAGTCCCTGCATAGAATGACCTGATTTTATGTAGTCTAGCAAACTCAGGAGAAGCTCAAATGTAACTGAACGTTCTGGGCAGGCATTTAGGTGAGTGACTGACTCAGTGGAACCTGGCCAGGACAGTAATACTAACATATGGCTACTTTAGAATGAATGCCAGAATTTAAACAGAGCTTCATCCAAAACTGTCTGCTTTGATTTCTTTTTCCTCTCTTGTTCATAGTTTCTCATCACTCTCACTCCCCTCTCTCCACCATAAACACCTTGCTTTCTCTCATACCCACTGCAGCAGGGAGCATCCAGGGAGGGCTGCTGCCCTTTAAGAGAAGCAGCCTGCACTCACCAGTTGTCGGAGCTAGCAAAGCTGTAGGTGCTACCAGAAGGGAGGTCACCACTAAAGCTACAGCAGCTGTGCAAGGCCGTGGCTGGGGCTCTGCCTCCCAAAGACTCTGGAGGCAAGAGGCAGGGAAGGCTCTGGGCTGGGCTGGCTGAGGGAGGCCTGTGCCTGGCCAGCAGAGCCTGAAGCAGCAGGGGCATGGAGGTGAGCCCTGCTAACAGACCACGCCTCGTGCCTGGGTTATGGAGGTCTGGGTTAGGCTGAACAGGTGGGGCCTGAGCCAAGGGTTTGCTGGGCTACAGAGAAGAGGATTTGACCTAGAAACCTTGAGAGGTGGAGGCATGGCACCTGGCTGAAAGACTGAAGTAAACCAGCCAGAGATAGGGGCCTGGCTGGGCTAGAGTTAGACTTTGGGGTTGTCAGAGGGCTGTTTCCTGGCACTAGAATAGAATATAGTGACATAGGGTGATTTCAGACATTACGTGGTTCCAATTCACCACAGTGGATTCCCAGTGGTGGCGAGCCGAACAATCCCCCCCCCCCCCC
>QEPC01004251.1:313983-350419 GCA_003113815.1 Sphenodon punctatus | reverse complement strand
TGAAATGAAACTTAAAGCAATCTAAAAATCCTACTCAACACCTGCTGTTCAGGAACAGTGACTAGCTCAGAAGGTGTTGGGAAGTGGGGAGGCAGATAATTAGTTTCATTTCTTGCAAGCCTCTCCACCCCTGGTGCCTGGAAGTCTGCTCCTCCGTGACTGACACCTCCCTGTAATGTTTGACCTTCCAGTGAACCTTTTTTGCCACCCAAACGCGATCCGAACTGTTCGGCCATTTTGCCGTTCGGTGTTCGGTTTGTTCGGTATGTTCGGGTTCGAGTTCGGTCGTCCGAACAGTTCGAGTTTGAGCCGAACTCCGAACTTCCGAACCGCGTTTGCCCATCCCTAGGTGTCTCCTATGGCATCCTCTGGGAGATCTGTACCATGGATCTGTCCTTGTGTGCATTCCCTCATCTTACCAGGAGCTCCGTCTTTCCTTGCTTGGTGGTACGGGCAACTGGACTCGGGGAACTGGAAAGTGGCCACATAAAAACTGTGTGGGCCACATTTGGCTACCAAGCCTGAGGTTCCCCACCCCTCCTCTAAACAAACTCTGACAAGCAAATGAAAACATCTTCTATGGAGCCCAAAGAAATTCACTCTTTATACATAACTAACATGACAGGGTGCTGCTGCTGCCACTCTGCTCACCTCAACTGTCTGTTCAGGCCTTTCACTAAAACCCCATTTTCAGTTGGCAGACTGAGGTTGAGAGAGAGTGGTTTACCCAAGGCCACTCAGTGGAATCAGGATTTGAACTCAGGACTCCCAATTATAAATCACACTATCCACAAGGTCACCCTTAGTCCGTATTTAAAATATATAGTAATGCAAGTAGTTCCATGAAGCAAGCACCTACACTAATGAAACCTGGCTTTCTAAAAGAAATGCTTAGTGTAAATCAGTGGGACTTTTTGGCCATTTCTTCCTGTCCGGTGGACCTGATAATATGAAAAGAGTTCCTACTTAGCATTGGGCCTTCTGCCTTTTTACCAAATTTGGCCAAAATTGGCTTTTGGGATCAAGAGCTATTAAAAGGGAATGTGTATGCATGCACACATGCATGCAGAAGGTGATAGTATAAGCCAGGAGTGGCCAATGCTTGCACTAAAATCTTTACATGGCCAAGAGCTACTAGATATAAATGTAAGCACACACATACATACACTTCTCCTGCTTCGTGATTGGCTGGTGGAGCCAGTGCTCTGTGGTCCTGGCTCCTGAGATTCTGTGAAGTTGTGATTCATCTTCTTAGATGCGAGTGCCGTAAGACATGGGGCCATTAAGGCAGCACAAGACCTGGGAGCAGCCCTGGCTGAGAGCTGCGCTTGAGTTGCCCTAAAGGTGTTGGTGACTCCTGAAACACAGTTTGGTCACCCCGGTATAAATCTTCCCACAGGAAACCAAGTGAATAATAATAAGCTTTTGCAGAATTCCAGATAATTGTCTGTCTCATTATTAAATAATATAAGTGTTCATATTTCCATTAGAAATACTATACTAGTGCTTTCTGCTGTTCTCTATTTTCTCTCCCCAAACCCCACTTAGCCTTACCTTTCACATACAGGATATTCTGTTTTGCCAATCAGTGCCTTCCCTTGGGTACCTTGCCAAGCTTCTGCTCAGTGGAAGCCTAGCAACACAGCAAATGTTCTTAGTGCACTGATGAACATGACACTCTCCCTTGCTTTCCATGTGCCAAAATTTCAGAGAGGTTCTTGCCCTTGCTAGGAAAATTTCAAGATTAGAAAAAATATACTTTCATTCTCACTTAGCCTGCCTCTGGTGAAGGGAATAGCACTGTGGCCTTCTGAGTGCAGCTAACTTCAGAAGGCAGATCCTGAATGATTACATTTGTAACAAGGGCATTAGCGATGCAAAGCAAAATTGCCAAGACTGAATCACTGCATAATCATGTCACAGTTTGACTCCGTTATTGCACAGAGGTTTGTTATATTTGACAGACGACTCTTAGCTTAATCAGAGAGTGGGCTGAAATACAGATGACCTGGTAATTTTTTTAAAATCAGCTTTTCCCTAGATATTTGACATTAGCTCTAGAGCTTGCTGTTTAACACATTAATCAGCTATAATGGCTTTACATCAATGACCTATAAGCCTACAACATGATGGAGAATAATGTTGTGTGATGTATCTTTATGGGTAGCAGGATGTGCACCATGAAAACACTCAGGGCCACATTTTTCTCAAGTGTATTTTTTCATTGACTTTCTGTGGACTTGCAGGATTGCACCCACAAATGAGCTAGATCTCAAACTCTGAGAAACACCTGCTTCATGATATGTCCACAAACCACTCACTGCTCCATATTAAACCAGTTTGTTTTAAAGGTACTGAAATGACAGACCTGGGACACTCTCTGAAGAGCAAAAGATGAGGGCACTGCATGACTTCCTCACATCTCAGAAATGGGCCCCTCTCTTGAACTGGCTGGACCACTTCCCCTCATGTCTATGGGTAAAAATAGACAAGACGGTGGCCCATGTTGGCCTGCTGTGACCCACATGGGCCCAGGACTCACTCGCTTGTCTGTTCCCACACTGCCAGATATTGGGCCACAGATGCCCTGGAGCAGGTAGATGGGTGGTCTGGGATGCATCCTCCAGAAGATCCAAGGCAACCATTCCAGGCCAAGGGCCATCCACATGGGTCCACACAGGCCAAACAGGACCACGTGTCTGTTAAGCCCCACCTATCGCAGCCACGGGGTGGGGACCACTATGGCTGTGCACCAAGGTTGGTTGACATGGCCACCTGGCATGATGGGCTGCTGAGAGTGGGGGCAGGGCTGGGGCCAGCTGCCTGCACAATTATTGAGTTCCTCTGTCCTACCCACAGTGTGGGAGTGGTGGGGCAGCTCTTTGGCAACCAGGGATCGCCGGCACATCTATACCATGCTGCCCTATGTCCATTCTCTGGCCTCTGTTCAGGGCTTGTTCACACAATGGTGAAGGGTACAGTAAGAACATAAAAACATAAGACGTGCCATACTAGGTCAGACCAATGGTCCATCTAGCCCAGCATCCTGTCTCTGACAGTGGCCAATCATGGTGGCTTGGGAGAAGCACCCAACAGGTCAAAATGGGGGATCCATTCCCTGTTGTTTTCCCCCAGCTCCCGTCATGTTCCCTGATCCTGTCTGGGTAATAGCTGCTAATGGATCTATCTTCCAGAAACTTGTCCAAACCTTTTAAACTCAGCTATAGTTTTAGCTCTTACCACAGCCTCTGGCAGTAGATTCCACAACCCAGTTATATGCTGAGTGAAAAAATATTTTCTTTCATTTGTTTTAAACTTGCCACCCATGAGTTTCATGGAGTGTCCCCTAGTTCTAGTACTAGCTGAGGGGCTAAATAACTGCTCCTTGTTTATTAGTTCCACCCCACTCATGATTTTAAAAACCTCTATCATATCTCCTCTCAGTCGACTCATCTCTTCTCTCAGCTGAAGACCCCGAACCTACCAAGCCTCTCCTCATACGGGAGCCCTTCCATGTCCTTGATCATTTTTGTTGCCTTTCTCTGTACCTTTTCTAGTTCAGCTAAGTCTTTTTTGAGATGGGGTGACCAGAACTGCACACAATATTCGAGATGCGGTCGCACCATTGATTTGTATAGAGGCATTATGACCTCCTCAGTTTTATTTTCTATCCCCTTCCGAATAATTCCTAACATTGTTTGCTTTTTTAACTGCTGCTGCGCACTGCCCTGTGGATTTCATTGTAGTGCCCACAACCACCCCCAGATCCTTTTCCTGAGTGGTAACTCCTAGCTTAGTACCCAGCATTGTGTAGGCATAGTTTGGATTATTTTTCCTTACATGCATCACTTTGCACTTGTCCACATTAAATCTCATCTGCCATTTAGATGCCCAGGCACCCAATGTCATAAGATCCTGTTGCAGTTCCTCATGGTCTGCTTGTGTTTTAACTACCTTGAATAACTTGATGTCATCTGCAAATTTTATCACCTTAACACCCTTTTCCAAATCATTAATGAAAACATTAAACAGCACTGGTCCCAATACAGATCCCTGAGGCACACCGTCTCTCCGCTGTGAAAACTGACCGGTTAATCCAACTCTTTGCTTTCTATCTTTTAACCAGTTTCTGATCCATAGTAAGACACTACCTCCAATAACCTTGGGGGGGGGGGGGGGGAAACAGAGTGTTTACCCTGTGGCATTTTTGATCCTACAAATGTTCAAAAGCGCACAGTGAATGATCACATGCTTCCTGTCATTCCCTGTCAGCAAAACTGTTACCTCTTACAAGCATTCACATTTTATGTTAGTTTACCCGTAAGTGTTAATTGCCACTCACTAGTCCTCAGACTAACAAACTGTCAGGGACTGGGCCTTGAGCTGGTGCCTCCAGGATGGTGGTCAGCTTCATAGCACCACTGCCTGTGCTTGCCCCTGGCTCCTGCCTGTCCCCACCCCTTCTAAGTGTCGTGGCAGCATGATGCTCAGAAAAGGGACATGGTCACATCAGAAAGCAACAGGGACTCCCTTCACCCCCCCTTCTGATGTGACCACGCCCCTTTAGCATCATGATATCATGATGCTCGGAAAGGGGTATTTATCACATCACAAATGAGCAGGGCAAAGCAGCTCTCCCACCCTCTGTTTTACTCAAACAGTCCTGCTGGCATCCTGGCCCTGCCGTGCACCCATGTACTGGACAGCAGAGCCTTAACTAAGTGGTAGTTACCACAAAACATACCACTTGTGTAATGTGGGAAGGGAACATAACGGGGTACCACATGGTTTCTCCTGAGAAACTCACATTTTGACCACAGTGGTTTCCTTTCCCAAACATTTTGCCTGTCATTCCATTTCCAGACTAAATATAATTCCATGATGTCCTGAGGCAGCAACAAAGCTATACAAATATCACCCCATTTTGGGTCATAATCCATAATATGGGAACCACTGCTCTGCCCCTAACATGATGTGTGAATGTGCCTGAGACAATCAATTCATGGCCAAGTAGTGGTGGTCTGACTACCCATCTGCTAGACTGAAGATCTGTGGCCACCAGTGAAGCTGGCTATCTTCAAATACATGATCTAGCCATGGAAAGTGTTGCAGTTCATTGCATTGTAAGCAATCCTGTCACCTACCTGCACCTAATATTTGACTGGCTTATTGCTGTTACAAAACAGTATTCACACAAGCAGTTGTGTAAGAGTGAGGGCTATTTAAAGAACAAAGGAAACGTATTGATGGATCACTCTGGCAATCTGCAGTTAAATTGACTTTTCGAAGATGTAAGAAAAGAAGAAAGTCTGGAGAGCGAACAAAACAGGATTAAAATTGCTCTGCCTTTGAAAATTTCAAAGAATTATCTGAACCTATAATAATCTCCTTAGAACAGAGCTCTTGCAGTGCAATGCAATTACCAACTTTTGTACAGGAACTCATTGGTTTCCAGTGAGCTGTTTGTTTTTGCTGGATGGTGACATTGTAGAGGATTTAGGATGTGGAAGCAATGCAGGCAGGCATTCAAGGTGTTTATGTATAACAAGTAACTGCCAGCTGCATTTTGTACCTATTGTCATAGGGTGTTTACGCACACATTTCTCATGCATGTTTGCTGTTGCATCCTGCACTTTCTTTCTGTCTAAATCACTCCCCCCAGATCTTAAACATCCGGCTCTTTTAACTTCTGCATAGAACTTCTCCCGGAACTTTTTTGTGTAAAAGGTTCTCCTGGTAAACTGCTTTGCTCCAGGCAGCTGTGGTCACTTGGTTTCCATGGTAGCCTGTCACGCCTACAGCCTGTCTCTTATACACATCTAGATGTGTATAAGAGACAGGCCTAAAGTAGCCGCAGCTGTGGTCACTTGGTTTCCATGGCAGCCTGTCACGCCTACAGCTGCGGCTACTTTAGGCTGCCTCAGGGCAGTTTGTGTGTGAAAAATGCATCCGGAACTTACTTGTGGATTTGTAAACCCAGAAGATTGAAAAATCCGGAACTTTACGGTGTGTGTAAAAATGCCCATTGTCAGTGATGACTATGACACTAGGTACAAAATGCTAACCTTACTGCCTCAGCCTCAGTCTTGCCCCATGGATGAACAGATCCTGAATCACCTCTGTGTGGAGGAGGTGCAGCTTCCAGCTGCTGCTGCTTGACAATTCCATGCTGGCTGGATCCAGGCTAGCTGGTCTGTTAAGGCAGCTACAAATGGAGCTCCTGAACCCAGGTTGCTGGTGGGCAGAGTTCAGCGAAGGTTAAAAGTCAATCAGCTCTCTCTGCCATTTGAACATCACAGTAGCCTGTGCTTGGCTGTGGAAAGACTGAGAATGGTGCTTGTTTCTAATGTTTGGCCAAAATCTGCTTTCTTGTCATTTGAGCCCATTGGTTCCAGTCCTGCCCTCAGGAGCAACAGAGAACAAGTCTGCTCCATCTTCTATGTGACAGCCCTTCAGATGTTTGAAGACGGCTATCATGTCCCCTTAGTCTTCTTTTCTCCAGGTTAAACATACCCAGCTCCTTCGACCTTTCCTCATAGGACTTGCTTTCCAGACCCCTGGTCATCTTTGTCGCTCTCCTCTGAACCCGTTCGAGTTTGTCAATGCTCTTCTTAAAATGCGGTGCCCAGAACTGCACACAGTACTCCAGATGAGGTCTGACCAGCACAGAATAGAGTGAAACTATTACTTCTCATGACATGGACACTATGCTTCTGTTAATGCAGTCTAAAACTGCATTAGCCTTTTTAGCAGCTGCATCACACTGCTGACTCATGTTCAGCTTGTGATCCTTTTCACATGTACTGCTGCCAAGCCAGGTATCCCCCATCCTGTACTTGTGCATTTGAATTTTCTTGCCTAAATGCAGAATTTTACATTTATCTCTGTTGAATTTCATTTTGTTAGTTTTGGCCCAGCTTTCCATCCTGTCAAGATAATTTTGAATCTTGTTTCTGTCTTCTAAGGTATTAGCTATCCCTCCCAGTTTTGTGTCATCTGCAAATTTGATAAACATCCCCTCTACTCCTTCATCCAAGTCATTAATAAAAGATGAACAGTACTGAGCCCTGAGGCACCCCACTCGATTCCTCCCTCCAGATTGATTGGGAGCTATTTATGAGCACTCTTTGGGTACAGTTCTTCAACTAGCTGTAAATCCACCTAATGGTAATATCATCTAGCCCATATTTTACCAGCTTGTCAGAAGGATATCATGGGGGACTTCGTCAAATGTTTTGCTGAAATCAAGATATACTATATCCACAGCATTCCCATAATCCACTAAACTAGTAACTTGATCAAAAAAGTACACAAGATTAGTCTGGCATGACTTGTTCTTGACAATCCCATGCTGGCTCCTATTAATTACAGCATTGCTTTCTAAATGCTTACAGATTGACTGCTTTATAATCTTCTCTAGAATCTTTCCAGGTATTGATGTCAGGCTGACCAGTCTGTAGTTTCCCAGATCCTCCTTTTCCGCCCTTCTCTCTCTCTAATACACACACTCCACTTCGCACAACATTCATTTGTGCCCTCCCCACATACACTCATGCAACATGCTCACATATACTCTAGTCCCTGCCCCCGCCTGCTCTCCTCCTCATAGCTTCCTTCCACTCTGTTTGCTTCCGACTCAGCTGTGTCTTCTCCCTGTCTGGCCTACAGTGCTGCTTGCTTGCATACTCCCTTCCTGCTCCCACCCCTCTGCTTGTTTTCTGCCTTCCCATTTGTTCATCCCTCTACCCACTCTGTTCCTTTCCCGGCACCTGACCAGCTTCTGCCCATAACTGAGGAATGTGTACTGGCTACGCTGTGGCATGGGGGTCCAGTAAACTGGGGGCGGGGGACCCCACTCTGCAACACACTTGGTGTAATCTGCTTAATCTGTTAGGAGGTAAGATGCACAGAACTTCAACAGTGACAGCAGCTTTTGGCTGTAAGGCATTTGATGCCCCTGGATGGTAAGCAATAGGCCTGTGCATTCAGGTTTTGATAACCACTGCTCATGTAAAAGTGGCTTAACTCTCAATTTAGCCGCCTGCTTGTGGAACCTGTAATAAGCCCTCCCCACCTTCAGGGGCTGAGTCTGCCAGCACCCTTCCTGCAAGCCAGTGACTTCTAGGACCCAGCCCCACTTATATATAGGGATCCCACTTTCCACAAGCCAATGACTCTCCTCTGAGCAGGAACTACTCCCCCTGCCCCCAAGCAAGAACCATGCTGCCTCCTTGCTCCCCAAGCCAGCAACCTTCCCCAAACTTAGTCTCATGACCCATTCCCACCCCAAGCCAGTGACCACTCCCCCGCCAAGCCAGCGACACCCCCCAGTCTAGACCATGACTCGTTCCCCCCATCTCCAAGCCCACACAAACCAGCTCCATATTCCATTATTCCCTCTCCCAAGCCAGCCACATGTCTCACTCTCCCTCAAGCCAGTGATCCCCCTGAGTCAGACCCATGACCTGTTCCAGCCTCCCCAATCTACAACCTCCCCACCAAGCTAGCTGTACTCCACCCTCCACCAAACTAGTGGCCCCCTTTTTAAATTGGTAGCAGACTTAGCAGCAGTTTTTTGACTACATTTTCCTTTCATTATAGGCCTATCAAACTGTCAGAGCCTCACTGGACTTCTGCACCAAAGAAACACATACACTTGTGTAAATAAACCATGTTCACTTGTTTTCTGCATTGGCAATGATGGGGAAAATGCAGTGAACACAGGTAAAAATACAAATGCAAATAAAATAAATGTAAATACAAAAATCACAGATATACAAATACTTGATTCCTTGCAAAGTCCTGGTGGGCAGAGCAGAGGGTGGAGGGCTGTTCTGTGTAGGTCACAAGGGCCAAGTAAGCAGACCCATGCAGGAGCAAGGGCTGATGGGAAACAGAGGACACAGGAGTATGGGGCAAGGTCTGGGTGTGCATGGAGGAAGAAAGGGGTATGAAGGTGGAGTGAGTCAGGTTGAGAAAATGAGAAAGGCTGGCCTAAGGGGAGAGTTGTTCCTAACTGCAGTTGGGGGCATGAATGGTAGAGTTCCTGTTGGACAGGAGTGTGGGGCAAAATAGTTTGGTGAAGAATATGAGTTTGGGGATGGAGGGGTGGAATAATGGTCTATAACAGCAGCATACAGTCAGAGAATGCTGAGCACACCTGGTATCCTTTAGGTCCTTAGATATTTTATACTAATTACTAAAAGCATTAGCCACCTTCTACTTGCACACCCTGGCTGCAATCCTGAATCCACTGAAATAGTGGCAAAACTCCCATTTACTTGAATGGGTAAGAGCTGAACATTTCTTCTATCTTCTTCCTATTTTGGGGTGTTTTTAGGCAAACACTTACCCACCCATCATGCATGCATCACCCATGCATGTGTGATGGGTGGGTAATGGGTGGGGAGGCACTTGTCTAAAAACACCTATTATCACAAGATATTTGATACAGTTTGATTGATCTACTTTCTCCTAAGATTCTCATTAAGATCTGATATTACACATTAGCAGCCCATACATGTGAACAGAATCTGCTGTCTTGTGGCATTTGCAGAATATCACCATTTACTGCTGAATACTGATGAGTTGTATTTTCAAGCACAGCCATTTATCTGTCCTGCATTTTTCCCACATTCATATATTTTCTAGAAGTAAAAAGGAAAGCAAAAGAGACTGTGTAGATGAATACAGGAAGAAATCTGCCAAGCATGAGTGCTAGTCTCCTTTTCCACCTGATTTTGCATCCAGTTATGACAATCTTCTTTGCTGTATTTTTTACATCATGTAGCAAAGATCCTATTGTTATCTAGGTTTAATGCAGCTCTCCTGACTCGCAGTAACTGCTGCATGTGTGAAGAGTAGATACCTGGTGTCACTGATACACATTTGGGCAAAATGTCAAATAAGGTCCAAACTTTAGGTTTTATGAAAACACTCTTTACAAAACCTAAAGCTAATAGAAAAATTACCATTAACTTTAAAAAATTTAATAGCAACATTTTAATGAATATTTACTTTCAATGGCTACCACTTGTGTTAGTACAAACTAAAAAAAGACATTGATTAAAACTTTGTGTTTCTGTATGGAAAAAAGTGGAACTAAATAAATACTACTGGATTTGGGGGTTCTCTGTATGAACTTCCCTGAATCCTAGAGAGTTCTGATGTGTCTCCTTAACGGTGAGAAATCTGAGACATGAATTCTGATTGGAATCTAAACAGAAGTTCAAAAGTTTGGGTATGGTCTGCCTCTAAGTTTGAACACCATTACTTTAGTTGTGTTAACACATTAGAATCTGAAAGTGAAACTGACTAGAAACTGATTCAGCAGAATTGTTGTTTACGTGTGGTTGTCAGCCCAAGTATGATAGACATAGAAGACGGAAGTGATTAGGATGATGCCCTTCTTTTGAACCAACTACTGCTGGAGCTCTTCTTCAGTCAGGTCGTTGCCTGAAAGTATCATTGGGTACAGCCACAAAAGATGTTATCCCACTTTGGGCAAAGTTAGCATGCGATGCAGTGAATTGTATGGCCGGCAGCCACCAGATGATCAACCAGCCTCAGGGCAGAGCACGCAGCCAGCGCAATTCTGGGGTCTAAGGCCCTTTTCAAACAGGTGCGCGCGCCCCCTCTCACATGTGTGCGGCTGGGGCGTCCATAGGAATGCTGTGAGTCACTGTTGGCAGCAGGGGTTACCTGTGGGAACACCACCAGCAGTGGGTGTGGGAGCGGGTGCATGTGTGCTCCCACGCCCCACCCATCTCCACCCACCTCCACCCATCACCCACGCATCATCTGTGCCAGTTGCTCCATGTGTGGACGTGGGTGGAGTTGGTTGTACACCCGTGGGAACGCGCACACACCCATTCCCCCCACTCACTGCAGCCCATTTGAAAAGGGCCTAAATTAAGAGTTACCACTCAGGAAAAGGACCGTAGAGTCATTGTGCACAATACATTGAAATCCTCTGCTCAGTGTGCGGCGGCTGTCAAAAAAGCAAACAGAGGCCTTTTCAAATGGAATTGGGTGCGTGGGGGGATGGGTGGGTGGCACGGTGGGTGGGGCTGAGTTTCTATGGACCTCCATCCATCTCCACATATGGAGCATCCAGCATTGGTACCCGTTGCTCCATGTGTGGGTGATGGGTGGAGATGGGTGTTATGGGGGAGTGCACACGCATCCTCGCCCACTGGCCGTGATGTTCCTACAGATGCCCACCCATCTCCCCCGCACACACCATGGTGTTCAAACGGACACACACACCCCCGCACATGTGGGCACAGGTGGTGGTGTCCATTTAAAAAGGGCCAGAATGTTAGGACCACACCTTGAGTATTGTGTGCAGTTCTGGTTGCTCCATCTCAAACAAAAAAGTTATAGTAGAAATAGAAAAGGTACCGAGAAAAGCAACAAAAATGATAGAGTATGGAATAGTTCCCCTATGAAGAGAAGCTAGATAGGTTATGTCTCTTCAGCTTGGAGAAGAAACGGAGAGAGAGGATATGATAGAAGTTTATAAAATCATGAGTGGTGTGGAATGAGTAAATAGGGAATGGTTATTTACCTTCTCAAATACTAGCAGAACTAGAGGACCACCCCATGAAACTAACATGTAGCAGATTTAAAACAAATAAAAAGTATTTTTTCACTCAACACACAGATAAATTAATTTGTTGCCAGAAGATGTGGTCAAGGCCAGTAGTATAGCTGGGTTTAGAGAAGTTTCTGGAGGATAGGTCCATGGCATTAGCAGCTGTTAGCCAGGTAGATTTTGGGGAATGTAACCTCTTACTATCAGGAGCTGGGAGTGAACAACAGGGAATGGATCACCCCATTGTGACCTGTTGGGTACTTCATCCGAATGACTGAGGCTGGCCACTGTCAGAGACAGGTGATGGGTTCAGTGGACCATTGGTCTGACCCAGTATGGCACTACTTCTGTTCTTATGGTAGCTGTAGGGTGGGCAAGGAGGGCTCGTGCCCACTCCAGCTTGTGTGGCTGTTCCCATGGTAACTGCTTGGCCACTCAAGCAGGAGATAAGAGCTTGTTAATCAGGATGTACAACCGTGGGGCTGTGACCTCATCTTGGCATCTGTTTAAAAGAGCACAAGAGTGAATAGCTTCTCCTCCCAAATTCCTATTTATAGCCCCTCTGCTTAAGCAAAAACAAGAGGTAGCAAATTAAGAGTTATTGTCTCTTATCACTTGTTTATCTGAACAAGCCCTCTGTCTCTTGTCATTGACACATAAGAACATAAATGTAATAGTGGGTCAGACCAATAATCCATCCAGTCCCCCTCTCCCCCACCACTACATCCCATCTCTGACAGAGGCCAGCATTTGGTTACTTCAGATAAATGTACAACCGGTCATAATGGAGTGATCCATTCCCTGCTGCTTACTCCCAGTTCCCAACAGCTGAAGGTCTCCTCTTCTAAGAACTTACTCCTCCTTTGAACACAGTTATGCTATTGACCTTCAGAACATCCTCTGGCAATGAGTTCTGCAAGTAAATTGTACACGGAGTGAAAAATGACTTCCTTTTGTTTGAAATCTGCTGCTAGTTAATTTCATAGACTGCCCCCATATTCTAATATTTTGAGATGGGTAAATAACAGCTCCATATTTACTTGCTCTTTACCACTCATTACTGTATAAAGTTCTATTATATTTATATCACTTTCCGAATCAGTTGTTTCTTCTAAGCTGAAGAACCTTAACTTACTGAGTCTTTCCTCAAAGGCATTGTTCCATGGCTTAGATAATCTTTGTTGCCTTTCTCTGCATCTTTCCCAGTCCTTTTTTATATAGGGAGACCAGAACTGCACATAATAGTCAAGGTGTGTGCACACCTTGGATTTACATAGTGGCTTTATGATAGTTTTACTTTCTATTCTTAAAATTCCCAATATTGTGTTTGGCTTTTTGAATGCTGCTGCACACTGAGCTGATGTTTTTTAAGTAATTAGAACTCAACACACTGTATCATGATTAGGATTATCTTTACATCACATTGTACTTATCAACATTGAATTTCATCTGCAATTTTATTGTTCAGTTTCACATGTGAGATCATTCTGCAACTTTTCACAGTCTGCTTCTGACTGAACTATCTTGAATAATTTTGTGTCATCTGTCATCTCACTCTTCACCCCGTTTTCCAGACCACTAATAAATATGTTAAATAGCATTGATCTCAGACCTCTGAAGCACCCTGCTGTTCACTAGGTGTGTGAACAAGGGACCAATGTAATTATTTGTTTTTATTTTTCATTTTCATTATTTAAATCTTTCATTTTTGTTTTCATAAATATCAAAAATTCATTTTTGTTTTTGCTTTTGTTTTCAATTTCCATTGGTTTTAATGGAAAACAAAATTTCAGCTGTAACTTTTTTTTGTTTTTCATTTATATTTGGATGAAACATGGAGGGCTTGTACCTCCAATGGAGGGCATTATGTATACCAAATTTCAAAACGATTGGATAAAGGAATGCAATTTTAGAAGCAGTTGAATTATGTTATTTTGCAAAAATCTGCATATACATTTCTGGCTGTAACTTCTTTGTCTCCCATCTAATGTGGATTAAACTTTATAGGGCAAGTTTATACCCCTCCCCAATTTTACTATCTATTCCAGCTTTCAGAAGGATTGGATAAAGGGTCTGGCAAAGATTATAAGCAATTAAACTTATAAATGTATGTCTGACTTTAATATCTTTATAGTCCAACCAGTGTACATGAAATTTGGCAGAGCTGTATCTTACACCTCAAGATAATCTCTGCTGTATATTGGAAATATGTGATTTTGGGGGTGGTCATTTTGAAATTGTAATGATTTTATGCTGCTGTTTATGCTTATTATGTATTTATTATGATGATTATTTGTGAGCCGCCTCGAGTCATTCTCGAATGAGAGAGTGCAAGATATAAATTAGAAATTAAATGAAATTAAAATGAAATGAAATAAAGGGTCCCAATTTTATAAGCCTGCACAGCATATGCAGAGAATGAAACTATGCCAGGGATTCTCTTACATGTCACTGTGGTATAAGATCTGTTTGTGATGCCAGTTGGTCAGCAGAAATGTCAAGCAAACATCCTCATTCTGTGCTGTGACCACCCCAACCTCTCCCCCACTTGTTACTGGGAAGTTGGAAGCATCTGTGTAGGACAGAGCTAATAGAGATTCTCTTATGTCCTCTGTCATAGTGCTGCAGGATGTGATTGTGATCATAACTGGCCAGCCTGTGTAAATTATGTCTCCTGATTGCTGGGATGCTATCCCCAAAGTCCCAGTGATGTCCCTTCTGTGCCCGCCTGAGGGCCACCCCATGCCGCCTCAAAGCCACTACTGATTGGTCCTGTAAAGCTAGAAGCATGCAGTAATTGGCCATTGAATGTGTCTGAGAGTCTTTTGGGTTGCTCCACATCCTCTCTACTGCAGCCTCCCTCCCCCTGCTGTGCCAGGTGCATGCCTCTGACTGGCACTGCATGTGCTGATATTTATCTGATTAATAGTCTTCAAGGGGACAAATTAAATTGCTTATAAAATTGTGGTCCTTTATCAAATTGACCTGTAGTTTGGCAAAAATGACACAGAAGGTGTGGGATATATTCCTGCCAAATTTCTTGTAAACAGGATAGAATATTAAAATGTTACAGCCAGAAATGCATTTTCAAGTTAATGGCTTATAGCATCAGGATCCTTTATCCAATCTTTCTGAAATGTGGCAGAATTGGTAATCTTGGTGAAGGACATAGTCTTCCCAAGTTTCATGCAAATTGGATGGAAGATAAAGAAGTTGTAGCCAGGAATGTGTATGCATCTTTTCTTAAAATCACAACATTCAATTACTTATAAAATTGGTTCCCTTTATCCAATCTTTCCAAAATTTAGTATACTTAGTGCCCTCCCTTGGAGTACAGTCTCTCCAGGTTTCATAAGAATTGAATAAGAAACAAAAAAGTCATAGCCGGAAATATGTTTTTCAGTGTTTTCCCATTATTTCGAAAACAAAAATTCGTTTTTGGTTTTATTTTATTATTTTTCATTTTCATTATTAGAATAACAAAAAGTAAAATGAAAAATTTAATTTTTGTTATCATAATAAGGAAAATGAATTGCACACCCCTACAGTTTACATCTTGCTGTTGTGAAAACTGACCATTTATTTTATTTATTAAAATGTATACCCCACCCTTCCCCAAAGGTTCATTACTAGTCAGCTGCCCCACCTCTGCTCTGCCTCGCCTCCAGGAGGGTTGTCCGTTTAAAGGCGGCCTGTCCGGGGATGAGCTGGACCAGAGGTGGGGCACGATGTCTGTGCTCTGGGACAGCTCTGCTTGTGGTGCTCTGGAACATTCTGGAACACTGCCGGCAGAGCAGGCTTCCCAAACCTGGTGCACCAGCTGGGGGCGGAGCAGTGGTCCATATGCTCATCAGCCGGGCCGCCACAACTCCGCTTCAGGCTGGAGATTGCCCCAGCAATGCCAGAGAGCTGTGGGCAGCAGCCTAGAGTGGTGGCTGATCTGCCTGCCATTCTATGGAGTGGGAATGGGGATACCGTGTGGGTGGACTGCAGTTTATAGCAGCGCCAGGTCCATTTTAACAGACTGTGTGTGGGGAATGCGGGGCTGGCCACCCTTGGAGCATGTCATGGGGTGGTCCAACTAAAGACACCCTTTGTTTCTTACCTTTTCAGTGGTTACCAATCTCAAAAACGCAGAAGTCTTTTTCAGAAGTCTTTGGTGAGGGACCTTATTAAATGCTTTCTGAAAATCCAAATATACTGTATCATCCAAGTCACCCTTACCTACATGCTTGCTGACATCCTCAAAGAATTCCAATAGATTGATAAGGCATGACTTCCCTTTACAAAAATCATTCTGGCTCTTCCTCATCATGTCATATTTGTCAACATGCCTAATAATTCTATTCTTTACAATGGCCTCTACCAAGGTGATCTATTTTTACTCCCTAAGTGGAGACAAATGCAAAAAGTAAGCAAGTACTATATGATTAAAACGAGATTTAATTAGTAATAGACTATGTCTTATGCAACTTAAGTAGGAAATGTTTTATAATCCTGACAGCTTTCATTTGCTGTAAAGAGATGTGAGTTACAGGTCACATGGAATATAAAGGGCCCAATCTAGGAAACCTATTATTGCATGTAGTTGGATGACTTGATTTAGGCTATGTAAATAGTAAACATTACATCAGGTAGTAAGGTCTTGCAAGATCTACAGTAGAGCTGTGTCTTGCTTTCTGTTCAAAGTCTGTGTTCTTGATAAGATTCTATTCCTACAAAGTTCCATCCATTCTTTTCAGTTCCCTACTTTACCATTGAATGATCGACGGCAGGGGTGGCCCGGGGGCACACACTGAAAATTAGTATGAGCTCGAGGGCCACATACAGGTTAAGGGTGTGGGTGCTTTACAGGTGTATCCAAGAAAAGGAGGGCCCAGATCATGGATCTGTGCTGTGGATCTTCCCCCTGTCCTTGTGTGCAGGTCCTCCTCTCTGCCCCATTATCCTGACCTCAGTGCTTGGGGGTAGAGACTGGATCCGGGGCCAGATCCAGGCACTGAAAAGGGACCAAATAAAAACTTGCCAAGGGCCGCATTTGAGCCCTGGGCCTGAGGTTCCCCATCTCTGATCTACAGAAACCAGTTCTACTGTCCCTTCTTCTGACTCAGCATTTTAACACACAGGTCGCTATAGTGATGTGTTGCTTGTTGCCATACTTGTTCTTCTAGTAAGTTGATAAGAAGATGGTAGAACAGGATGTTCCATGCTGTTTTTATAAACATCCACACTAAATTTAGTTGTTTTTGTAATAAAGATGCTGCAAATTAGAAAAATAACCAATAGAAAAACAAGAATGAAGAGAAGTGCATCACGGAACAAGAATTCAGAACAATGTCTTCTACGACTGGAGAAAGAGGTAAAGTCTCTCTCTGTCAGCTCTGATACAGACTTTTTATGAAGTGAAGGGGGAGTGAAGCAAATAACATCACTGGTAAGCATACTTGCTGACTGACCTTCCAACCAGATTTTCAAGTACAGAATATTGCAGTCACAGTGCCATGGATTGCTGGATAAATTGATGCTCTTAAGTATCTGAAGGTTGTCAAATGATCCTGGAGGTATTGTTTTCTGATGGCTGTGCTGCAAATAAAGTTCTTCTGTTGTGCTTGGTAAAAGAGGAAGTACATCTAAATCTCTGAAGCTACAATCCACCTTCAATGGTCCACGATCTAAAGAAGAACATGTGCATTGTTGGGGACAGGAACTTGCATGGGAGACTTCCAGGAACAGAAGCATCAGTAATCCTGGGCAGATGAACATTCTGAAAATGGAGGACATAGCATCAGTGACAGAACAGGGCCTCTTCTGTTATCTGCATTACTGTACATCAGCTTATGAAAGAAACCACATTCAAAGTTATAAATACAACATTCACAATTCTTTTTTAATCAGAATTCCTGTGAATAAGACCAATTCATTTTAAATTGGATTGTTTGCAAAAGTTGTTCCATGAAAATGAAGAGATAAAAATTGTGCACAGAGTTCAGAAAGCATGTAACCCATTATTGGTCATCCTTTGGCGTATTATAGTCTCTTTGAAGAGAGGGAGTAGAAAAGAAAAATAAGCTAAAATATTGTTTTCTTCCTTCTCCATTGCCTTCATTACTCACTTGCACCTGAGCAAAGTGGGTGAAAAATATATTTCTTCTGATTACTCACTTTGCACAGGTGCATACTCAGGCAGGTGGATGGTGGAGAAACAGTGTTACCCTTTGACTAGTGCTGTTCAACTATGGCCCTTTTTACACAGGCAGCAAACACCCACAACCAGAAATCTGGGTGTTCATGGATGTTTGCTGTCCATGGCCCTTTTCACACAGACACTAACTGATAAAATGGGTGTTATGTTTTATTATACATGTTGCAGGACTGCAGGTGTGCTCTATGGATGCCCTACAACAGGTATAATAAAATATAACACCCATTTTATCAGCGTTAGAGTGTCTGTGTGAAAAGGGCCTGTGTGAACCATGCCGTGACTGGGTGTGTGTATGTGTGTGCGTGTGTGCTCCCGCATACAACCGTGCATGCACACCCACCACCCACCCATGGAGCCTTCTGTAAAAACAAAGGAGGCTCCATGGATGGCGGTGGGGGAAGGTTGGTGTGCGCCCGTCAGAACCTCCTGCCCACCCAGTGCACACCGACACCCCCTGCGCCGCGACCTGTGTAAAAAGGCCTTTCTCAGGAAGCGATACTTCAGTTTTAACCTAAAACTGCTACATTGTGATGACTGGTTTTAGCCCAAGCCTTAGTGGGAAGGGGTTTCTGTCATCAAAAGTTCTACCACACAACACCAATTGGCATCTGTGCTGACAGTTTTAATATGGAGCCCAGACCTGAATGCGATGGAGACTGATTGGTCTATGTATTCTCAAACAGTTTCCCCTCCGTATGTAGGTTGAGAAACATGAGCTGAGGGGAGAAACTTGCAGTGCTCTCTGTGTGTGTTATGTACTGTGGGTGGAAACAGACTCACGGGCGGCACGGCAGCTCCCTGGCCTGGGGCAAGAAACAGCGGCCATTACTCTCTGGGTCGGGGAGGGGCATTGACCAAATGTGGCAGTGGCCAGTGTGCCATTCCACTGCCCATGTGCCCTGGGTAGGGCAGGGGGCGTACCAGATGTGTGAGCAGGTGGCCCCAGTCCTGCCCTGCTCCCAGTGCTCCACCCCCGCATGACAGGCAACCATGGTGACCTGCCATGGTGCCCCCAACTCCATGGTGGGGATGGCAAGGCCAAACAGACAAGTTGGCCTGCTGTGGCCCACATGGACAGCCCTTAGTCTGGGTTTGTACACCCGGGATCATCCAGGGGACACATTCTGGGCCAGCTGCCTACCCACCCCAGGGCAGTTGGGAAGCAGATGTCCACAGCGGGCCAGCACCTCGTCTGTTTTCACCCTGTGTTTATTTTGCAGCAACAATAATAATAATAAACAGTACTACTTATTCATGTACTACTTTTAAGTGTGTTCTTCACTGCTTTATTATCACATTAATCCTCATAACACCCCTGTGGGGCAGGTCACTATTATTATTCCTTCCTACTTTACTGCTGGGAAAATGAATTGAAAAGACAGGAGAAACCCCCTTATGCTGACCTCTCTAATCAGGGTCTTATTCTGAGCATGTCTTATTTCCTCTACAACTTCCCAGGGTTGTGATTCTGCAAGGTTGAAAGTGTCCTAGCTGGCACTCTACAGACTTGGGATCTCAATGAGTGTTCTGTGGGTGGAAGAGGTGCATTTGTTTGTACAGTAAAGAACCCATGCAGTAGAAATCACCTTATTTCAACACCTCGGCGGATGTGCTTTTTGTCTAGATGAGCGGTGGTGGTGGTGGTACTGGGGTCCTATTATAAGACTATTACAGGCCGTTTTCACATAAGACACTCTCTACCCACCCACTATACATGTTGCAGTGTTGCCCTATGGGTGCCCTGTAACATGTATAGTCGATGGGTAGTGGGTGGTGAGTGTCTTGTGTGAAAACACTCAGTGTGTTGGGGGAGGTTTCTATAGTCATTTTTACATGGACAGCCCCACCCACCACTGGGAGTTCTGGCGGGTGTGCAGAGGGGAGGGCGTCTGTGCAAACGGGCCAGCAGTGGATGGGGGGGATGGGTGTGCGCCCATGTAAACAACACGGGCAGTGGGGGTTTGTGCATGCAAGCTCCCAGCACACACACACACACACACACACACACACACACACACACACACACACACCAATCTCTACCCATGGGGCCATCCAGAAAACTGAAGGAGACCCCGCGGGTGGAGGTGGGTGTGTGTCCATGTAAAAGGACACCCACCCACCGCACGAGCACACCCATCCCCCCACCTACCTCCGTCTGTGTAAAAACGGCCTATAATGAAGAAGGATTGGGGTTAGATAGGTTAGGATAAGGGTGTTGTATATTGTACTGGTTATACAGGGCAATGGGAGCCATGACTGCTAGATTCTATTCCATATTCTCCTTTAAGTATGTACCTCTTCTGTTTTTCCCTGGGGTGCCTTTCCCTACAGGAGTCCTTTCTTAATTTAGCTTCAGTTTTATGCTTTCCTGCTGTCTCTTGTTTAATTTTACACAATCACTGCCGGATGCAGATCATATAATCCTTGGCTAGTTTGATGGCAAGTGACAAGCTGAGGATGGCTAGGTCCTTCGATACTGTCAGTTCAACAGGCAGGTTCATTCATCCAGTGCTACCATGATCCAATCAACAAACGTCTGAGTGTCCATGACCTTTCTTGGATTTGTCCTATAGCCATCCCTATATAAATGCTGGGTTTATTGGTATCATGATAGATGAAGGGAAGTATGAATGTAGCAGCTGGACTGACATGTGCTGCTTGATGATCCAGTTGAAAATGGACATTTCCCTTATCAAATCTCTAGGACATTGTGAACTGGAAATAAACTTGATCAAAGCCCTGGAATGTTGGGGGAGTTAAAATCTTTGAGATTCTGTCCATTCTTGATTCAAGTTAACCTCTGCACCAGCATGGTCTTTTCCTTTTGCAGGTCAACAGACCTCTGTCTGGGTAGATGTTACATAAATTGTTCATATAAGAGCGAAGTGTGAAATATGCATAGGTCTCTGCCTCAACAGTCACTCTGTCGATGATCTGGTCCAGTGTTGAACACCTTGCTGGAGGAGGCCATTTCTAACCTTCCCTTTTTAGAGAAGGTTATTGAGTGGGCGGAGGCACTCCAGCTCCAGATACATCTAGACAGCGTCAGTTTCCTGGACCCGTTTCAATCTGGGTTCCGCCCCAGCTATGGCATGGAGATGGCGTTGGTGGCCTTGGTCGACGATCTCCGCCAGGAGATGGATGCAGGATGTTCAACATTTCTCATCCTGCTAAATCTCTTGGCCGCTTTTGATACTGTGGACCATGGGCTGCTGTTGAGACGGTTGCGTGACCTGGGGGGTCTGGATGGAACTGTTCTTGAATGGTTCCGTTCATTTCTCTCAGGGAGAAGCCAGCGGGTGGTGCTGGGGGAGGAGACAACTTGCCCCTGCGCCTTATCATGTGGCGTTCTGCAGGGTTCCATTCTGTCTCCATTATTATTTAATATATATATGCAACCCCTGGGGGAGGTCGTGAGAGGGTTCGGGGTACGTTGTGACCAATATGCTGATGATACTCAGCTGTACCTCTCTTTTTTCAACGGACCCAGACCCTGCTATCCCAGTGTTTGGAGGCCGTGGCGGAATGGATGTGACGAGCAGACTGAAGCTCAACCCCAATAAGACGGAGGTGATGGTGGTGGGGAGAGCGAGGGAGGTGTCGGCCCCCCTCCCATAGCTCAACAGGTCCGGAGTCTGGGGGTGGTGCTGGACGCGGATCTCCGCCTGGAGCAGCAGGTGGAGGCAGTCGCAAAGGCTGCCTTTCTCCAGTTGCATCTGGTACGGAGGCTGCATCCGTTCGTCTCCGGCCCGGACCTGGCCTCCCTCATCCATGCCTTCGTCACCTCAAGGCTGGACTACTACGTGGGGCTTCCCTTGTGCCTGGTTCGGAGGCTGCAGCTAGTGCAGAATGCAGCGGCCCATCTCCTTTCGGGGACGGGTCGTCGGGAGCACATAACACCTGTGCTCTGCACTGGTTGCCGATAGTGTGCCGAACCAGGTTCAAGGTGTTGGTACTGATTTACAAAGCCCTTCACAGTCTCGGCCCCTCATACCTCAGGGACCGCCTTGCCCTCTGCGCCCCGGAGCAACTCTTTCGGTCTGCCAGGGGTGCCTTCTTGGAGGTCCCCCGTGTTAAGCAGGGGGCCACAATGGAGAGGGCATTTGTGGTGGCCGAGCCGCATCTTTGGAACTCCCTACCGGAGGAAGCTAGCCTGGCCCCAAGCCTTTTGACATTCTGGCGAAGGTGTAAAACCTGGCTATTCGCCCAGGCCTTTGGGGAGGGGGGGGGAAATGGATTTTTTATCTCCCCTACCCTATTTATTGTTTAATGTATCCCAGGCCCTGTTCTTAATATTTGATATTGTATTTTTATGTTTTAAATTGTTTATATTGTATGTGTTTTTTATTGTTGGAAGCTGCCCTGAGCTGTGTTCAGGAGGGGTGGGGTATAAATTGAACAAATAAATAAACAGATTGGAGAAATTAACCAATAACGCTTATTTTGTTTGCCTTCTCAAATTTCACTTTTATTAGGAACAGATGGATTGCCTTCCACTGTCTTGCATCATTTGTAGTCATTGGTGCCTGGGCAAACTGTTAGTAAAATTCTGTCATTCACTTTGCATGTGTTTTGCACAACTTTAAATGACTATGCAGGATACAAGATAGTAGAGAATCAAGATCTAAATGAGCAAGAAAGCTGGACAAATTATAGACATATTAATGTTATTTTTTTACTGTACTGTACAGTATAATATACTGCTTATGTGTGCATTGCTTCCTCTAGATCAGCATCTTCAAACTTTTTGCCTGCATGACCCCAGTTAGAGAATTAAATATAGTCATGTGATCCCAGACAGTAACAAAGACAATGCAAAATATAGCTAATATCACTCAGGATCATGACCCCCATCTACATACGTCTATCTGACCCCATTTAAAGCCACAGGAATGGCCTTAGAATTTGGGGGGCCCAAGGTGAAAATAAAATGTGGGGCCCCCATGGCCCTGTCCTCCATAGCCCCACCCCTTTAACAACTGGCTTACAAAAACAAGTGTCATAAATTTTCACACATACGCATGTACACACACACTTTCCTACATGCGCACGCGCACACATGCGCACACGCACACGCACTCTCTCAGCCACCCACCTCTAGCAGGAGGGATTCTGGGATCAGTGAGAGAAGGGCCGGCAGGACCTCTTAGGAAGCAGCCACCTCAGGAGCTGAGTGTCCAGCCTTGCAGGCGGGGAGAGGTCCCTGCAGAAATAGCCCATCCAGGGACCTCAGGAGCTCTGGACTTGAGGCTACTTGGTCTGCCTTCCAACTGCAGGGTCCGGGCCATTGCCTTACTGGTCCTGCTTAAGGCTGACCCTGTGAGTCACAACCTAGAGTTTTGGAACCTCTTCTCTAGCTCCACCAGCCTGCTGACTAAAACTGAAGGCTCTGGTGGTGGAGGCCTGTAGTTTGGTGCTGAGGTCTTGGGTCATGTCTTCAGTGATGTACTTGGTGCCTGTATATTTGTGGCCACTATTTGATAATCACTCATTTTATAGTAATGGAAACCACATGGTCTGTTTGAGAACGGAGGTGTCCAGTACATCCATTTTTAGGCACCATCCAAAATATAGTCCATTGTGAGGGAACAACTCTCATTCAGAGGGATGCCGTGTTTATTGAAAGCCCAACAAAATACTAACACATCAGAAACCAATGTCTGAGGGCAAAAAAGAGCCTTTCCAAAATGCTTGTTGTGGACCTGGGCCTGAGGCAGTGGGTTTGGAGAAGCTCATACAAGACCTGGTGCAGACATTAAGGCCCTTTTCAAACAGGGTGCGGTGGGTGGAGGTGGGTGTGCGACTGTTTCCACAGGTGCACACCCACCTCTACCCATCTCCACACATGGAGCAACAGGCATTGGAGCCCGTTGCTCCGTGCATGGGTGGTGGGTCAAGAGCGTGAGCCGCATGCCCCCCCCACCGTGGGCACCATTCCCACAGATGCCCCCCCCCACACACACACACCGCATGCGGTGTTCACATGGGCATCCCCCCCGACCGCACACATGTGCGGTGGAGATGGAGGGGACGCCCGTTTGAAAAGGGTCTGAAATTCACACACAACATTTGAGCTATAAGAACTGCTGAGAATGGGTTTCCTGTGTTCAGCTGAATTCTTTGTCAAGATTCCTATCAGTGTATTAGTTTGACAAAGGTGGCAGGAGAAGTTAATATTGGATTTAAGGTCATGGAGTTCAGTGCCCTCAGGAAAGTTATTGAGCTAAGGGGCCTGCTTCTCTGAGGGCAGGACTAAGCCCTTAATATGCACAACTTCACTCTACTGGTTATATTTTCACTTCCTATGTAAAACTGCACAAACCTGTAGCTGTTTTCCAAACAGTACAACAGACTTATCAGCAGCAAACACCGGATTAAGCAGCAAAACTTTATGATGCATGAAATTAAAAAATGAATCTTTCATACGACCTAATTATATGTCATATATTGAATGAAAACATTAAAGTAAATTAAAGCCATTAACAATGCTGTGATTTATGAACATTTTAATCTTGCCAGTTGTTTAAGAAAAAGGGACATTGGCAATTTTTAGTAGCTACTTTAATAAAAATAAAAAACAAAAAGTGTGTCACATATTGTCGGTTACGTAAACATACCCTTCTCTTATTGTAGCTCAGGAAGCAATTGTTCCTTATGGGATATACTTGAATAATAATAGTTGATTGTCCTTGGCTTTAATATCATGGAAGGCCATTTGTTTTGTTAAATTTAAAATCAAAATGCCAAATTTTGAATAATTATTGAAAGCTTAACTATTGTATCTAACCATAATTTTTTTCCTGATGGAAGTTCTTATATTTTGTTTCCAAGATCATCAAGCTTTCCTTTGATTATCAGTGAACTTTTCTCCAGCTCTCTAATTTTGTCATCTTTTCTTAGAAATATGAATGTAATATTTCCAGTCCCATAAGTCAGAATTCTGGTTATCACTTCTGAGCCACTCTGCCTTTATCCAGAGAAACCTTGGAAAGGGGCAGTTCATTATGCAGTGTTCATTATGCAAAATCCCACAATCACAAAAACAATGCAAACTTCTTTTTAAAAAGGCGAAATCTCCTACCTTATTTCTTGTATACATATGGAAATTGGTACATGAACTGCTTTGCATCCTTAAACGTGCAGAGGCAGTAGAGCAGGGTAGCTCCTTCAGGATTTTCATAACCCCCTTTGAGAACTCTGTCTGCATGTTTCATTTTAGGTAACTGACATGGTGCTTTTCTCGCCTCTGCATATATGTTGTGACAAGAACCATAATCAGCAGTAGCACAAAGTATCCAATGTGACTTGATTGGCTGTGGGGAAAGTTGGCTAGGGCACATGACAAACAGAAAGCAGTGGTCTGGCCAGATAAGCATGTGAGTTGCCATCCACCTAACCTTTTAGCTGCCCCTTTCCAAGGACTCTCCAGATAAAAGCAGAGTGACCAAAGTGATAACCAGCATTCTGTCTTGTGGGACTGGCAATACTGTATTGGAAAAGTAAGCTCCTACTTGCTCATCGACTCAGAATATCAGACATCAGGACATGATTTCCTCTAGCAACACTTTTTTGCATTTTGAACAGAATACTGATCATTTCTTTCTGCTTTTTCCGCCTAGATTTTTCAACAGGGTCAAAAAGTAGAAACCAACTCATTTGTTACTGGGCAGTTCCTGTGTATATTCTAGCAATAGCCTGTGAAAGATAAGTAGTCGGTAATAGTGGGTACTTTTCACAATTATTCAAGAGTGTGCGGGGTGTAAAAAGGGGGGGGGAGAAGGGGATAAAGGGGACGTGACCTTTCTCCCCATGAGTTTGGGATGCAAGGGGCAGTCTCCACCGGAGGATGATTTTGAATGACCATTATACTGTTCCAAACTTGTTCTTACCTGACTTGTCGGAATGATGTCATCGTCCTAATCAGTCCGTTTTCTGTGGCTAGACGACCGCTGTTGTGTGGCGTTTTATTAGGGTATTCTGTTCCCAGCTGTCTAAAGGATTATAATGTTCTATCATCTGATTGGAAGACTGCATGTATGTAGTGTGGCATGTGGAAATTTAATTTTGCCAGAAGTTTGAAAAGGGGGCGTGACAAGCAAAGAACAATGGGGAAAATGCAGGTGTAGAGGAGGGAGAAAGGGAATTTAATTCAACTTGTGCATGTGATGGTGAGGACTGAGGAGGGCCTTTTGGCATCAAGGGAGTGGAGCTTTCTTTGGACTGTTCTTATGCCACTAGCAACACACATAAATAAAATGCCACTTTCCCATTCTTTAATTACATCTCTTAAATGAGGGAATTCTCACATGGTGTTTCTGTGGGTTTTCCCATGGAAGAATGTGGAGCATTTTTATGATTAACATAAAACTTGTCTTTTCATGTACAAAATACAGCCATGTCTTTCAGTCTTAAAAAAAAAGACAGAAGAGTAATAATGTCCCTCTGCCCCTGAGCCTCTCCTTTGCAATATACTTAATTAACAACTCCCCAGGAAGTGGCAGCTGCCCTTTTAACAACTTAGTGCAAAGAAAATAGGCAATACTGCTATATAACTATGTCCAGCCTGATTCTAGCGTCCTGTTTCTTTATGCTCATCTCTCCCATCTTATAGGTGCGAGACTGAAGCATGATCACAAAGTCCTGACTTGGGACTTGTATGCCTCTGCCTCAGCTCTCGCTGAACTGTGCACACAACTTAAAGGGCAAGGTTTGTCCCCTTTAAGCCACACAACCTACGAGGCATAATGGGGCCATTTCAAACACCATTGAAGGGAGTCCCTGCATAGAATGACCTGATTTGATGTAGTCCAGTAAATTCAGAAGAGGAAGTGAAGAAGATCTGGGCAGGCATTCAGGTGAGTGACTGACTCAGTGGGAAACCAACCGGCCAATACACCAATGCTAACATATTGCTACTTCAGAGAGAATGCCAGAATTTAAACAGTTTCCTCCAAAACTGTCTGCTGATTGCTTTTGCTCTCTCTTGTTCATAGCTTCACATCATTCACTCCCCTCTCTCCGCCATAAACACCTTGCTTTCTCTCTCCTCTCACTTATACCTACTTTACCAGCTATATGAATTATTCAGTCACTCACACCAGGCCTTTCTTTCCCCTAGTGTTTTTAAACGCCTCTGGGTGTTTTTAAACAAGATGCTACCACGCATGGCCACCCAGGAGCCACTCCTCTGACTGCCCATCTGAAGGTAGTGCAAGGGGGATGCACACTCCCGTGAGCCACTCAACAGCTACTCATGGTGAACTGCTGAGAAATCTGGAGTGCACTGTGCGGGGCAAGCCAAAAAAGTGTGTGGCAATGGGCGCCACTGATCCCCTCCCTGTGTGAACTGGAGCAGCCACCCACAGCAGCCACCCACATCCACCGCTCACAGGCGCTTTGAGTGGGGGCACGGCTTTTGCAAATCACAGGAACTGGCCGCGAGCACTGGGGAGCCCGCTTCCCCAGCACTCATGCCCAGGAGATGTCCGTTTCAAAGACCAGCCCGGTGGGGCGCCCCCTCACCCACGGTCCGGGGCAGGGGGAGTGCGAGGTGGCTGTTGCAGTAGCCAAACTGGGAGCTGCTCACTAGAATCCCTCCCCATGCACGCCATCTGAGTGGTTGTTCTGCAGCTGTGCCATGGACCTCCGCCCCCCCAGCCTTGCTCATTTAAAAGCACCCAATACCTCATGGAGCCTCCTGTACCTGATGCTTTTTCTTTAATCAGATGTGCTATGGCATCCTTGGGGGTGTCTGAGTGAGGAGTAGTCTGCACAATGAACAGTCCAGCAATATTTTGGGGGAGGGGAAAAGAAAACTGGGAATGTAGGAGACATTTGACAAAAAATATGGGATTATAACCCAGAGAAGTGGAAACAAACAAGCAACACCCTTTATTTAGCTATCGCATACATTGTACATTTTCTGCTCATCCACTTCAAATGAAATCTAGTGAAATATAAAATTACTTATCACTGGGGACGTGTTCGTTTTTAAGCATCTCAGAATCATGAAAATCAGGATCAAGTTCAGTGCTTAGCTGGCAGAGCCACAAATAATTCCTCTGCCTCCGCAACCCCCCTCGCACCTTTAGAAGAAGGGTCTACCTTTGAGTCTCAGGTCCTGGCTGCCTGCTGGCACTCTCCAGTTTAGAGCACTGCAATCTGACTAGAGCTCGGCAGGACGTGATTGGTCCTCCTGTCAGGCTCAGGGCAAGCTGAGCATTTTATTTATTTATTTATATTTTTATCCCACCCGATCCCTTAAGGCTCAGTGTGGCTAACATAATAAAAAAGATAAAATACAAAGTAAAATCCATAAACTATATTTTACTACCACTTGCCTCCCCTGTGCACCCCACAGCATCTGCCCCTGCCCATTAAATGTCTAGCTGAATAAATAGGTTTTATGCTTCCTCCAGAAGATGCTCAAACTAGGGCTTAGGTGAATCTCCAGGAGCAGGCAGTTCCAGAGCTACGGAGCAGCCACTGAGAATGCCTCTCTGTGTATCGGGGTTGAATGGACCTGGGTCAATTATGGAATTTGCAAGAGGGTGCTCTCAAGATGTTAGAAGCCAGCAAGGAAAGGAGGAAGGCGGTCCTTTAGATATGTAGGGCCCAGGCCGTTTAGGGCTTTATAAGTTAAAACCAGCACCTTGAATTTTGCTCAGAACACTATTGGCAGCCAGTGCAGACTCTGAAGTACTGATGTAATGTACTCTTGGAGACTCACCCACATCAAGATGCCAGCTGTTGCATTCTGCACAAACTGTAGCCCTTGAACAGTCTTCAAGGGAAACCCCACACAGAACCAACTGCAGTAGTCTAGCCTCAAGGCAATGAAGGCACGGATGATGGTGGCCAGATCCCTATTTGAGAGAAAGGGATGCAGTCTTCGCACCAGATGGAGTTGGTGAAAGGCATTCCTGGCCACAGTTGTGACCTGATGTTCCAGACACAGCTCAGGGTCCCGGAGCATCTTAAGACTGCAAAGCTGAGTAACCAGGTGAGGCTGTACCCCATCATTAATAGGAATCCCAATCCCCCAGCCCCAAGAGACAGTGGGGGATCACCTAGGGCTGAAGCGGCAACTCCTTTTTCCATGCCAATATTTCATTCCACTATTTTGGAATTTCCCGTAACTTTCCACAGCTTTTCTGCTGGCATTTCACTAATTCCGCCCTTTGCTTTGCGACATCAGAATTATTGGAAAATATCAGGAAATGTCAAAAATAATCTCGGAAACTGTTGGAATAATCTCAGAAAGTGTTGGAAGAAACATTGTTCTGCTACTTTTGCACCGTGACCGCATGTCAGAAAGTGCCGGCGGAAATTGCGGAAGATCACAGACAAAAGTAGTGGAATGAATGTCTCTATCGTACCATGCCGCGCATTGCGGAAGAGCTCTTTCCGTTGGAAACAGCTACCGTGGCAGCTTTTCATTTCAGCTCTAACCATCATTACTTCAGTCTTTTCTGGATTCAGCTTCAGTTGGCTCACCCACATCAAGTCTCCAATGGCAGCCAGGCATTGAGATTGCAGGACCCGGGTTGAATGAAAAAAATAAACAGATTTGGATGTTGTCTGCATATTGATGGCAGCACACCCCAAATCTATCCACAATCTTGTCCAGTGGTCTTAGATACACACTGAACAGGAGAGGAGACAAGATGGAACCCCACAGGACTCCACAGTAGAGGGAGCAAGAGGACGATGAACAATCACCAACTGCTGGAACCTCCTGGGCAGGAATGAGTGGAACTACTCAAGAGCTGTCCTGCAAACCCCTGCAGGGTTCCGTAATCATGTCATCATCAACATCTCATGATCAACTGTATCAAAGGACACCAAAAAGTCTAACAGGATCAGCAGGGTACAATTTCCCCAGCCAATCTATTAGTGTAGATCATCAACCAAAGCCACCAGCGCAGTCTCAATATTATATCCAGGATGAAAAACAGACTGACATGGGTCCAGGAATCCGATGGCATCGAGATGCCCCTGAAGCTGCCAGGCAACCAACCCTTCAATAACCATCCTTAAAAAGGAGAGGTTGTTGACAACCCCAGACAGCAAAGGCCCCAGTCTCTCCTAGCTGGCTTTCACCAAGCAAGAAGGGTGTGGATCTAATTTATAACTGGTTGCCTGTATTGCCATGAGCCTTCCCCCACATCAGCGAGTGACACCAACTGAAACTGATCCTAATAAACAGGACACGGCTGAGCCTCCACAACCTCAGACTCTAACTCTGCCATCAAACCATCAGCCCCCAGGTCATGGTGAATACAAGCAATTTTGTCTGCAAAGTGAGTGGCAAATTCATCAGAGTGGGCAGCAGGTGTCTTGACTTCCAGAGGGAGGCAGCAGCTTGGTTTTACTAGAGCCATTCACCACACAGGACAGCTCTTCTGAATGAGACTTTGCAGAGAGCAGGACACTGTCTGCCCAAGCCCCTTGAGCCAGACTGGGCTTCCTAGCTGCAAGAGTCCCCAGTCGATATTGCAGTGTTCCATAGGGGCATGGCCATGTTGGAAGGAGGTGGTGGAATGCCTTAACCCCACCCCTTTCTGGTGTAGCTCTGCTCCTTTTCCAATATAACCCTCCCCATTGTGATGCCGTTATGCTCGATGGGGGAAAAGGCTACACAGTCGCATCCAGCGTGGGCTCAGAAGAGCCTGGCTGTATTGGGTTGGGCCTAAGGCAGTTAGACTTGTGCCCCACATGGGTCCAAATTTCTGAGTCAAGCAGAAATGTGGAACTTCTGTGGAAGTCATTGGGGCTCTAATTGGATACAGGTGTGTGCCTCTACACAGTTGCAAAAAACATGAAAATAAATAATCTATAAAGACATATTCTTTCCCTTAGTACTGAGTGAATGAGAGATTGAAATAGTCTGTAGTGGCTGACCAGTACGTATATTGTAAATCTGCTGTAGAGTCAGACTTCCTGTGTGACCTTGGGTATGTTACTGATGATTTGTTAATTATGATTTTCCACCCTCTGCAGCAGTGGAATTTCATAGGCATACTGGCCTGTAGCAACATGGTAGGCTAGTTTTTTAGAGAACCACAGAGCACATGACACTAAAATAAGAGTAAATATCGCAAAGGTGATCAATATAAGGTCCCGCCAAAGGAAATCCAGGCATTTGATTGGGAGAAGCTTCCTACATGCTGTTAGTTCATTACCACTCAGCTGGCTCAAAGGCTTGCTCTTAATGGAAGCTGGGGTTGCACATCTCGCACTGCCAAGAGAAGCTTCATGAAGATCTTGCAGCCAGAGCTTGAGGTATAAAATGCTGCAGTCACAGTTCCAGGGATTGTCAGACATGTTCACTTTCTGTACGTTGATCAAGCTGTCAAATGTGCCGGGAGGAACTGTGGTCAAACTGTTGTTCTGTAGATAAAGTATCCTAGTGTTAACAGGCAGAGCAGGCATTTCCTTCAGCCCTATGGATCTGCAGTCTACTTTCCAGCCCTTGAATTCTCCCAGTTTCTCGCAGATGCAGGGAGGAGGGCAGAGCTTGGTTTGGACTGTGCTGAGCAGCAATAAGACAGCAAATCCTTGAGCAAGGAGGATCTTGGCTTTGTTCATGTTTTAGCTAAAACAAGGAAAAGGACATAAGGAATTACTTCATCATTCTAAATGCAAAACCAAACTGCATCCTGCCAGTAGAAGGGCTGCTCTTCCTCTACTGTTTTATTATGGGATAGGAAGCAGTGTCCTATCATGGATTGGTAACTGCCTGGTTAAAGGATAAGAAACCAAGGGTAGGATTAATGGTCAGTTTTCATAACAGAGGAAATTAAAGAGTGGGCTTCCCCAGGGGTCTGTAGGTACTGGGGCTGGTGTTCACTATGCATTGCTAATAATGATCTGGAAAAGGGAGTAAAGAGTGAGGTCCTGGTTCTCATACTGGGGCTGGACTCCCAGTGCGGTGCAGAAGGCATTCTGGGGGGCCTAGGAATTACCACAGCTGACAAACACCTAGCTTTGCTCTGACTGAGTTAGGTGGAATCTCCAAAATAATAGGGTGGTGAGGAGGAGGGAAAGTCAAAGAACAGAGGGGAGTAATAAGAAGGGGAGAAGGGGGAGAGAAGTTGCAAATGGTGTGTGTGTGTTGTGGGGGGAACCTCAGTAGCCACAGCAAGGGATGGGGGGGGTGGGACACAGATTAAAAAAAGTTTGAGAAACACTGGAGCAAAGTGATAAAATTTGCAATTAAGGCAAAGTTATTCAAAATAGTTAAGACTGCTCAGCTGAGCTGGGGACTTCCCCATTTGGCTTTTTCCGAGAAGGAGGGGGGGGAAGCAAGGAGGCCTCTTCCCACCGGTGTGCACCCCCTTAACAGGTCCCCCATTCCCATGGGGACCCAAAATGCACCCAAAATGGGGGTGCATGCAGGACCCATGCACACTCATGATATGATTTGGGAAAACTTGGATATTAGACAGCTGAACAATAGGACTCCTGTTTCAAAGAATAAAGGCAATGCAAAGGACCTGATGGTATCCTTGTATAGTATTTTAGGTATAGGATTTAGGAGTTAGGATTGGATATTAGGATTTTTACTTATTACTGCCTCAGAGACCATGGCTCCAGCAGGTTCCATAAAAAGGACCTATGCTAAGTGCCAAACCCAAAACCAAACTGCCAGACCTTGGGGACAGAGTTTCAAAGCACCAGGGGGAGAGAGAAAAAGCAAAAATCCATACTGCTTTGCCCCGTGTTGCAAACCCCTTGTCCCAGACCACATGGCTCCAGCAGTATCCATAAAAAAGACCAGTGCCAAGTGCCAGTCCAAAACTAAACTGCAAGACCTTCGGGAGTGGGTAACACAGGCTAGGGGGGAGACAGGGGGAAAAAATCAAACCCCAGAGAACCCCAAAAGTAAAAAGCAATAAATTTGCTTGCCCCATGCCATTGCCAAATCTCTGCCCCAAGAAGCACAAAATAATTAATAATAATAAAAATCTGAACGAGACAAATAATTGATTCCTCCAATCCAATCATATTTGACCCTATGCCCAGCGCCCACTCAAACAGTTTAAATTTTTGCAGGGAAAATGCCAGTTGGACACACCAACAAACAAGCAGCACACAGCGAGATCAGAGTCAGGTCACCAAAGAAAGACTGAATAATGCCCCGGCACAGACATTTATTTTCCCCTGGCAACCAATCAAAACATGATCTTTACTTGTCTCCCTTCCTTTGTCTCCCCCCCCCCCCCCCCCCCCGCCTCACCTGTTTCTTCCCCATCCCTTCCTGCGGACCAAATAAGGCAGAGAAAGAAATGAGCTTGTTGAAGGTAAGGTGCTGCTTGGCAGTTGGAACAGGGGCGTTATTGTAAATGGCTGCGTCATATCATCAGGCATTACTTGGTTGAGGCGTTACCGAGTATCGGACCTTTTTTTCAGAACCTCGGAACTTGTAAAAACGGAGTCAAATACTGTTTTACTTGGAAAATTCCAAGGGGAAAAACAAGTTCTAAGTCAAAGCTGACCCTGACCTTGCTGTGTGCTGCTTGTTTGTTGGTAAGTGTGTCTAACTGGCATTTTCCCTGCAAATGTTTTTGATATTGGGTACTTCGTTCACTTTGGTGGTACTATTTGGCAGGGTTTTTTGAATTTTAGAATGTGAATCTAATTGCTGCATTTAGACCAATGACATTCACATTCCAAAATTAAAACAACCCACCAAATAGTACCTCTGAAGTCACCAAAACAACAGAAGTAACCCCAATACTGAAGTGAAGAAACAAAGATGTGGATTTTTGAATGGTAATAGTGACTAATTCAGATGGAACAAATATGAAAGGAACAAGTATTCAAAGGAGAAAATATGAAAATTATTTCAATGAAGATGAAATGACCTATTTGTTTTAGCCCTAATGAGCAAGCTAAGAAAGTCTATATCAAATCCAATTAAGTAGTTATGGAACAGAAAACAAAAGCAGCCACACTCCTTACTCACCCTTGTTGGTTGGAACTGGATTCCTTTTCCTCTGTTAGATGTGTTGTGTACTAGTTCAGCAAGCCTACAGTGATGGATCAAGCACAGCAACTTGTTGGTTTTTAAGAGCTCCAGGAAGGAAATAAATTTAACTAGAACAGCTCATCTGAGAAGTCAGGCCGCCTTTTTTATCTGTGAAGAAGCAATTCCTCTTGGGAAATACGCAATTTTGAATGACTGACTGTTATTTATACTTTCTACAGGCAAAAGGGAAGAATTCCACGTGTTTATGCATATGTTTAAACGTGCCATACTGGGTTAAACCAATGTCTCTGACAGTGCCAATTTCAGTTGCTTCAGAGATGTGTGCAACAGGTCATAATGGAATGATCCATTGCTTGCTATTCATTCCAAGCCCCCAACAATTAGAGGTCTCATCCCCTGAGTAACTTGATTAGATAGAGGATAGATGAATAAATGGCTATCTAAAAATGTATCCAATTTTTTAAAACCAGTTATGCTCTTGGCCTTCACAGCATCCTCTGGCAATGAGGTCAACAGGTTAATTGTATGCAGAGTGAAACAATACTTCCTTTTATTTGTCTTAAATCTGCTTCCAATTAATCACCATTGGGGAAAAAATGAATATACCTTAAAGTTTACCAACCACTGAAATTGACAAGATAAGACCTAGGTTCATTGAGAGTTAAAATTAGCCTGCAAAGCAGTTTGAGAGTCAAAGCAAAGAGTGTCTCCATTGTAGCTCACCTGAACTTATAACATTGTCTGAAAATGAAAAGTGCCATACTGGATCAAACCAATGGCTCATTGGGCCCACAGTCCTGTCTCTGTGTGCGTCAGGACCCAAGCTTTGAACCAGCCCCTTTAGGACCTTGGTGTTGGTAGCTGGCACATCTGCAGCACCAATGAGACCACGCTCAGCCCTTGTTTTGGTCCCACTAACACTTCAAACAGTCTGAGGGGTCTGCCCACCAGACCCAGTCCTTGCCTAGGCATGCTCAGTATATGTCATGTAATTGGAAGCAGGTGTCAGGCAGAGCAACAACTATGCTTCTGTGTCTGACTGGTTTGCTGCCTCTTGACTCCTACTCGTGGACTCCTGACTCCTGGTTTCCAGTCCCTGTCTCCTTCTCTTGGTTCCTAACCCCTGGCTCTGCACTCCTGATCCCTGTGCACTACCTTTGTGTTCCTGACCTGTCTGTGTTTGGACTGCTTTTCTGGATTAGACTTTGGCCTGTACTTGGATTGCCCCTTTAGATCTACTGCTTGTCTGGGCTCTGTTTGGACTGGTAATGTACTTGGACTCTCTGCCTCTTTTGACCCTGTTAGAACTCTGGTTGGGCATGGATCTTGCAGCCACTCAACCCCTGTCAAGCAATGCGTGACATTGCTTGACAGGGGTCTGAATGCTGAATACTACTGGCCTATAGTCTATAATCTGGAGACTTTTAAAAAGTCTTTAGGTACCTTCCATCCAGTCTTCTGGTGCAGGGGCTAATTGTAGTGATAGATTCTGTACTTTAGTACAGTCTATCTGTTACCCTTGTCCATGGGGCAGGGGTGCGCTGGAGGGTGTTCTTGGTTGCTGCCCCCATGTTGCTGCCGCCCAAGCCAGCCATCATTCTCAATGTAACCAAGCCAAGAGTGTGCACCTGGGACCTCACATCTTCGTGAATGTTACACTCCTTGTCTCTCCCTCTCTTCCCCTTCCTTCATCCCCCCGTCCCTCAAATTGTAAGCCCTAGAGCAGGGACCGTGTCTATTCCATTACTTTGTAAAGTGCCAGGTACGTTGCTGGCGCTATATAAATGCTTGCTAATAATAATGTTGTGACACTCCCTTCCCCAGGAGGGTTGTTTGAGCCTGAGCCTGGTTATCTTCAGAAGGAGTGCAAAACTTTTTAAATTTTTATTTGGCACGCAGGGATAGTTGGGTTTGGTTGGGAGTGTGGGGAAGGGCAGGGTTTGAGGAGGTTTTTTTATTGTATGAATTTTAATGTTTTTAATTGTTTTTTGTGTGATTGTAAGCTGCCTTGCAGGAAGGGTGGCATAAAAATACAACAAATAAAATTCATACAAACTGTGCATACACACTGGGCATTTGCATAGCCATTTATTTAGCATATGTATATTTATGTATATGTATGCTAAACTGATTCATGAGTATGCTTGTGGGTGCCATTAATTGCAAGTACAGGAATGAGTATGGGTGGGAAACCGGTAGAATCCGGTATCCGATAATGCCGGTATCGGGCGTACCGGCATTATTGGATTCGACCCGGTAATCCAGACCGGGTACCGGATTCCGGGGTACCGGATTTTTCTTGCATTGCAGCCATTTAAAAATGGCTGCAATGTAAAAAAACTGCCCCAGCAAAAATGTTTTTTTAAAAAAAAACCTCCCCGAGTCCAGGCTGCGCGGGTGGAAGGGGGGACACCCCCCACCCACCCTGCCCAGCCTGGCTTTTTGTTTTAAAAAAGAGTAAGAGTGACCCAGAGGCGAGGCGAGGCGAGCCCACCCCCCAGCACCAGCGGCCGCGGCGTCCCCGCAGCCGCCGGTAAGTATGACCCGATCCCTGGGGGGGGTGTTTAACACCCCCACCCCCCAGGGATCACCCCTACTAAAGGTCAGTGCGCCGCTTCGCTTACCTTTGGGAGCTCCGGCGGCG
>QEPC01004251.1:282704-299330 GCA_003113815.1 Sphenodon punctatus | reverse complement strand
GGCCCTGAAGATTCAGCAGAACTTTCATTGCTCATATCACCCTCAGTCTGCAGGGGCAGTGGAAAGACAGAATGGTATCTTGAAAAACAAGATAGCTAAAATTTGCCATGAAACAAGCCTCAAATGGCCAGACGCTTTGCCCTTAGCCCTCATGAGAATGAGATGATCCATGCAACAGAAAGACTGGCCTATCACCACATGAGATTTTAATGGGAAGGCCCATGAGGCTCCCTAGCTGTATCAGCCCATGTAATAAACACTGATTTGGTTGATGAAACTATTTTAACCTATTGTCACGCACTAATGAAGTGTGTCAAGGCTTTTTATTCACTGGTCTAAGAAGCCCTTCCCCAGGAACCTCGTGCAACATGTCATGACTTACAGCCAGGAGACTGGGTCCACATCAAGGTTCACCAGAGGAAGACAGCCTTGGAACCTCGCTGGAAAGGCCCTTTCCAGGTACTTCTTACCACCAACACTGCTTTAAAGTGCCAGGGCCATCCGTCCTGGGTTCATACCTCACACTGTAAAAAGACCTCTGCACCTGCAGAAATAAGGTCAGAGGAGCAGGGTGAAAGTGCTGGTAACCTCTCCCCTGGAACAGAAACGGATTTGCCACTCCAGAGCGAAGAGGATGTACCACCACAACACCCTTACCACCTTGGAGGGAAGAGAAAAGACCCTTCCAAACAGCTGGTTCCCTAAATGGGTTTGGTTCATTGCCTTCTGGATAGGCTGCACTGCCGTTATCTGCATAATTCTGTTCTGGCCTGCCCAAGACACAGAAGGAACTTTGACTGTTAACATGCCAGTAAAAACACACCTGACACCAACAGCAAACTACCCTATGCAGATTGAAAATACATTCTTATTAACCATTGAACAACTTCGTAGGGATCTGAATAAGTCTAATTGTTGGAGTTGTGATCACATTCCTGTACATGCCCATGGAGGTATCCCTATGTATGCCTACCCGCTTAATAGTACTGAGCTTGAAGCCCCATACATGTCTGAGTTACTTCCACACTCTACCTGGGCAGTGGTACAGCATAATGTTTCTGAATTGATACATATAATTGCTTCTCAACATGTCCCAATTTGCTTGCAATGTAATGGCACTGGATATTTTGTACGTAATTCCACTTGCAATGTCACCGTTGTCAAAAATGGAGCAGTACAGAACAGTGTCTTCCTTCCTGATTACACCCCTACACATTATAACATAACAGGTTATTACCATCAGGTTTTCATGTATACCTGTACCTGTTCTTGTGGGGTCAGAGCCCTGGTAGGACACTAGTTTGTTTGTGGTAACAAAGCTTACAAACACCTCCCTGCACATTTTAGTGGCTCATGTTTCATCGCAGCCCTAGCTCCCACCATAAGATTCATGTCCACCCTTCCTGAGGGCAAACTCCAGAATCGAAGGAAATCACTGAAGCCCAAAGGTTTTGGGGTATCAGTCTTTTGGGACTTGAGTTGCATACTCTGTTAGAGAAATAAAGCGGGTTGCTGGGGTACTGGAAAAAGTAGCCAGTGCAACAATCCATGGCTTTGAGACCATAGCCCCTGAAATGGGTAGCATTAGGCAAATGATTTTGCAGAACCGGATAGCTTTGGATTTCATTTTGGCCAGCAAGGGAGGGGTATGTGCCCTAATAGGAAAAGAGTGTTGTGTATACATACCAGATAATTCTAATTCCATTTTAGAACAAGCCGCACATATTAGAGAAGCAGTTGCTAAACTCCATGAAACAGACCAATGGAGTCTTTGGTCTTAGTTAGGAGGATGGGGATCAAAGATCTCTTATAGTCTTAATTGTATTTGGAGCTATTATTGGCTTATTTGTTTGCATACAGTTATTAATGTTGCTTATAAAATGCTGCCTGCACCACACTGCTAAACAAATAACACATGGCTTAAACCTGGAGCAAAGAAAAGAAATATTTAACATGTATGCAGAAATACATAATGTTAAAGACATAGAACAAGCAGAGATTAATGGGTTAATGGCTATAGGGTTTGAACAAAGGTTGTGTCAAATAGGCACAAAAGGAGGGAATTGTGGAAGCCATGTTATTGGGTGAAAACAGACATGACGTTAACCACCCTTTAACCACCCTTGGTGGTCATTTATGCATGTTTCAGGGCTGCATAGTGTATCAATACAGCCCTGCAACATGCATAAATAACCACAAAGGGTGGTTAAAGGGTGGTTAGCGTCATGTCTGTTTTCACCCAATGTCTCTATAGAAGCTCATGTACTGAGGCCTGAAAACTTGGGACAATAATGACAGAGATGAGATGAGTTTACAATGCTCAATGTACTCAATACATTTAATTGCAATAGATAAAGATTGCCCTTTACACATAGCTGCAAGTTTGTTTTCACTTTCTGCAAGTTTGTTTTACTAGCCTTGAAGATGTTATTCTCTAGAATATAAACTGTGTAGCAGTTCTTTGTCTAACACAACTCCAAACTGGTTTTCTAACTAATAAGAAATGCCTCTTTGCCTGTAACCTGGAAAGTCTATAAAAAGGTTTTATAACTCTGGCTAGGGAGGGACTCTAGATCTATAGGGGAAAGCCTGGGAACCATTAATAAGAGATAAGAGATAATTGAAGGTTAATTGGACCTATTAAACTGATTAAATGGACAGGGGGCAGACACCAGAGAGAGGGCTATTCATGGCTGAGCCAGTAGTCCTATCCCCTGCCCTCACCCCAGTTTCAGGGGAGGGAGCGCTATGGCCTGTGCCTGTGGCACTCCCCTGAAGGGGAGACAGGCTGATTGCCTCCCCAAGACTGACAACTGTTTTTGGTTCCGTTGCTGACATTTGCACAGGGTATGCTCTTTGGGCGTTACCCTTAAGCACTGTTTGTACACAAGGTGCCTGACAGTGATGCCAGATGTGCCTGGGGAGGGGCCACCTGTTATGCTAATAAAGTTGTGGCCTATGCCCATTTTAACCAGTTATGTATCTTTGTGATTCCTTGAACCATGTTACCCACAAGCAGAATTAAGTAACCTATAGTACATATGGGGTTATTCAGTCATTGTGTCACTTGATCCTCCATCTATTTCATTTATAACATTTAGAATCAAGTTTTTCTGAATTTAAAATCTCAAAGCAATTCTGTTTTGCCACTTTGGGTAGTTAGGAACCCAAAGTACTGAAAGTATTTTAGCTTGAACCGGAATGGCATTGGGCTGCATCTATAAACCAAGCAATGGCAACAGTGTAAATATTAAAATCAAGCATGATGCATCTTCTACAGCATGACATATTTCTCTGTAGGGAGATGTCAGAAACAGATGCAGTTCTCCAACTCCTGTTCCTCAGTGATAAAACAAATGCACTGTGATTCATGTAAAACTGTAATTCTGACTTTCTGCTCTTGTCAGATATGACCAGAAAAGCACAAGAAGCCATTTTATGTGGTAAGCAGAATCCTACTCCATACATTTCTAATGGCGCTAGATGAGAGCTCAAGTAAATGACTCAAGCCACACGGGGATTATGCGGATTCCTCTGCAATCTGTTTTATGGGTTAAAGTTTAATGGGCTTTGCCATGTTTTTAGTAGGGATGGGAGTTATGGATTAATTAAAAAATGGCAGTTATGGATTAAACTGAAAATGCCATGCTGATTTGTATTTGTATTACGGATCTGAATTAAAATTGTTTTTAAAAAATAATCATTGCGCATGTGCAAAATGGCTACTGTCGCTACTCTTAACCAAAATGGCAGCAATAACATCATCACAATTTTGGTTAAGGGCAGCGGCCATTTTACACATGCACAATTAATTGTTTTTATATTAATCTGGCAAAAAAAAAAAAAAGATTCAAATCCATAACAGAACCAAATCCAGAAATCCAACTGAAGTCCCATCACTAGTTTCTAGGGCCTGATCAAAATTAAACACTTAAAGAATTGGAATTCATGTGTCAGGATTTACATTGTGAAAAGTGCCTTTTAAACAATATGACCTGCTGATTTGAACCTTAAGATCCTTTGAACCTTTCCTTAAGGGAAAACAATCCACTTACCTTTTACAAATTGAAAATAAACTTTAAAGACCCATACTGCTTTTTAAAAGACATCCCAGTAGACTTTCCAGTTGTTTAGACAGATTTCTTAATGGATCTAGTGAGAGTTTTCTGACAGAAGGTAGCAGAGGTGTCATCTTAAATAATATTGTTAGTGTTATGCAAAACTGAAAATGTGCATATTAATAGTTTCATCAGCATAAAGATGACTATATAAATCTCTATGAATAGATGTGAAATGTACATCATATTTTGTGTATGTGTGCTGTATACAGCGTGACCCTCCAACAGGATAGTACATACACTGTCAGTTAGAATAGGTATACCCTAGGACTTGCAGCTGTTCTAACTATTAATGTGCTTGTTCATTCTGTAATACAGCAAAATACATGGAGCACATTACACGAGTGCTCTGTGCTCTGCACTGGTTGCCTATAGTCTTCTGGGCCTAATTCAAGGTGTTGGTACTTACCTATAAAGCCCTATACAGTCTAGGCCCCACCTATCTGCAGAATCACCTCACTCTCCGTGTCCTGAATCGACTCCTGCGGTCTTCCGGGAGTGCCCTTCTTGAGGTCCTCCGGGGGGCCATGATGGAAAGGGCATTCTTGGTAGCTGCACCTAGGCTGTGAGACTTCCTTCTGGCGGAGGCTCAGGTGGCCCCGGACCTTGCCTTATTGTGAAGTCAGTGCAACCCCTGGCTGTTCCGCTGGGCTTTTGTTTAGGGAGATGGGTAGGGTGGGTGGGGTAGGGTTTTATGCTACCCCCCTGTTTGACTTTACTGGTTTTATGGATTTTATACATTATTTATGGTTTTAGTGATATTTTAAATTGCGTTGTAATCTGCCTTGAGCTGCATGTGCAGGAGAGGCAGGGTAAAAATTCTGTAAAATAAATAACTAAAATGGTTACTTGATTTTCTCTCCCTTGGTTTCCCCTATGAAATAGTTTCCCTAGTTCTGCACACGCAGGTCACAATCCTGAAGAATAATCCCATTGATTTCAGTGGAACTTATCTAGAGTAAGTAGCATCAGGATTGCAACTACAGTGCCTGAGACAGAGGCAGCTGAGAGTCAGACAAAAAGTTGTTTCCCCAATGCTGTGACCAGGTGTGTTCAGAAACTACAATGGATTGCCATTTTTTTCAAGTTCAGTTCAAAACATTCACCACAGTTTGGAAGTGTTGACACCTGAAGCTGCCTCTTTTTCAAAGGTTTTTGAATCTTACACCATTTCTCAGTGAATCTTCTATGAGTTTTGAGTTCAATGAATCCTCAGGTGACTTCTGTGTACTGTTAGTGTGTTTCACAGCCTTACTTCGAATCCCTACCACAAAGTCCCTTCTACAATGACAAACTGCTGCCTAGCAGGAAAAAGAGGAGATGAAACTTCTGTCACTTAAATTCTGCTTTTTGTGGCTGGTCACATGTTACCATGGAACAAGCTGGCTGCCTAATCACTGAACTCCTCAGTTCTCAACACTACTTTTACATCCTGTCAGCATCAAAGTGAATTTATTTATTTTTGTTGTGTAGCATAAAAGGCACAAAAGGGTAATTATTTATAAGGTTTATTTATTAGTAAGCAGCAGGGCATACAACAGTTGTAACCATTCTGCCTCCAATCCCCCTACACGTTGAACGCTGAACTCCACTTCCTTTTCTTGTTGACTTTTACACACACATTTCTCCTGCATGTTTGCTGTTACATCCTGCACTTTCTATGTGTCTAAATCACTCACCCAGATCTTAAACTTCCGGCTCTTTGAACTTCTGCATAGAACTTCTCCCAGAACCTTTGTGTGTAAAAAAGTTATTCTGGTAAGCTGCTTTGCTCCAGGCAGCTGTGATCACTTGGTTTCCATGGCAGCCTGTCATGTCTACAGCTGTGGCTACTTTAGGCTGCCTCAGGGCAGTGTTTGTGTGAAGAATGCATCCAGGAACTGCCCCAGGGAAGTGTGTGTGAGAAAAATGCATCTGGAACTTACTTGTGGACTTGTAAACCCAGAAGACTGAAAAATCCAGAACTTTAAGGTGTGTGTAAAATTGCCCACTGTTAATTCTTAACTACAACTCTCAGCACGCAATATGACATTGTTCCTCTAAGACAAGGGGGAAAATACCTTCCCCTGTAATTTAGGAACAAGAACCAACAAATATGTAAAACGGAAAACTCATCCCACAAACAAGTAATTATATATATGATTAAGGGCAACAGTATTGCCCAGCTCTATATTGTCCTCCTAAACCAAAATTACATGAATTATTCTCTAGTTCATGCAGGGGGTTGCCTGGCTTTTTCAGGGCATTGGCTGAGCATCAGTTCCTGTTGGGCATTTTTGCAGGAGGCAGCATCCTGAAATCATCAGTCACCGGTAAACAATCTGGGTCATCTGTGACCGGGCTTTTGTAAGCTGGTGCTAGGTGCCTACCGTTCCATATCCATCCATCTGTGACTTGTAAGTATACTGTCCTTTTCTATCCATGACCTTGAGAGGGGAAGTAAATCGGTGTTCCCCTTTATGTAGAATACCCGGGTTTTTTTACTCTTACAAATGAACCACATTTAAATCTTGGTTCCTTGACACCACAATGGGTCCCACTGCCTGAATATACCTTGTACTTTTGCTGTTTCTGTTGAACAGTTTGCCTTATGTCTAATTGTGCTGGGGTGTCAGGCTTAGGCATCTATAATCCAGCAATATTTAGTTTTGAATCCATCTCCCTTTGATGCAGCAGTTCAGCAGGTGACTTTTGTGTTGTGGCATGGCATGTAGCTTGGTACGTTTTCAAGAAGTCAGTTGTGAAGGTTTTCAAAGCCTTTCCTTCTATATTTGCTGTATGTACGCTCTTTCTTTAAAGCTTCTGTTAAAACATTCAATTTCATTGACTTGGGGATGGTATACTGATGATTTCCTGTGTTTGATGTTCCTTTCTTCCAGGAAATTTTGAATTGAGCTCCATTATCTCATACTAACTCCTTTGGGTTTCCTTCTCTTCTGTAAACCATAAATAGAAACTTTATGACAATGGCAGAAGTAACTTGTGACATAAATAGCACTTCTGGTTACTTACTAAAATAGTCTATACGGTTATAACACAAGTCAGCTTGTGGTTTGTCAGTTGGCCCCACAACGTCAATTGCAAGATTTCCCAAGCGGAATCAGGGAGAAGATCAGGCTGTAATGGAAGTACTTGTGTTTCTGCTGTCTTATGTAGTTGACAAGTCACACAAGATTTGATACCAGCTTCCACTTGAGCGTCTATTCCTGGTCACCAATATTGGTTATGTAGGTGCTGTTTTGTTCTGACAGTCCCTTGGTGTCTCATATGCCAAGTGTATGAATTTGGCCTGTACTTCCACTGGAACAACCAGATGGTGAGAACATTGAATCACAAATTTCTCATGTAGAGAAAGTTAATCATGTATCCTAAAGAAAGGTAGCAGAGACTGATCAACGCAGGCCATATAGGGCTTTAAAGATCAAAACTAGCACCCTGAATTGTGCCTGGAAAGCTATAGGTAACGACCTGCCCCCAAAAGGAGTCAAGCCGCTGCATTCTATGTGGGGCTGCCCGAGAAGCTGGTCCAGAGGCTGCAGCTGGTGCAGAATGTCGCGGCCCGTCTCCTTACGGGGCGGGTCGCAGGGAGCACATGACACTGGTGCTCCGGGCTCTGCACTGGCTGCCTATAAAGCACCAGACCAGGTTCAAGGTGCTGGTTTTAACCTTTAAAGCCCTTCACGGCCTGGATCCTACTTACCTGTGGGACTGCCTCACTCCCCATGTGCCCGTGCGACCCTTGAGATGATCCATGGGAACCTTTTTGGAGGTTCCCCGGGTGAGGTGGCTGGCCACCGATGTTAGATCTTTCTTGGTGGCCACCCCTGTGCTGTGGAATTTGCTCCCGGAGGAGGCTCGGTTGGCTCCGCTCTCCTACTATTTCGGCATTTATGTAAGACCTGGCTGTTCCGCCAGGCTTTCGGTGAGGGTAGGGTAGGATCTTTCCCCCCTGTATTATTGTGTTTTTAACTGTTTTAAACTGTTTTATTGATTGTTACTGTTCCCTGCCCTGGGCTGTCCTGTGGGCAGGAGGGGCAGGATAAATTTTTTAAATAAATAAATAAATTCTGCACCAGCTACAGCTTCCAAACAGCTTCCAGTCACCAAGTGCAGTCCCACATAGCATACATTGCAGCAATCTAGCTTTTAGGTTACTAAAGCATGAATTATGCTGAATCAGAAAGAAAGGGCCGCAACCTCCTCACCAGATGAAATTGGTGAAAAGTGCTCCTGGCCACTGCCACAATCTAATGTTCCAGGCAATGGCTGGGGTCCAGAAGCAGTCCAAGGCTGTGAACCTGAGTAACTAGAGGAGGGTCAGACCCCATCAATGACAGAACTTATAATCCCCTTCAAGTCACAAGTTTGGCTAACCTTTATCACTAAAGACTTGTCTGGACTCCGCTTCAGTTGATTTACTTTCATCGGGTCCCAAACAGCAGCCAGATGGTACTGGGTATAAGCACCAAGACTGCAGGACCTGGGTCAGATGAAAAAGAGAGATAGAGGTAGGTGTCATCAGCACAGTAATTGCACTTCATTGCAAACCTCTGAATGATCTCACCTAGCGGCCTCAGATACACATTAAACAAGAGGGGAGACAAGATGGGATCCTGTGGGACACCACAGGGAAACTCCTGAGGGACAGATGAGATATCGCCCTTCAGCACCTGCTGCGTCTTCTCGGAAAGGAATGAATAGAACCACTCGAGCAGTCCCATGCACGCCTGCCACGTCATGCAGTCATGTCAACAACGGGTGATTTCAGACATGACGGGGGCCCTATTGGCCCCGTCACGTAATCACCCTATTGATTCTCTGGCAGAATCTGACTGGTCCATCAACAGACGAGCCGGCAGATTCAGCTGGGGAATCGGGGAGGGGGCGGGGCTGCGCGGCGCAACGTGCGGCCGCACAGCCCTGCCCCCCCCATGCTCCCGAAGCCACCCGTCCTCGAGGAGATGGGCGGGCACAGCAGCCAATGCGACTGCGGCGCCCGCCCGCCCCCCAGCGTATTGACCACGGCCTGGAATCGGCAGCAAGCATGGCCGCTGATTCCGGGCCATGGTCAGGAGCCAGACAAGACGTTACCATGATCAACCACGGTGAATCCCACTGTGGTTGAGTGTGATAACGTCATGTTTGTTGGGGCAAAAAGTGATTCCCGCCGGGAGTTCACCCCCAGTGGGAATCACTTTGACCACGCTTTTGGAGATGGTGCCCAGACCATCCTCAAAAGCATGGTTATTTTGGTCACCGCCGGTGGTTCACCATGGTGAACACCTGGCAGTGCACAAACACACGTTACGGGACCATCCACCACCACGGGGGATTCACCGTGGTTGAGTGTGGTAATGTAACATCTGAAATTACCCATAATCTCATGATCAGCTGTATCAAAGGCTGTTGAACTGTCTAATAAGACCAACAGGGCACAGCTCCCTTCGTCAATCTCCGCAGCTTCCTTTGTCAACCTCCAAGCACACATCATCAACCAAGGCCACAAGTACAGTCTTTGTGCTATACCCTGGACAAAAACCTGACCGAAATGGGTCCAGGAATCCAATAGTATCAAGATGAGCCTTAAGCTGCTGGACAACTACCTGTTCAGTATCCTTCCCTTAAAAGGGAAGGTTATAGACTAGACCGGAGTTATAGTTGGCCGGGGTGTCAGCATCCAAAGATGGTTTCTTGAGCAGGAGCTGGACCACCGCAGTTTTAAGGATGTCCAAGAACCTACCCTCCCAAAAGAAGGTGTTGACAACCAGGTCAGCCAGCAATGGCCCCAATATCTCCCGGCTGGCTTTCGCCAGCCAGGATGGGCTAAGACCTAATTCACAATTGGTTACCTGCATCACTCCAAGTACATCCCTCACATCAGTGGGTGACACTAATTGAAACTGATTCAAACAAAAAGGACAAGACTGAGCTTCCACAACCACAAACTCTGACTCTGCAGACGAAGTAGCAGCATCCAAGCTGTGGTGAACATGAGTGATTTTAGTCTGCAAAGTAATTCAGAAAAATGTCACAGTGGGCAATAGATGACTCAAGTTCATGACAGAGACAGGCCATATTAACCAAGTCATTCACCACTTAGAACAGCTCCTCAGGAAAAGACATTACAGATGCTATGATAGCAGAGAAAAAAGCTTTCTTCGCTACCAGCACAGCCATGGCATAGCCTTTTAAAAATTATCTATCCTGCAATTGGTCGGCTTCAGCGCAAGTCAAGAGCTACCTGTGCTCTAACTGCCTACTCTCCCACTTCAGCCGCCTCAGGTCCCCTATTTAACAAGGGAGACCTATGCTGTCACAGCAGTGGTAGTGGACACCTGTGTGCAACCATGTAAGTGGCCATGATCAAGATGTCATTCTACAGGGCAACCAGATCATCAAGAGAGTAGCCGTCAAGGTCAGTAGGTAAATTCTCCAGAGAGTTTTGGAAACCAATAGGATCCATAAGTCTCCAAGGGTGGACCAATCTAACTGGTCCACCACCCTGATGGGGGCATATCAGTTTATTTGGCATAGTTTAGCCCACTGGACATTTTGATGAGTCAATGCAAACCCATTTGATCTGTTTTATCATGTTTTATGGATTTTATGTAATTTGTGCTTTTGGGTAGCTGGCTGATAAAGTATAAAACCACCAACACAAGCCTCAACAGGGCAGCGGTGGGATAGACATCAGGAGACGTGGGTAAGCACTCTTTGCAGACACTTTATTACACAGCACAGAGAGTGCAAATTCAAAGTCATCATTCATAGGAAACTGCTGATTTGCCAATGAAAAGCTCTTTATTTTAAAACATTTATTTACAGGCTACATACCATTCTTTATGTACTATTTATCATATAATGTATAAAGTGTGTTCTGTACATTATCTGCAATAAATTTTTATGGAAGACCAAAAGACCAAAAAAGACACACCACAAAAATTGGACACACAAAAAGAAAACTTACAACCCCGCGCACATCCCTAATTAGTTGCCCTGAGCATTTGGCAAAGCAATAGTCTGTGCTCTGGAGCTCTGTACCCAGGGTGTAATGAGATCCACACCCAGGTATGCTACAGTAGCCCGTCCCACACCACGTTCTGGGGATAAACACAGAAACAACTTCTCCTCAGATGGGGGAAGAAGAGTGTGTGTGAGGGTGACCGAGAGGATGAATGGTGTCCTTCTTCTCACATGCTCTCCAGCCCTACTGGGATCTTTGGGCACTAGCCCCCAGTTGCACAGTCCCTGCGACTGCTCAGAACCAGGTGCAGGGGCAGTGCAGGCATCTCAAGGGGCAGAGGGATGCCACCCCCATTGGGGAGGCAGGGTGCCTGGGTTGCCTTGTCATCCCTATGGAGGACCTGGATGTGTACTTGTTTTGCTGGGCAACCTTGTGCTCCCTGGTGCAGGGGATGTGGCTGGTGGTGCTGCAGGGCCCTGGCTGCCAGCATTCCGCCAGGCTTCTCTGCGGGCACATTGAGGGTGGGGGCACCAGTGGTCAGGACAGACCTTCCCCGCCTAAGAAATCCCCATGGTCTGTCTCACACACCTCCTCCTTTAGGTAACCGTCCTTCATTATTACCTGAACCCCAAGCCGACTCTTATCATCCGTAGCTACTACTTTACTGATTACCTCCTTATTACCAAAATACCGTTCCCCTGTATCAAAAACAGCTGACAGATCTAATAAACTCCACAGGGTAGAATGATCCTGACCCAATTCATGGTGGAGGTTGTTGACCAATGCCACAAGTGCAATCTCAGTGTCATAGCCTGGATGAAAGCCAGACTCTGAAGGATCAAGAAAACCGATATGGTCCAGATGTTCTTGTAGCTGTCGAGTCACAACCCATTCAATAACCTTCCTTAAAAAGGGAAGGTTAGAGACAGGCCGATAGCTGGGAAGGGAGTCAACATCAAGTGATGATTTCTTGAGCGGAGGCCACATCACTGCCTCTTTAAGACAACTCGGCACTCTGCCCTCCCAAAGGGAGGCACTGACTAGTCCAGCCAGCAACGGCCCAACGTCTCCCAGCTGGCCTTAACCAGCCAGGACAGGCACGGGTCCAGTTCACAAGAGGTGGTCCTGACTGCCCCAAGAAATCCCCCGCATCAGCGGGTGTCACCCACTAAAATTGTTCCCACAAAATCGGACAAGGTGGGGTTTCCATAACCTCTGGTTCGCCTAATGTAATAAGTGCGGTGGCAAAGTTGTGGTGAACGAGTGATTTTATCCACAAAATAATCCACAAACATGTCACAGCGGGCACTAGATGACTCCACTTCCAAGTGGAGAGAGGCCGGACTGACCAGCCCCCACACCACCTGGAAAAGCTCCACTGGACAGGATTTTGCGGACACTGAGGGTAGCCAAAAACTCCTTTTTTGCTGTCCACACAGCCACAGAATAGGCTTGTAAACTAGCTCTATGATGCAACCTGTTGGTTTCAGCATGCGAACGACACCGCCACCATCATTCCAACTGCCCCCTTCTTGCTTCAGCAACTGCAGTTCCTCAGAATACCAAGGAGGCTTGCGATGGCTTAGGGAATGGACGCCTAGGAGCCATCCGATCAATGGCCTCAGTCAACAGAGTATTCCAAAAGGTGACGAGGTCATCGATGAGATGGTCATCAAGATCAGGGGGTATCTCACCCACAGCATTCTGGAACCGCTCCAGTTCCATCAGTCTGCGGGGACAAACATCCGAATCAGTTCTGCACCTTTCTGGGGGCAGACATGCACTGGGAGACAGGTCTGCAGGAGGTAATGATGCATCCATGACAAGGGCACAGCTGATATCTCCCCCACTAATGGATCCTCCGCCTCAAGATATAAGGTCTAAGGTATGTCCCACATCATGTGTTGGGCTGATAACCATCTGAGACAGGCTCGTGGTTGCCACGGCAGTCATGAAGTCATGCTCCGCCCCTCCAAAGCTGGCGTCAGCGTGAATATTGAAATCCCCCAAGACTAATGTCTTTGGGGACCGCAATACCACCTCCAATACCAACTCCGCCAGAACATTTAGGGAGGCTACTGTATAGGTAGGTGCATGGTATACAAGTAGCACTCCCAACCTGTCTCCTGCCAAATTGATCACAAGATGGAGACTTTCAATGCCCAATATTATATTATTATATTATTATTGTTATTATTTTTATTTATTAGCCTTTATATAGCACCAGTAATGTACCTGGTGCTTTACAAAAAATAAGATAGACATGGTCCCTACCCGAGAGCTTACAATCTAAAGACAGGGGGAGGGGAGACAGGGAAGGGGGAACAGAGGGAGAGACAAGGGATGCGACATCCATGAGGATGCGAGAACTCAGGTATGTACCTGGAGCTTTACAAAATAATGGAATAGACATGGTCCCTGCCCTAGGGCTTACAATCTGAGAGACGAGGGTGGGGTGGGGTGGGGTGGGGTGGAGGAGATGAAGAAAGGGGAACAGAGGGAGAGACGAGGGGTGTTTCATGAAGATGTGAGGTCTCAGGTGCACGTGCTTGGCTTGGTTAGCATACGTAGGAATGTGCCGTTCTGCCTTTCTCCCGCGAGAACACTCACGCATGATAGGGTCCTCTGATGTAGCTCTTACAATCATGGGTGTTCTCATGGGAAAGAAACAGAACAGCGCGTTCCTACATGCGCTAATTCCTGTGAAAATAGAGCCACGATTACCCTCATGGAAGCTTCCCTGCCTCGAACATGCAGAAGTTGCCTAAGCTAAGCACACACACCTACGATGTCTCAACTACTTGAATGATTCCCTGTCTCTCCCTATGTTCCCCTCCTCTCCCTGGTCTTCCCTCCTTTGTCCATCCTAGGTCGCTTTCTCATGTTACCTGGAGGAGGGAGTGGAACTTTTGTGGGGGCAATTGTGGCTGTATTCTCATGAGAATTAGAGAGACAAAGTGGTTTGAATGGTATCTTTTATTGGACCAACTGCTGTTGGTGGAAATCAGCAAGCTTTCGGGCCACACAGGGCCCGTCCTCAGACATGTAGCTTAGCCAGTAGAAATATATAAACTGAGCAAGTGTAGGGCAGGTCTATATGAGGGGGGTACGGAATAAGTGGGAGTGGATAGAGCTGGGTAGCAGGTGGGGGCTGTGTGTGTAAAGATAAAGAGAGAGAGGGAGATGTGCCAGACATTGAAAAACAGCTGTAAAATGATCTATTGGTGCCCAAGAGATAATAGGTAGTGAAAAATCATACAGATATGGCAATCCTATGAGTAAGGAGTATAGTGGGAAAGAGCTTATCAGGTGAAGAGAATACACATATCAAAAGAACTGGGTTCACACAGTTACACACAGGTTGAAAATTGAGCTGACAGGGTCAGTTGCAGACAGGGAGACAAAGTGGTTAGAACGAGCTCTAGGAAGTTGGTACAGAGGATAACAGAAATTTAAAATGCAGTAACTAAGTTATTACAGATATTTGTAGTGGCTCCATGACTCCCTAAAAACCATGGCTACACCGCCCCCCCATCCCTCTAATCGTGGCTCCATTCTCCAAAACACAAAATAACCTCCCCCTACCAACCACCTCCAATAACCATGCTAAAATGCTAAAATAACCATGCTAAAATGATAAAATGCCCACGCCTAGCAGCTAAAAACAACCCAATCTCATATAATCCAAACGGACTCTTGCCCCAGGCCACACCCAAGGGCCACACCCAAGGCCCCTTTGACATGGCTGTTAGGCGTGTGCCTGTGGCACTGCCAGCAGGTATACCACTTTTCAGTCTCTGTGCGGGCCAGGCCAGTAAGAAGCCGCCGGGAGGAATCCCTGACCCCACCCCCTCTCCCTCTGCGAGGGGAGAGATAGCAACAGGAGCCCAAGGAATCCCCTTCCCTATGGTCCTCTGGCCCAAATCCTCCACCTGGTGCAGCTCTGGGGGTCTTTAGACAGCAGAAGCAGCCCCAGATGGAACGGGGTGAGCTCAGCCAACTCCCAGCCTCCTGCAAAAGCAGGACAACAGGAACAGCATGGTGAGTGTGGCACTGCCGGCAGGCACACCACGTCCTTTGTGGGCCGGGCTGGCCGGAAGCCACCGGGAGGGATCCCTGGCCCAAACCCCTCTCCCTCTGAAATTCTTCCTTACATAGAACCGGATGTGTGTGTGTATTCCTACATTTCTGGTATCAGGGGTGTAGCTAGGGTGGAATGGGCCAAGAAGTCAAGATGGGCCCCCCTCTTCGTGTCCTGCTGGCAGGCCTAGGGTCATGCTGCCCCCATTTCTGCCCCCCACCCATAACCAGTTCATTTACGCCTCCCGGGGCAGCATGAATTATATGGGGGGCACAAATGAACTAGTTATGGGGTGGCGGTTTAAAGACAGTATTCCTGTTAGCAATAACTTTATTAAGAAAAGTTAGTGAAATAGCAGCCATAATAATGTCAGAACCATATTTGCAGATTTTCCAAGATAGACTAGATATTGCTTTACATCCTAAATTCCTACCTAAGATAGTATAAGTAAGACAGTTGTGAGAATGTGGCCCTTTTTACACGGGCCTCTCCCACCCATGAACATGCAGATTTCTGCGTGTTCATGGGTGGGGGAGCCCCGTGTGAACAATGCGGTGCCTGTGGTGAGTAGTGGTGCATGTCCCTGCCTAACACGCATCCCCACTCACCCGCCACTTGGGCCGGCGGGCGGAGCCAGGGCAACGGTAGGCAGAGCCAGGGCAACGGTAGGTGGAGCCAGGGCAACGGTAGGCGGCATAACCCAGCAGCAAGGAGTTCCAAAGGTTAATGTTGGATTGACATTACATTACTTAATCAAGCAATTTCAGTTAGGTTAGGCAGGTTTAAAAGCAGGCAGACAACCTTAAACCTCGCTTACAAGCAGTTTTAGCAAAGACACACACACGCAGCAGAGGTTAAGAATGCTGCTTCAGAAAGAAGGGACTTGCTGCATGTATGTTGAAGGGACCCCAATCCCTGCTTCAGAAGTTCCTTCTGAAGGAGTATTTTTGCCCTCTGCTGCGTGTGTGTGTGTGTATTGGGGGGGCGGGATTTCAAGACCCATGAATCACAAGACTCACAGTTATATCTCGGGATCTCAAAAGCACCCCATTTCCAGCATTGTGAATGCACAGCTTAAGCTCGCCAGACTCACAAGTACATCTCAGGATCTCAAAAGCACCCCATTTCCAGCATTGTGAACACACAGCTAAAGCTCGTCAGACTCACAGGTACATCTTGGGATCTCAAAAGCACCCCATTTCCAGCATTGTGAACACACCTAACTTCCTAAGATTGCCAGTTACATCTCAGGATTTCCAAAGCACCAAATTTCCAGCATTGTGAACACACCTAACTTCCTAAGATCGCCAGACGACTAGTTACATCTCAGGATTTCCAAAGCACCAAATTTCCAGCATTGTGAACACACCTAACTTCCTAAGATCGCCAGACGGCTAGTTACATCTCAGGATTTCCAAAGCACCAAATTTCCAACATTGTGAACACACCTAACTTCCTAAGAT
>QEPC01004251.1:264684-280437 GCA_003113815.1 Sphenodon punctatus | reverse complement strand
CAATCAGGGGGGCCGACACCTCCCTCGCTCTCCCCACCACCATCACCTCCGTCTTATCGGGGTTGAACTTCAGTCTGCTCTGCCACATCCATTCCGCCACAGCCTCCAAACACTGGGATAGCACCGAGACGGCAGCAGTGGGTGGGGGCAGGGGGACCAGGCAACATGGGGACTTGCTATGAGGGTGGAAGGAATTGGGACCTGCCCTGCCTCACAGTGTCATCCCCATCCTGGGAGTGGGCAGATTGTGTAGTGCACTCCTCACACACATGGGAGAAACACAACACTGGTTCTGAAGGCTGCAGGCATCACTATGTGGCCAGCCAGCACAAAGACCCCAGTCTTCTTAAAACATTATTCATCTTGCCCCATGCTGCAACCACTGGCCTGCCCCCAGTCCTGCCCCCCTGTTCAGTTGCATCTGTCCCATGTCTATTCCTGGTCTTTCTCCCTTGTTCCAGTTCCTGCCTCCATCGGATCCATCCCGAACAAGCCCTGATTTCCAGGGGGATGTGGTGTAATGGGTTCTGGCATATCAACACCTTCTGCTGGTGCATCTTCCTTGCACAGCGTCAGAGAGCTGACTCAGGTTCTTAGCTTCTAAATTTGGATCATTATATTCATTTCCATTTCTTAAGAGTTTACCTAGACTGCTGAAATTAAATAATGCATTTAACTCTTCACGGAATGTATTGCAAAAAATTAAAGCTTTAACATCTTCTGGCTTAACAAGGTCTCCCTTCATTCCTTTGTGGGGACACCCTCAATTGAAGTTTGGAGATAATACAGGAATTTCAGATATCTGGAAAAGAAAGAATATAGCTACAATAAATTCCATCATTAAGGATGGTAGTCTTGCACCTTGCACCAAAAATATCTCATGATAATGACATAACCGAATCTTATTACATGTAATATATTTCAGTTATGTAAGGACCATGAGATATTTTACAAAAAACTTTGTGCTCGGCTGAATAAGACATGGGAACATATGGAGTAATTTATCATACAAGAATTTGAAAAAATGTGTTGTATTCTAAGGATAAATCTAATTTTATTGGTAATACCTACAAATAATTCAATTAGCTATTATATCCAGCAGATGTTAACATTAAAGTTAAATGGGGAAAGGATTTACAGATATTGTTAACAGATAAGAAATGGGCAAGTATCTAGGAATCACTTTGTAAAACATCAAATTCATTGCTTTTAAGATTTTTTCAGACCAAAATCTTATATAGATTTTATTGGACTCCAGATAGATTATTTAAAGCTTGGCTAGCCTTGAATGAGGATTCCTGGAGATGTGAAAACCAGAGTTGGGTCTCAGTCATATTTTAATCCTTTGTCTTAGATTTCCTATTTCTTGGCTTAACATACGTGTAGCACTTTCCAGGATACTTTAAATTAACATGGTACCAGCACCTGGATTATGCGTATTGGGGATTATGGACTCTTTACCTTTGTCTGCTCCCATGAAAAAAATGACTAGCTGTAATATTCTTGGTTGCTAAACAGTTAATTTTAAGGAAATGGAAAACTCCCAATGTACCTTCATTCTCAGAATAGCTAAAATAATTTATGTATGTTGCTTTAATGGAAAAGCTTACCTGGAATACCTGGACAAATAGACAATTGCCAGACTCAGTATAATGAAATATGGTGTAATATGAATTCTCTGTTAAGAGTATAAGTTGAATTGTTTGTAGTTTGGTACCCCCTAAATATATATGTATATTTGTTATGGTTGTATATAATGAGTGTCTTTAGATGGTGTCTTTAGATGGAGAAGGTGGCCACATCTCCTGAAGAGCTTAACAGAACATCATTGGCACCTTGTAGACAATGGGTGTTTTTAGACAGGCCACTCCTGGACCTGCTCCGGGGTGGCCAGCCCTGCAACCCCTGCATCCAGCCCCGCCTGTGCTGGGTTTACATGGACCCAGCAGCTGCTGTGGCCTGCAGTCCACTCCCGCATTGCCCCCCTCCTCCACACTATAGAGCTGCGGGTGGAGCACCCATCGTTCTAGGCTGCTGTCTAAATGGCTCTATGGTGTTGCCCAGGGCAACCTCTGACTGGGAGCGGAGCTGCAGTGTCCATCCGTGAGTAGATGGATTGCAACTCTGCCTCCAGCCGGTGCTCCCAATTTGGGCAGCCCACTCTGCTGGTGGTACTCTGGGATGTTCTGGAGCACCCCTAGCGGAGCTGCCTACTCTGCTTCTGTTCCACCTGCACATCTGGTGGCCCACCTTTAAACGGACAGGATTTAAATGGACAGGACACTCGGGTGTGAGGCGGAGCAGAGTTGTGGGTGCTGTCCATCTAAAAGCACCCAATATCAAGCTCCCCGCTACCCCCCAACCTCTACTAAGTTAAAAGTATGTATGTTTATCTATTTTGTAATACTTAGGTTTTTATTTATTTTATTGTTTGTATTTTATTGTAATGATATAAAATTAATAAATATTAATATAAAGAAGAAGAAAAATTCTGCTTTGCTGCAGAGCCAGCCTTTAGACTGTTTAATTGTTATTTACTTTTAAATGACTGGCCTTAAAGGAATCCAGAACATTTACCAACAACTGAAGATTAGTTATGGTGCACAGTTGTTGGTGAACATTTAAGAGTCATTTTGACCAGAGCTACAAGGGGAGCAAATAAAACCTCTTCAAGCCCTTTTAAAAGTCCAGTCTTTTTTCCTGGATTGGAGAAAGTGATTTGACCCCTATTTAAATGAATAGTTAGCCTGTCAGCTACACAACAACTTGATTTGTGAACAGACTGCTAATGCAGCGAGCTGTTGGGAAAGATCCTGTCAATTTAGGATACTTTCTTATAATGTTGCTTTGCTAGATGTGTGTGTGTTTGTGTGTGTGTGTTCATTAGCCTCCTCCGAATTCATCAGAGCTCTGCAGATTAAAAACCAACCTCATTTAGAGAGTAACGACAATTCAGGCTGCTGATTCTCAGTACAGCTGATGCTGCATCCAAATAGATCGAAGTCAAGAGAATACATTCTAAAAATGGAAGATAGACATGAACATTCATAGGCGACTGGGGCGAGGGAGGCAGGAGAATGGATGAGCATGTGCCCCCACAATTTTTAGAAGCCCTATAGAACCGCTGCCCAGTCCTCACTCCTGTGCCTCCCTAGTATCAACAGCTACGAATCACCTATGCAAACATTTCAGTTGCAAAATTGTCTTCTTAGACAGACACACAATTTACTAGGTTATGGAGATTCCAGAAAATGCTGAGGTCCCTCAGGATCCTCCTCTTTGCCCTTGTATCTCTCATCTCTTCATTACATACATCATTCAGAATGACAGTACATTGTTCCATATAGGGCTCAAATGCTGCACTTTCTATTATTGTTTACATTTTGACGGGAATGTGAAATACTTAAGTTCCCCCCCACGCTCATTTAAAGCACCCTGCTAGAGTAGTGGCCTTAACTTTGTATATTCAGTTCAAATTTACCTTTTTATTTTGCATCAGACATTTATTTCTCATGTTGCAAGCAGTCATTGAAAATACTTAATTTGGTTGGCGAAGGCAGATTCAAGGATTCCAACCAGACAATTGGCATGAGTAAGGCCTGGAATGAAAGGACTAGGGGTTTGCAATTTTGTATTGTTAAATTAATTACGAAAATTATGAAGCTCCATTCGTTTTTGTAACTAAGGCAATGAAAACAAATGAATAAGCAAACAACATTAGTTTGATTTCCTTTTCCTTTTATTTTTTATTTTAAATATTTTTAAAATAAAATTTAAAAAATCACTGCACATGTGCAAATGGCCACAAGGACTGTTCCACGCATGTACGCCCTTTTCCAAAATGGCATTTCGGAAAAGGCCCGCACATTTCGGAAAAGGGCCACACATGCAAAGAATGGCCCTGGTGGCCACTTTGCGCATGCACAGTTTAAAAAAAATATTTTTAAAGAAGAAGAAAAAACAGAGTTCTTTACAAACCCCCCTGAAAATGAAGGGGTTTTTTGTAAATGAAAACAAAAACAAATGATGAGCCTTCTGCACACCCCTAGTAAGGACACAATCCCAGAACAGGGATTGTACCAAGGCCCTCTGCCTATTTGGCCACTCCCTAGCCTTGGAGCTTTGGGTGCCCTCACTCAGTATGCCTATCTGAAATCAAGTCACCCCTCCTGGCTATTGCCAGTGGGAGTAGTCCCTCTCTGGCTAGCTACAGAAGGCCCCAGGAGACAGAGGTGTCTGCTCAATGCCTTGGCTATTCAGCTTGTGTTCCCGAACCCTGTGTATGACTTCAGATCTTGCTTTGTCCTTGCCTCTGCTCTGCTCCATCCCAATGCCCACCATAATCTGTCTTACTTCCTGACTTCTGACTCTTGATTTGGCTTCTGATTCTTGGCTCCCAGCTTGCAATGCACTGTTGTCACCCTTGGCTCCCCATGTGGGACCTTGGTGCAACCTTGACCCCTCCACCTGACCTGGGCCCCTGACCTGGAGAAACTGACCTTGTTGTTACAGTATCCAAGCTGTCACTAGGTTTCCTAAGACTATGGAACAGCTAAGACTTTGTTGACACTAGCAAATTTTCCACACACTTGCCTCCTTAAAGCAACCTTCCCTTTTGATTATTCCATCAGTTGCGTGAGCACAGCTTGTATTTACTTGCTGAGAGAGGTTCATGCATGAAAATGATGGGATGGCTGGTCTGCTGTTCTTTAGGAATAAGGACACAGATTTAACCCCTAATGTTCAGGATAGATACATGACCTGTCTGGCTTTTGACAGTAAGTTTAAAATGCACTATTGCCATTCATTGCCATAAGCTGTTCTTCTTACTCCTAAGACAAAGCTCTTTTCAGAACTGTTCCTATTTCCCATGCTGGGTTTTGCATCCTGAAATCCGAGTTTGCAAATTGACTTCATCAGGAATTGTTTTTTAAAAACCCATCATTTTCAGATTTTTCCACTAGGGGTCATTGCAATTCTTTTGCTGATGAATGGTATGCCGCATCCACAGAATGTGGCTCTACATAAAGCATACAGGGTATTGTCAGAAGTAATGATAAATGTGTTGCAAAGCAATACAGTGTTAAACTGGGGTGGTGTGCCAGACATAACAGTGGTAGGAAACTCATGTTTTGCTCACTCATGGCTTTTCGTGAGCCAACCGGGGTTAAACACATGGCCAGTTGAAAATCCAGTAGTACAAGCATAATGGGTAACTTGTCGACGCACCCTTCTTCCCAAATGAGACACGACACAGGGTAGTTGGAATTCAAAATGGCCGCACTCTTTATTTAGCACAGATTATATCCGAATTGTAATGGTGGGGGGCAAATTCGCTCAGGTGAATTGGGTCCAGCACCCATCTTAAACACATGAACACAACACGGGGATTGGCCCGATATCCCATCGGGTACCAATCCCTCTTAAACTGTTCTGAACGTCTCCCCCTCCGGAAACCGGAATCGTGGGGAGGGGGACCATGGCCCGATAGGCCGTAGGAAGGAGGATAGTGCCATTAAGCCGGGAACAGTACGTGTCCCTACAGCCCTCGCGGCACTTCTCCCAAGGGGTTGACTCCGCCGCTAGCCATACCCAGCATTTGCGGCTGGTATCACTCCCTCATCTCTTAAGGAGATGCCCAATTAATCTTCTAACCTACCTAACTCAGGTGCTGGACCCCTGCCACTTAGGGGCTGCCGTACCTACTGGACAGACCCGAACCCCCCACCTAACCACTCCGTAACTAAGACTTCTCGCAATTTTTCCCTCAGGGCCGCCAGGTACCACTCGTTTCCTGTAGGTGACAAGTGTACTCCATCTGATCTATATAGCTCGGGCCTCTTGTGCGAGATTGCCCGATGGGGAATAGTTGCCCCGCCCACTTCTTGTAGCCATCTCCCTATCTCCCTATTCACCGTTCTCCTGGTCTTATCAATTTTCCGTGGTGGTACCCCTATACCCCAAGATACCCTCTCGACCCAGTCATTCCACAGGATCATTACTCCGGGAAACATGACTTTAATCGACCAAATGTCATTCCTAATTACCCTCAACATTTGCACCCCTTTTACATCACCTAGGTCGTTTTCCCCAAGGTGGATCACTAATAAATCAGGCCTAACCCCTTGTTCGTTGCTCAGGGTGGGAATCAACTGGTGCCAACGCATACCACTACGTCCCATCCACTTGATGCGTGCGTAAGCAGAGAGACCCAGCTGCGTCCCCCAATGCGATTTTTCGGCTGCCTTTCCTGCCCAACGAACGAGACTATGGCCCACGATCCAGACTGCACACCTTGGGCGACGCCCAGAACCTGAGGAAACAAAAACAGTTACTGATGCTGGAAGGAGAAGGGTGCCCGGATGTATGACCTATAAGCCCGGCTGCGCCACCGACCTATTGATTGGACACCCCTCTCCCCAAGTCCTGAATTTGCCGCAAAGGAGGCCGCCCCTATCCGGAATGAATGAGTTCCGAACAGCCCTGTTGGGAAACCCAAAGCATCTAAAGTTGCCCGCATAACAGACATCAGTTGATACCTTGTGAGGGGGGTGGCATCTGCATGACAGAACAGCCACCCTTGGATGGCAGGTCGAACGGCCAAATACTGCCGTAAAGCCCGAACTGGGCATAAATCATCAGCCCCAGCCTGTGCCAAACGCACTGTGACTCCCCTACCTCTCTGGTCAGTTTTTGAGTGACGCAAGCGCAATAACAGTCCTCGTTCTTCAATAGCCACATCACCTATTGCTAACGCGCGGGCCGACCTGTCCCTGATGGAATTGGCAACCAATTCACTGACTCTGAATGCACCGAAAAAAGCTACTGTAAATGCTGCTTTAAATAGCATGACTTCCCATGCAGATGAACAAATACGGGGCAAAATCTCACACATGCCCGCAAGGATCTGAGGTGTTATGGGCGGCCTGCTGTCTCGTGGTGCGCCCTGCTCCCTGGCCCATGCTTCCAACATTCTACGGGCAAAAAACCCCCGATCTGGTGAGGGGTAGCCTGCCAACCTGCTCATGAATGCTACCGCCGCAAGCTTTACACCAATGGTACTCGCCGCTAAGCCCCGTTGCCTGTTATCCAGCATGAACCTAAGGATCTGCGGTTCTGGGATGGGAAAACCTGTCTGCCAACCCTGTGCCGCTCGATAGCCCTGAAATTCGTTGAATGCCCTCTGGTATGCTGCCCTGGTCCGTGGGGCCAAGGATCCCTGGACGGTGTTATATAGATCTACGATCCAAGGTTCCACGCCCACGGGGGTAAGGGCTCCGGGTCCTGTCTGGCTCCAGGTGCGAGCGAGCGAAACCGCTCCATCTGGAAGCGAGATATGGCATCAGCCACTCCGTTGTTAATCCCAGGGACATGCCGCGCTTTAAACACTATGTTGTTACGCAAACAGGCTAACACGAAGGCCCTGACTAAGCCCATGACCCTGAGGGAGCGGGACGATTGGGAATTAATTATATGGACCTCGTCCTCCTGCTGCCTCCTGACTGAAGAGGCGAGCAGGGGAGTTCGTTCTGTGCACCGCCCCTTTCAGGCGGTGCACCAATCAACAGCGCGTTCTTTGCGCTCTCCCCAGCGAGGGTCGCCTAGCAACCCTCGCTGGAACAAGATCTTCCCGCCATGCGGGCTTCGCTAAATCTCACCCCCGCGGTGCGCACACTGCCGCGGGGGGGTTGCAAGAAGAGACCACGAGGAGGAACAAGGCGCTGCTCAGGAGAGCGCCCCCCGGTAAGGGCAGTGCTATTTGCGTCCCTGTTGGGGCGCGACAACTCGGTCTTCGCCGCCAACGGGTGGCCGCGAAGAGGGAATTCTTGTTTACAGCTGAAACGAGTAGCTAGTGTTACATCTGGTAACACCCACTGTCTTATTTAATTTATTTATTTACATTTTTATCCTGCCCTTCTCTCAAAAGACTCAGGGCAGCTAACACAATAAAAAACATAAGCAACTTATATAAGCATATAAAAACACATAAAAATAAAAACATTAAAATACAAAAAAACCCGAACCCACACAAACCCCATCCAATACCACATCCCCGTTCTCCATGTCCCACCCTCTTCACACCCCCACCCACCCCCTATCCCTGCCTGCCAAATGCCTTTTCAAACATAAAGTCTTACACTGCCTCTGGAAGATACTCAGGCCTGGGCTCAAAGTAACCTGGGCACCAACGAAAATGTCTCCCTGCGAGCCCTTGTCATAGAAACATGACTAATGGATGGTACTCACAGGGAGGCGCTCCTGGCCGATCGCAGGGGTCATAGTGGGGCATGGAAGGATAGGTGGTCTTTCAGATATGTGAGGTCTTGATCATTTGGGGTTTAAAGGTCAAAACCAGCACCTTGAATTGTGCCCGGAAAGCTATAGGGAGCCAGTGCAGACTTCGGCGCACCAGTGTAATGTGCTCCCGGTGCCTTGCCCCCGAAAGGAGGGGAGCTACCACATTCTGCATGAGCTGTAGCTTCCAAGCAATCATCAAGGGCAGCCCCACGTACAGCGTGTTGCAGTAATCTAGCCTCAAGGTGATGAAAGCATGGATGACAGTGGCCAGATCCAAATCTGAAAGAAAAGGCTGCAGCTTCCTCACCAGATGGAGTTGGTGAAAAGCATTCCTGGTCAGTGCCACAACCTGACAATCGAGACACATCAAGGGGTCTGGAAGCACTTCCAGGCTGCGAACCTGGTTGAACAGAGGGGACCACAAACTCTATCAATAACAGGAGTCACAATCCCCTCCAGGTCACAAGGCCAGCCACCCATTGCAGAGACGCTAAATGAGTTCTTTGCTTCTGTCTTCACTGCAGAGAGTCAGTTGGACTGTTAGATGACCAGGGGGTGAAAGGGGTGCTTAGGGAGGAAAAGAACATTGCAGAGAAGCTGAATGAGTTCTTTGCTTTGGTCTTCACTGCAGAGGATGTTGGGGAGATACCCACACCAGAACCTTACTTTGTAGGTGATGATTTGGAAGAGCTGTCACAAATCAATGTGACTCTGGAGGAGGTTCTAGAGCAAATTGACAAACTAAATACTAACAAATCACCAGGGCCAGATGGTATTCACCCGAGTTCTGAAGGAATTCAAATGTGAAATTGCAAACCTACTAGTAGTAACTTGTAACCTAACATTGGCATCTGGCATTGTACCTGAGCACTGGAGGGTGGCAAATGTAACCCTGATATTTTAAAAGGGTTCCAGAGGTGTTCCTGGAAACTACAGACAGACCAGTAAGCTTGATGTCTGTGCTGGGCAAAATGGTGGAAACTATAATTAAGAACAGAATCACTGGGCATATTGATAAACATGGTTTAATGGCAAAGAGTCAGCATGGATTTAGCAAAGGTAAGTCATGCCTCACTAATCTGTTGGAATTCTTTCAGGGTGTAAATAAGCATGTGGACAAGGGAGACCTGGTAGATATAGTGTACCTGGATTTCCAGAAAGCATTTGATAAGGTCCCTCATGAGACTCTTGAGAAAATTAAAAAGTAATGGGATAGGAGGTAGTGTCTTACTATGGATCGGTAATTGGTTAAAGGATAGGAAGCAAAAAGTAGGACTAAATGGTCAGTTTCACAATGGAGAGATGTAAAAAGTGGTGTGCCTCAGGGATCTGTATTGGGACCGGTGCTGTTTAATGTATTCATTAACGATCTGGAAAAGGGCATTAAAAGTGAGGTGATCAAATTTGTGGATAACACCAAGTTATTCAAAGTAGTTAAAACACAAGCAGACTGTGAAGAACTGCAACAGGACTGGGTGCTTGGGCATCTAAATGGCAGATGAGATTTAATGTGGACAAGTACAAACTGATGCACATAGGGAAAAATAATCCAAACTATGAGTACACAATGCTGGGTACTAAGCTAGGAGTTACCACTCAGGAAAAGGATCTGGGAGAGATTGTGGACAATACACTGAAATCCTCAGCCCAGTGTGCAGCAGCAGTCAAAAAAGCAAACAGAATGTTAGGAGTTATTCACAAAGGGATAGATAATAAAACTGAGGATGTCATAATGCCGCTATACAAACTAATGGTGCGACCGCACCTGAAATATTGTGTGCAGTTCTGGTCGCCCCACCCCAAAAAAGAAATAGCTGATCTAGAAAAGGTACAGAGAATGACAAAGGGTATGGAACAGCTTCCGTACAAAGAGAGGCTTGACAAGCTGGATCTTTTCAGCTTAGAGAAGATTGAGAGGGGACATGATAGCGGTTTATAAAATCTTGAGTGGTGTGGAATAAGTAGATAGCGAACTGTTATTTCCCCTCTCAAATAGTACTATAACTAGGGGACACTCCATAAATCTGCAGGCAGATTTAAAACAAATAAAAGGAAGTACTTTTTCACTCAACGCATAATTAACTTATGGAATTTGTTGCCAGAGGACGTAGCTGGGTTTAAAAAAGGACTGGATAAGTTCTTGGGGAGTAGGTCCAGTCATGGCTATTAACCAAGTAGCTTATGGGATGAACTTCTTACTGTCGGGAGCTGGGAGTGAACAAGGGGGAATGGATTGCCCATTGTGACTGTTGGTTCTTCTCCCATGCGATTGAGATTGGCTGCTGTCAGAGGACAGGATGCTGGGCTTGATGGATCATTGGTCTGACTCAGTATGGCACTACTTATGTTCTTATCTTTGTTTAACTATGGTCAGGTGGTATAGATTACCCCTTATGGTCATATATTTGCCTATTGTTAAATTATCTGTGCAGGGGTCGAGTGTTGCCACCACAAGCCCTGGGAAGGGCAAGGCAAGTTCGGAGAAGTTAGTTAAGAACATCTTGGTTAATTTCCTGCGATTAGTTAGTTCAGAACATCTAGGTTATTTTTCTGTCGCCCTAGCCTAATAGAGATTTCGTAGTAGTAGAGATTTGGTAGTAAATATGAATTTCTGTCACCCTAGTAGAGATTTGGTAGTAAATATGAATTTAAATATGTTTTAGGGTAAGATATGGATATTTAATAAAACTGAGGTTTAATGGTTTGCATTAAAGGGTTTAAATTTTAATTATTGGATCTTGGATTGATCCTTTTATTATTTTATGTATTGTTATTATAAAATGTATTATGTTTTGTTTTGATTTTTTTTCCTTGTGAGCCTTTATGATTTGTTATGGCCCTGATGGCTTAAACAATAAATAATATTATTATTCACTTATGTTCTTAACCATCACCATCTCAGTCTTGTCGGGATTCAGTTTCAATCAGCTCATCCTCATCCAGTCCTTGACAGCAGCCAGGCTGTAAGCACCAAGACTGCAGGGCCTTTGGGCGGCTGAAAAAGAGAGGTAGTGCTGGGTATCATCAGCATACTGATGGTACTTTACTCCAAACCGCCAAATGACCTCACCCAGCGGCCTCCTATACACGTTGAACAAGAGGAGAGACAGAGCAGAATCATGCAGGACCCCACAGGGGAGGTCCTGAGAGGATGATGAGCAATTGCCCATCACTGCTCTCTGTGGCCTCCCTGACAGGAAGGACCAGAACCACTCGAGTAGTCCTGTGCACCCCCGCCAGATCCCACAGTTGTGCCAACAACACCTCATGATCAACTCTATCAAAAGCCGCTGAAAGATCTAAGATTGACAGGGTGGAATTCCACGTTTCAGTCTCTAGGTCAGGTCACTGACCAAGGCCACAAGCGTTGTCTCTGTGCCATACCCAGAACGAAAGCCTGATTGAAATGCGTCCAGGAATCTGATGATGTCGAGATGAGCCTGGAGCTGTTGGGCAACCACCCGTTCAATAACCTTCTCTAAAAAGGGAAGGTTAGAGACAGCCTGATAGCTGGCTGGGAAGTCAGTGTCCAAGGATGGCTTCTTAAGCAGGGGCCGGACAACTGCAGTTTTAAGAGCATCTGATACCACCCCAGCCAGCAATGCCCCCAAAATCTCCCGGCTGGCTTTCACCAGTCAGGACGGGCAGGGATCTAATTCACAACTGGTTGCCCTCACTGCCTCAATCACCTTCACTACATTGGTGAAACTGATCTAAATAAATATGATAAGACCGAGCTTCCATAATCCCAAACTCTTCGAGACTGCTAGACTAAAATGTCCTATTAGATCATTGATTACATTTCTTTGCCTTATGCAAATCCCAAAGGATTCAAGTTCCTTAATGAAAAGATTATTCTGCATGGGATTCAAATTATCTTTCATAAAAATCTTACTGTAATTTTTGCTCCATTGCAATGGAAGAAGCATTGTTAGGGGATCCAAAGTACAGGACCTTTAAGGGAGAAGCTAGTAACATGGTATTTTCCAGTTCCTGATAAGACTTGTCTTCATCGTTTTCCTCTTCTAGGGCTAATCAGCTCTCAGAGTTACTAGGTAACAGTCAATCTGGGGAGCAGTCAATAACTTTAATGCTTCTATCATGCATTTCATTAGCCGAGTGTATTGTCAGAACCCTGCTGGGAAGCTCTGAAGGTTTCTGTTAGGATGGAATTGACTATCCCCTTCTCCTTCTTTGTGGTAAATTAAATAACTTGCTCTTATTAAAAGCTATTAGTTTTCTATCTCCCCACACAGACTTTTACTACTATATTCAAACCATTACTACTACTATATTCAAACCACTATTGTTTCAATCAAGATGCTCCCCACTGTGTACCGACAAGGAGTTTGGGAAATGGGTGTGGAATTATTTGAAGGTGGCAGCTTTTGGGGGAGGATAAATTTGAAGGCAGGGTGGTAGTAGGTATTTTCTAAGAACCATCAATTAGTGGGCATGGAACAGGTGATGCTGTCTATTATACATTCGGGGTCCAATCCACATTCATCCAGGTGCACAAGTGGGTTGCGTGAGTGTATGTTGCATGCTGAAGTGCTGCACTAGAATTATGTGGATGCCAAATTGCTGTTCATAGTGAGAGGCTTTGTTGTGCAGCATTACCATGGTCAATGGCTGCAGCATGGCAGTGCAAAATGTACTTTTCTTTACCTGGGGCATGCTCACGTCTGGTCAGACCATATGGAGGAGCTGTCCTGGACTTTTGACAATGACACAGCATGGTAAATGAGAGTGGGGGATGGGCCCTGTGGCATGTGCAAAAGGGGGAGGCACAAGTAGGACCACAAATGGCAAACACCTAACTCCACCCCTCCCCCTGACTTAGAGGAAATTTCCAAAATAATGGGGCAGCAAGAGGGAGAAAGAGTCAAAGAACAAGGGGGAGAGGAAGCAAGATGTGCATAGATTGCTCAACTACAAAGACAAGTAGAAGAGGGAAGAGTGGTTCAAGAAGTTTGAGAACCACTGATCTAGACTACCAAAATGACTAGAGCTTTGTAAGAAATATTACTGCATGAAATTTAGCAATGTCTGGTACCTTGCCAAGTGATTAATCCCTGCACATCATCTTTATTGTATTTTAAACCTTATTTATCATAACCTTTATCATATTTTAAACCATATTTGCAATGTTTTTCAGTTCTGCTGCCAGACTGCAATTTCAACTGCAGTCACATTAAATGGGCCCATTTACTTTTTAAAATACTGCTGCCATGTTGTGGCTGGTGTCAGCTGCTTGATACTGCTGAGCTTTTGTTTGTAACGTAGTTTCCGAAGGATGCTTATTAATTTATTTGGTGAGAAGTGTTAGAAATTTCCCTTCTGACATAAATCACCCTGATAGCAAAGCTTTCTAGTCTTAATGGCCCTCTTTCTACATGGCTATATTTTGTCTAAATATGTCAGTCACCCCAAGAGCATTGCTCTTCTTGTAGGAACTACCAGTATTTTCATTCTTTATTTCCCCTTTGATAGAAAGTCTGTGAAATAATTTTCCAAACAAAGTTTCAGTTAATCTTAACCATGTGGTTAACCATTATCCTATTATTGTTTGTAAGATCCCATCTGAGTTTGGGGCCTGTAACAGATCTGCTGCTAATGCTAATGTTAGTGTTTGCCAGGTGAGGCTCTGGGTTTAGGGCTGCAGGATTTGGCCCATAAGAGGCAGGGCAATGCAGGAGAGACTCCTCCATATGGACAAATGGCCTCTGTCCCACTAAGGGTGCTTTTAGACAAGCACCTCCCCACCCACCTAACATATTGGGTGCAACATGTATAGTGAGTGAGTGGGTGGGGAGGTGCTTGTCTAAAAGCACCCTATCTGTGGCTGCTCTAGGGAAGTGTAAGGTATTGCTGGATATAGGTGACTTCAGCTTAGAGACAGGCACACGCACGAGACTCCAAGTGCTCAATCTACTACATCAGCATTCCAGGAATAACATAGTAATTAACATACAACAGCAGATTCAGATTAGGCAACTACCTAAGGAACTAGGCTATAGATTCACATAAACAGATTCACCAGTCTGCTTCAATACATCACAGGAACCTATAAGGGAGGAGCTAGGCTGGAAGCAGTCTAGTAGCAGCTGTTTTGTCTCAGTCTTGAGTAAAGGGGTGAGCTTCACTGAGCCTGTCTAAAGTGAAATGCTGGCTACCTGAATGGCACATGCTCTGTTCAGTTTAGGGGTGAGGTTACAGCTGGGGGTGCAGTCTCTCATACTGGGTTCCTATGGTGGAATCCGGCCAATGAGAGTAATCTTGGGTCAAAAATTCATATTGCCTATGGCCAATGGCATCAGCGAATGGGTCTGCCAGTGGTGGGACTTGCTTTCCGCTTGCCTGAACTTGGCAGGTGACTGTTAGCAGAAGGTCATCCAGAGTCGTCATGTTGTAAACTGGCTGGCTGCTTGCTTTCCAGGGGGAGAGCTCTCCTGAGGAGATATAGCACAGGACTCTTTGCTGCAGCACAGTTTCAAAGGTGAGTTAATGGATTTGTGGATGGATGGGTGGGTGTGTTTGCAAGGGGGCTAGGAACTTTAGCTAAGAGAGAGGAGGGTGTTGATGTGCACACTGCTTTGCCTCTTGTTAATGGGTATAAGGAGGGTGTTCAAATTATAGACACAGCTAATATCTTTAAAGTGCAGTTTTGTTTGTTGAACTTCAACTGCAGGAGTTTCCAGGTCTAATCAATGATTTTTAAAGGAGGCTGCAATACCATTCTCTGAAACTTGAGAGCTGCAGGATTTGTCCTGCCACTAAGGTGTATGGTCCTTCATGAAGGGCAAACATTACTTTGAACTTTGCCCCCCCCTGTATCTTTACTGCTAGATGGGGAAACCCTTGTGTTTTTTTTATTTTTTTATTTTTGTTTTTTTTAAAATTAAATAATAAACATGTTTAAATCTATTACATAATTTAACATATATTAACATATAATAACAACTGTTGTCAAGGTGTCTATAATGTTCTTTTATATATTGTAATCCACAAGGTATGACTTCGTTTCTTCTTCTATTGTATATCCTTGTATACTTTCAATGCATGCAAACCATCTGGTAGTACAGTTCTTTGCTTTATTTTCTTGGGTTGATGTTATCTTTTCCATTGTATACATGTACCATAGTCTTTTTGTCTATTCGTTTTCTGTCAAGTTTTTTGCTGTTTTCCAGTTTCTGGCTATAATGTTGAGTCCTGCTAATGTCATTAGTGTGCAAGTTTCTCGGTGGTGGTTCATGAGTGGGATGTCAGGATATAGTCCCAGTAATGCTGTTTCTGGACGAAATGGTATGATGAGACCTGTAGCCTTCTTCATCTTTAACCAAATTCTATTCCATAAATGTTGGACTTTGGGACAGTACCACCAACAATGCAGGTATGTACCTTGTTCTCCACAGTTTCTCCAGCACCGATCGAGGCCTGTACCATCTATTTTTT
>QEPC01004251.1:240119-260477 GCA_003113815.1 Sphenodon punctatus | reverse complement strand
TTTCTAGTTTTTTATTTCCTTCTTCTACTGAGCTGTTTACTTTATTAATTTTGTCCAAGACTTCTATTTTATCTTTTTGGGCTTCTGCCCTTGCCTCTTTTATTTCCTTCAGTATTGTGTTCATAGTGGCCTGATCATCTGGTTCTATGTTTTCTGAGGCTGTTTGGGCGGGCGCGGCCGCCATTTTCTCGCTTACCCCTGTGTCTTCCTGGATTGTCTCTGCAGTTTGTTTCTGCTGCCAGTATCGGGTGAGCGGCCCCTTTTCGTTGTTTTTTTTTGGTGGGCTCATGCCCCAAGCGTTCCCCTTGCTGGTTCTTTACTTTTTTTTGAGTTATTTTGCCGTTTTTTCTTTTTTTTGTAGCGCGGTAGCGGGTATGCGGGGAGAGCTCGGGATCGGCGCGACCGGCTATTCACGCATGCGCATTAGCCCCCTCATGTTTTTGTTTTTTAAAGATTTTTTTTTCTTGCTGCTTATTAAGTCGGCTGTAGTGGCAGCTATGAGATAAAGCATTTGGGGATTTATATGAACTTTAAAAGAGAAAATGCAGATTTAGATGCTGTTAGTGTGTTCCTTCGTCTTTTCTCTGGGCTTTGTGGCTTTAGTATTTGCTCATCCTGTTTTAAAGGGTAAAACTCATATGCTATGTGTGAACGCTTTCTGCTTGGTCAATTGTGAATGAATGTGGTTTTATTAGATTTTGTTGCTGCTCCTTCCTTTATGTTTTGCTGTAATCCTGCAGCATTTCTTCATGCTGTGAAAACGTTTTGTATGGAGGGAGACTTTTTCTCATTGGGAGTACCCATTAAATGAAGCTTCACTACCTTAGTCTAAAACATTTCTTGATAGTTTTGCCCCCTTTAATTTTATGTGTAACATTGTCAGACCTACTGTCAAAAACACATTTCCTGGGTTTTTGGTATAAAAAAACCCTTTAATTTCATCTTGAGTGCAATTATCAGGTGAGACAGCTCACGTTGTCATGTATTCTTGTATTCTGATATTCTTTCTTGCCAAAACTTTGCTTCAAAATGCTGATTAGAAGAAATTTGTGTAAGGAAATGTCTGCACAAACAGCATGTCTCTGGCTGAAGCTGGCTTTGTTAACTTAGCAGAAGACAACTTGTCTTTCCTTTGGGTAAAGCCACATCAGACAGGATGAACCTGATCCCCTGCCTGCTTTTGGGAGAGACAGCATACCTGACACACTTTGAGCCAGTGGGGAGAGCGGGCCGCATGATTTCTCCTGGTATCTGGGGAAACCAGGCAGGTGGGCCACTGTCACAAGCCTTGCCACTCTCCACATGTGTAGATGCCCAGTCCCGGCCTGTCCATTATCCTGTCCCCAGGCATGACGTGCACACTTGTCACTCTATGGTGCGTGCCGACCCCAGCACAAGGCGGGGCTGCACGGACGGGCCACATGGGAGGTGGCCCGTTAACACACTTTAAGCAGTGTTATCCCACTTTGGGCAACATTAACACGTGATGCGTCTCCAGCCTTCTCTGGCAGACGCATCATGTGCAGGACCCTGATTTTTCAGCAGATTTAAAAATAAAAAAAAATTAATGGCAGTCTGCGGGCCTCAGAGCTTGGTTCTGTGGGTCCCTGTCCCTCACCAGGCCTGTGCTGGGTTGGGTGTGGAGGGGTTGCTGCCCCTCTTCAGCCCGGCCGGTGACATTTCTGACTGACTCGGCTGGGGAGAGGGAGGGCAGCAGCAGCGCTAGGGCTACTTCTGAGTAGGCTGGGCTGGGTTGAGTGGGTGGAGGCTGCTAGAGGTTGCTTCACCCCCACCCTCCCCAGCCCAGAAACTCACCTGGCATGGTGGTAGCAGCTTTTCCAGCCAGGCTTCTCTGGCTGGCTCCTTCTGGCCACTTCGTGCTCCTGCCCCATGGGGCCTCCCAGGGCAGCTCAGCCGGATGACATCATCCAGCCACGACACACTGGGAGGCCCTGTTGGGAGGGGTTGGAAGTGGCCAGAAGCAGCAGGAGAGCCAGCTGGACCAACTGCTGCTGCTGCCGGGTGAGTTGTTGGGCTGAGGAGGGTGTGGGGGGAGGCAATTGCCTGGCAGCCCGCCCCCCAGCCTGGCCCACTGTCAGGAGCCCCGAGCTTTCCATCCCCCTTCCCCTGTGGACTCTTCTGCTCTGCTCCTCCCCTGCACAGGCTGGAAATTCTGCGTGGAGAGGAGTGGGGTAGGAGATTCCTCAGGGAAGGGTCATTTCTGTGGGAAATCCATGAAATGCAGTCCCGCATTTGACTCGGGGCCCTGATCATGCGTCAGTTGGCTGCCCGCCCCAGTGCAAGGTTGGGTGACCATCTGATGGCGCTGGTAGGGTGGCCAGATATGCAAATTTTAGAGGACACTTATGAGAAATATAGATTGCAGGGCTGCATTGGCTCCAATGTATAATCATAGAATTATAAAATCTTAGAGTTGGAAGTTACATCAGACGTCCCTGACAGAGACTGTCCAGCCTCTGTTTGAAAACCTCCAGTGAAGGAGAGCGCGCCACCCCCCTACACAGTCTGTTCCACTGCCTAACAGCTCTTACCGATAGGAAGTTCTTCCTAATGTTTAGTCGAAATCTGCTTTCTTGTCATTTGCACCCATTAGTTCTGTGCACCCACTGGTTTTAGTCCTGCCCTCAGGAGCAACAGAGAACAAGTCTGCTCCATCTTCTATGTGACAGCCCTTCAGATATTTGTAGACAGAAATCATGTCTTCCCTTAGTCTTCTCCAGGCTAAACATACCCAGCTCCTTCAACCTTTCCTCTTAGGACTTGGTTTCTAGACCCCTGACCATAGTTGTCGCTCCCCTCTGAACCCGTTTCAATGTGTCAATGTCCTTCTTAAAAAGCAGTGCCCAGAACTGGGCACAGTAGTACTCCAGATGAAGTATGGCTAGTGCAGAACTATAACTACTTGTGACCTAGACGCTACGCTTCTGTTAATGCAGCCCAAAATTGCATTAGCCTTTTCAGCAGCTGCATCACACTGGTGACTCATGTTCAGCTTGCGATCAGCTACAACCCCAAGATCCTTTTTTACATGTACTGCTGCCAAGCCAGGTATTGCACATCTTATACTTGTGCATTTGGTTTTTCTTACCTAAATGCAGAACTTTACATTTATCTCTGTTGAATTTCATTTTGTTAATTTTGGCCCAGCTTTCCATCCTGTTAAGATTATCTTGAATCTTATTTCTATCTTGTCTTCTAAGGTGTTAGCTATCCCTCCCAGTTTTGTGTCATCTGCAGATTTGATACACATCCCTTCTACTCCTTCATCCAAGTCTTTAATAAAGATGTCGAACAGTACAGGGCCCAGGACTGAGCCCTGAGGCACCCCACTCGATGCCTTCCTCCAGATTGATGAGGAGCCATTTATGAGCACTCTTTGGGTACAGTTCTTCAACCAGCTGTAAATCCACCTAGCGGTAATATCATCTAACCCATAATTAACCAGCTTGTCAAGAAGGATATCATGGGGGACTTTGTCAAATACGTTGCTGAAATCAAGATATACTAAGACAATGGTATTCCCATGATCTACTAAACTAGTAACTTGATTAAAAAAAGAAATAAGATTAGTCTGGCATGACTTGTTCTTGACAAACCCATCCTAGTAATCACAGCATTATTTTCTAAATGCTTAAAGATTGACTGCTTTATAATCTGCTTTAGAATCTTTCCAGGTACTGATGTAGCCCTGCAACCTGCATTTCTCATAAGTGTCCTCTAAAATTTGCATATCTGGGCACCTTAGGCGCTGGCCATATGATCTGTTGCGTTGCATGTTAACATTGCCAAAAGTGGGATAATACTGCCCAAGGTGTATTAACAACTCGTGTAGCCTCACTCTTTCTCTCCTGCAGTAATGCATCCTTCTCACACCCTGGTTCTGAGATGATATTATTCCCTGTGTGGGTGAGCAGACTGAAGAAAAGATTAAAAAAAAAATTCTGCTTAGTTGTGTGTCTTGCTCCTGCAGCCAGCTGACTTCAGACCCCAAATAGTGGGAGAGCAAGTGGTTTTCCATGGGAAATCTGTAGTACAGTATTGGGGTATGGTTTATCTTGAGGATCTCTTCCCCCAAGGGTTGGAATTCACATGTTACTAAGCCCCCAATTGATGCAGAGGGGTGTGGGGGAAATCAAAATGACTGTTGACCCTTGTTCATAAATTGGCTATATCTCCGTTATTAATGGACTTAGAGCAACCATTCATAGCTCAAATTAAAGGCACTTTAATGCTCTTTAATGTTTGTATAGGGTGCAAATTGATTTAAAAAATCAGTTAAGGTGCTATATGAAAAAATACAAATAAAAACATGTTCCTACACATTGACACACTTTAATATTATAGTATGTACTTTAAGTGTAGCAAATGAATACAACCCAATTCAAACAACATAAACATATTTATAAGTAATTTAAAGCGAGAACTTTTACAAATGTATACGATGATTTGGATTACTAATTGTTTGCCGCAGTATCAGCCACTTGTTTCATTCACTGTCATCATCTGAACTGTATGAGTCATCTAATCCCTGATACATGCAGTCCAGGTGTCATTATCATCAACATCCAAGCAGCTACACATGTCAGTGCATGGAAAACCATAGCGATGGCAGCCACAGAGTTGTGACGTGCATCTGTTCTTTTTACACGAGCATTTCACTAGCTGTAGAATAGCCTGTGGAGTCAGTTGCATATCTGGGCACCTTGGGCCATCTGGGGTACATAACTGTTGTTTCTTATCTCCCAGCCATAACCTGTCTCTGCAGATGGAATGTCTGGATTAGCACTGATATAATTTCTCCGTACCATGCATTGCTAATGTGCCCATATTATGGCAAGCCGAAGAGCAGGCTGTGTTGGAGGCATCTTCTCTGACTCGGCAATTTTCTTCTGGAACAAAGCCCATCGGACATCCCCAACATTAGTTTTTGTGGAGTTGGGCAAGAAAGCTTGCAAGCATAATGTTCTAATGTGGTGATTGTATCCTCTGATGGTGTTTCACCCAGTCCAAGTTCAGAAAAAACTTCTAAATCTTTTTGATCCAATAGCTGGAAAGCTTTCCAACAAGAAAATTTGCCTTTACCAGCAAAACCACTAGTGGTATCACAACCAGTGAAGGCATGAAAACCAGGTACCGCATCCACCCTTTTTGACCCTAAAGCATCATAAATGGGTTGAAGAGGAATCGGTCTCTTTTTATGGTCAGTGGCAACGATGTAGAATATTTGGTGGCATAGCATGGGGTATTGTCAAACTGCTAATATGACATCATCTGTGTCAGGTGAGTAAATGTGGATCAACATTGCACCTCTTGAAGTTGCATCAACAGGATGAAGTATAATTTTGGTTTCTGCTTCTTCTTGAGTGCTCTGTATGTGGAGCACTGAACAGTGAGTGGCTGTCACCATGGCTCTCCATGCCACAACCACATGACAACATGTTGTTTGCCAAACTTTTCAAGGATCTTGTGTGCCAAATATGCACTTAACTCTGATTTTGTCTGAACATGTGACAGCAACATTTTCAGAGACATATTCCTGATCCTAGTACTGTCTCAATATGGTAGGCAATTGCCACACTACCTGCTAGTCGTTTGTTATGAGTTGCACTTTTCAGTGACATTGGAATTTCGTACCTATCAAACACAACTTGTAATTCATCATAGGATCCGTAGTAGGACTGTAATCGGTCAAGGAAATGGTTGGCTAAGTTTTCACACGTGTGTATGAATGGAGGCTTATCAAGACTTTGCAGCAATACCATTCCATCAAAGATTGCAACCCGCATTTCTTGTGGAGTCTGTGTATCTGTACATGATAGTTCGCCAATGTGAGATTCAGAATTGAAAGAAGGTTTCTTTTCTTTGTGGGTAAGAGAAGGTCTCCCTCAGCTGTAAAGAGAGAGCGTGGAACCACAGCAGGCTCATAATTGCTAATGGTATGTTTAAAATCTACACTTGGTCTAGACTTTGCAATCAACATTAGTGTCACAAACAAACCACAATCTTCCTTTAGCTCCACTATCCTTGAGTGCAATTTCACAGTCAGTCTTGTCATTAGTCTTCCACATATTTATTTTCAACAATAAGCTGCTGATGTTGGTTTTTATACGATTTTCAACAAACTCTTCATAGGCTATATGTCCGGTGACATTTGGGGAACAAATGTCCTGTTTTATCTTGGCACCCTTTACGCTCTGTCATACAGTTCAGCAGATCTCCAGATGTTTCTTTGAACACATTGTGTTGGTTCTTCAGCACATCAACAAGCCTGGCCACATTATTTTCCTGTAGCTCTAAAAAAATCTTTGGTATCTTCATGATGCAGTTAAGAAGAATCGAGTGTGGGCTGATGGAATCCTTGTCAGACCTATTAGACCTCCACTCACTTTCATGCTTCAGTTTACATGTTCCAGAGCATGATCTGCTCCTACAGCACAGAAGGGTACAATGTTTTTGTTTACAACCCAATTTTCTTGACAAAACTCAGCATATATCTCTGGACTTGACAGTGGCAAGCTCTGCATCTCTGCAAGATACAGGGGAATCATGCGTGCATAGTGGTGCTTATCATGGGTAAAGAAGTATTTCACAAGTGCATCAAGGACAGACAGATGGAGATGCCAATTGCCCATTCTCACTGCTTTCATGAACAAACATTAGTCTAATACCATTTGTATGTATAGCAACATGGCCTTGGCGCTGGGAACATTTTCCAAAATTGCATCATAGGCATTCATTTTTTGGAATACGTCATGTGACTGAAGAACATGTGAAAGTTGCTCATTAGCAACCTTCAAACATTCCTGTTTCCTTTCAGTGCATACCACTTGTAAGCATTCAACAGCTTCATGGATATTATTTCTTATGTCTTGATTCAGCTCAGTAAATTCATCCATATACAGAGTGGACAGAGCCTGAACAGTTGTCAAATGTGCATCTATTGCTCTTCGCACATGTTTACCTGCCAGAATACCATCTGTCATTGCAGATCCGTATAAAGCACTTTCAATCCATGCAGTATCAACTCCACTGCTTTCAGTGAAAGCACCAATGCACCTCAACACCATCATAGTTAGTTATATGTAGTTCACCTGGTCAAAGTATAATATGGTCAAGGTCCCTTTGACTCATTTGCAGTTTTTTTGCTGGAACATACAGAAAATATATCTGTCCTTGACTATCTGAGGGCACATATACACCTTGGTTGTTGCTAATGTCACACACAACGGTCTCCGCTATTTGGTGGTTATAGTGTACATATAAACCATACTCATGGAGAAGATCAACAACCTTCTTGTTCCGCGTAGCTTGGTGAACTGACAGCCCTACAGCTACCTGCTGAAGCAGTACACGTGTATAGTTCAGATTATCTGTAGTCACATGCTTTACCTACCTATCCCTGTATGTCATAGCTATAGCAGTTTGTGAATAGCTGCCCTGTTCATACTTACTACTTTTCTTTCTGAAGACACATTTTTCACCCTACCAGAAACAAGCCATCTGAAGATGAACACACCTCTAATGGAACAAACTCCTCTGTTACATTCGGTGATCCTGTGAACTCACTTCTGTTAGCATTGCTAATAGACTTCTGAAGGACACGAACTGCATTGTACAAAACTCACACGTTCACTTCAATATCATCGTCAGTATTTTCAGCTGTCACACCTGTGACACAATCCCATGTTTCTTTTATACTAACAACCTCTGGTTCATTTCTTCTTGAAGGTCGGTGGAATTCAGCATCCAAGATGTTTTCAGCAGTTTCTTGATGGTTTTCTGTGGTGTAGATGGGGTACTTGGGTTGTTCATGGCACGGATGTTTTCATACGTGATTTGTACAGTACCCATACTTATTGGTCCGTTTTTCAGGCAATCATTCATCAAATTGATGAATTCAATCTCCGCTGCTGCTTCAGAGGCTGTAGATTTGGTATGCTCATCAGTGTCAAGTCGGCGTAACACATGTGACATTCTTTGCCCAGCATGGCAGATGGTATGTCCATTCTCTGTGTTGGCTGCTGTGTTGAGTTTGATCTGCAGGACTTCGTTTCCACTCTTTGATAACTTCACTGAGATTTTTCTGTGCGTTATCAACTGAAAGTTTTTGAAGGGGATTTGTTCGGGTGTGAAGGCCGTTGCAAAAAAACATTTACTTTTACTGTATGGAATGCATTGTGATCATGTCAGTCTTCTCCTACTGGAATTGCTGTACGATTGTGTTGCAGCAGGTACCATTGATTGGCTCTGGGTCTCATACTGCTTTTTCACTCGATCAAGCTTTCCTTTATCAGTGACATTGATAACAACTCCTGTGCCACAATGCACTGGTGGCCCCTCGCTTTGGCACTGGGGGCTGTGCCCCACAAGCCCCCAGCACCAGTTCAGCACCACTGACAGTCTTCCCTGCAGCAGCAGCGCAGGCAGCGTGAGCCGCGTGGCCCACAGGACCTTTAAAAGAAAGCTCAGCGTAAGGAGACGTTCCATTCTGCTTTATGCAGATGATACAATTTTGATATCAACGTCCCAAGTTGATCTACGTCGAAGCATGGGCAGGTTCGCCTTGTACTGCAAGCAGGAAAATCTGAGCATTAATTATGCTAAGGCCAAGGTGCTGGTTGCAGGTCATTCTTGTCATCAGTACGGATGTTTAGTTGACAGTACCTCTATTGAGCAGGTCCAATCGTATAAATACCTGGGGGTGGTTTTTTCTTCATCTTGCTGATGGACCTCCCACTTTGAGGCAGCTAGATTGCAAGCTCGGAAAACTATTAATACCATTGTGAGTTATTTTTTCTCCCATGGAGGGAAGTTAGCTGGCCCTGCTCTGCGCCTCTTCAGGGCTAAGGTAATTCCACAATTGTTGTATGCTGTGGCTATTTGGGGGCTATCCTTTCTGGATAAGTTCGAAAGCATACAGAATTGGTTTTTGCATGTAATTTTGGGATTACCGCTTTGTGTCCCCCAGGTACTCCTGAGAGCTGAAGCAGCTGTGACATCTATTAGAGCCTTGGCGTTAATAGCTATATTGAAATTTTGGCTTAAAGTGGTAGTTTTCCCTTTGCCACCATCATCACTTTTGTTTTTTATCCCAAGTTCCAACTCCAGTGACCATTGGAGCGATTCTGTGGGATTAGAATTAGGCAGATTGGGATTCTCTAAGGTGTGTCTATCCCCACTTGGCTATAAGGGGGCTGTAGTACTGATCAAAAAAGAGTGATAGATCAGGACCAGCAGAGGGAGCTTGCTGCCCTGGCCTCACAAAAGATAGCCCCGGATTACATCTATATCATTCCTAAAGTCTGCCCTCCCCAATATATTAGCCAGTGGCCGCAATGGCCTTCTAGAAAGGCTCTGGCCCTGATGCGCTGTGGCGTATTTCCATCTGCACTTCTTGAGGGTAGATACCGGAGCGTTCCGAAGGAGGAGAGGTTTTGCCCCCATTGTGATATGTTTACTATTGAAACTGTCAAACACATGCTTTTGGAATGTGCAAAGTTTAGCACTCTAAGAAATAAATATATCGGGCCCTATGTTAAACTTGCTCCCAGTAGCTGGAGCGACGATCTTTTGGTGCAGCACTTACTTGACGGCTCTGACCCCCTTTTTTGAGAGCGGTTGCAGCTTTTTGTGCATGCATGGTTTACTATAAGCAAATGTTTTGATTTAAAATCCAGTAATTTCCCTCCCAAGCACGATTCCCCAATTGGGATCTTAGTCACCCCCACACCACAAATTAGACATTTTTAATTGGGTACAACACTATTTTATTATCCTGCTCACACAATCGGGTACAGCATGAACCCAATGCAACAGTTCTTAGATAGATCCTAGCCTGGCCTGCCTAGCACATAAAATATGTTTCTTACGTGTCCTGCAGATCACAGTGGCGAGCGTTGGTTTGGAGAGGTTGATACAGGTGGGGGCCCGGGGGTCCGTACCCGGGAAAGGTGCCCCTTGTTGAGTTGCAGAACTCCCTATGGAGGAGCTCCAGAAAGGGTCATCAGCCCACGGACACCAAGTTAGATGCCAAGCGCTGAGACAAGGACCTGGAGTATTGCTTGGCTTTTTATACTGTTCTGGGTGGGGACATGTTGTCAAAATACTGAGTGCAGGGTTCGACTGACCTTTCAGGCAGGAGGTGTATCAGCATATTTGGGAACAAAGCCTTTTGTAATCTTTTGATGGTTTGGGGCTTACCCAGTTGATATGCTTATTTATTTTCCCCCAATCTATTTCCAGAGCATTCAGACCCCAACCCTCCAGTCCGGGCCAAACCTTCTGTAATTTAGATTGGGGTATTACTCATGCCCCTCCTGGCATCTCCAAGGCTACTTTTCTCGTTGACACCCAGTCACTCTGCATCAAAGTACTAAAAAGGCCCCTTTGTCTGGTTAGGTGTTGCCGCCTATCTCCTGTTTTGCAGTACTTATAGCTTTGTTTATAGCAACATTCCTTTCTCCTCTCCTTTGTGCATGGCTCTCAACTTCGTATCACTGTGACCTGAGGATTTTGGTTTGAGGTTTAGCTGGCTAGTTGGTTCTTTAGCTTGTACCCATCATGCTCTATAATATGAACCAGTGTTTTTCCCACTTGGGCTAACATATATTCAATACTATTTATATTTAATCTACTAATGCTACAAACAGGTGTTATATAGTTACTAAAGTCATCTAAACGCAGGTTTACAATCATGTGATATGGGGAGAATACAATCAGAATGCAGCACAAGTCAGTGTACACAGTTACTAAGATAAAAACAGGTTTACATGGCCAGGTGAGATTACAATAAAAATGCAACAGTACCTGCCGTGTCACCATTCTGCTATATGGTGGCATAATTTTGCTTCTGGAGTGCTTGAGGCTTTTGAATTTTAAGGATCATTGACTTGTCTGGCTGTGAGGGAGCTCAACTCTCAGGCAGAGAGCCTATGTCCTTCGTGCCAATGGAGCATAAATGGCCCTACTTTGTAAGGTCAGTATTTCTCTCCTTGCCCAACATGCAATCCAAATGACAACAATTATTAAAATACATTGAATAGCTAAAATAACAACAATGGGGTGTATTATAATATTGAATATTCCTGTAGCAGTGGGAGACCATCCAAATAGGCTTTCCCAAAAGGAATGTTTGGTTGTGTATTCTACCTCTGTTAAAACATGTGTAATTTTATTCCCCTCTGATTTAAGGAGTAGAGCAGCATGACCCAGTGTGTTGACTAAATGGTTTACTTTTTGTTTAAACATCAGGGTGTCATGTAAAGCTTTGTGAATTGGGGCGGCTGAGTATGCGAATGACATATTCCAAAGCTGGAAGCTATCTTTATCCCACAATCGCCTCCACTCATTAGCATGCAGTGTCCAGGTGTAATTGTCAGTAGCTATTTTAGTGACGTTGCACATTACCAAGAATCCAGTAGATGGCATGACATGTTTGTACAGTTGGTTGAAGGTGACAGTGGAATTTGGGGTGGACACTATGTAGAAACATTTGTGCCCTAATGTGTATACCTGAGGCGCCACCACTCGTAGAACATCCACAGTGCACTCATAATTATCAGTATTGTAGATGCACCTCCTATATTCCCTTAATGGCAGAGGGCAATAGTACATGGTGGTTTTCCATATATTACATTGGTTTTCCAAATCGTAAATTAAAACCTGGTCACCTCTTTTCTTTTGCCACAGTCCTGGCAACTCAAATTTTAACCACTGGCCATGGGAGGTCCAGGGGTATGCTTGCACTGCGCATGCTTCTGAGTGGGTGCCTTTAGGTGTAGCTGTCTGGATGGTTAAGATTAGTCCTGCAGGGGTATCACTAATTTGGTGACCCAAGACCTTTGTCCAATTTGCATCTGTGTTTTCCCTGATCACTGGTATGGACCATAAGTGATGATGCAAACGTCCTGCTTCCAATCCCCCAATAATATTGTCTAATAAGCTTAATGCCCGTTCTTGCCATTGAGTACACAGTATTGCGGTCTTGGTTGCATTAGCTAACGATTTTAAAGTTAGTTCGGTAGCAACTATTTGCTGTTTCATTACTTGATACCAGTTCATTCTCCCAGTGGAGTGTAACATTTACAACCTCCTCCCCCCACATGTTATACTCCACTGTAGGTACACAAGTATCAACAGTTTGACCATTCAATGTACCCGAGGAACAAGGGTCTACAGGGACTACATAGGGAATAATAGAACGAGGTATAACAGGGAAAACATTATCAGCATAGCATATATGTGGTTGGGTATTCAATGTTATAGACAAAGCACACGGTGATACAACCTGATTACAGGAGTGGAGACCCGTTCTCCATGTGCAGGCAGTACGGATGTCAGAGTTCCATAGGTGTAAGTCTAAGCCGTGTTGGGGTGTGGAAGTGATGGTTCCCATACGAGTGGTAAAAGAGCATCGGTGAGAGTTCAAGGAAATGTGGATGCGTCCATTCCGGGGAATCCAAGTAAAAGTTCCTCCAGTACAAAATATAAGATGTAAATCCTTGCTGCATGGGTTGTCAGAAAGAGCTAAATGCACAGGGCATAATGCAGTGAGAGAATTCTGGGGACGTGAAATGGCAGAGCTGTTGATAAGGCTGTTGCTTGGCTCATCAGCTGATCCTCTAGGGACAGGGGACCGGAGTATCATATCCTGGGCAGTGTGTGTAGTGGAGGCAGTTATTGGCGGTGCTTGCTGGCTACCAGAGGAAGGAGGAGCAATCATTGCAGAAGGGGGAGCAACCAGGACCTGGGTCACTGAAGCAAGGACTATCACAATGGTCCACATGTTACAGGCACCTGTGAAAGAGAAAAGCACAATGATGCCCCCCCCCCCCCCCAAACCAAAGAAAGCATCGGAGGAGTTATTTACCTTCCAGTTTCGAAAAATATGGAAGGAAGTCTGAGGCAGGGTGATGATAGGCGGTAAGTTCCCGACGGGGCTCCCTTGCCCCTCCAGGTGGGTTTGTCATGTTATAGCATCTTGTAGAGCCCCCCAGAGAAGCCAGATAGCAGCAGAGACCTTATGCTCTTTTTTAGGGGAGTATAAAGAAACATACTTATCCCAAACCTCAGATATCTGTTCTTCACTAATGGGGTTTGTAAAAAGCTGATTAGTCCAAGGGCAAGCTCCTAGGCTGTGTATGAATTCAACTAATTTTGGGAGGTTTTTTATTTTATCCCAGTTCTCCAAGGGGACCCCACCTGTACTCTTCCTCCCGAACCAAGGCATTGCCTATGCTAGTACTGTATCCAAGAACTGGAATGTTTTACAAAAAAGTGTGAGGGAGACTTAGGAGAGTACCCTGGTCTTTTCCTTTGTTGACAGTACCAGTATCACCGAGGTGTGTGCAGCACTGTTGGCCAGACAATGCAGCTCACAGTCCGGGGGTACAAAAAAAACAACGCAGAGTGTCTGCTTTGATTTTTCACGTGTACCTGTACACAGACCCCACAGACCTCTCTTTTTATGGTAGCCGTATACCGAGAGCTGTGTGCCTCGTGTCTATAAGGATCCTTCCGTGAAAAATGAAACGCAGACTGTGTACTTGGAATGCCACTCACAAGTACTGGAGCATGTCTCTCACAACTTGCATCGCTGTGTGCCTACGTGGCATCGAGTTCCACTGCTCTCAATTTTCAATTTCAACAATACTCTTGAAAGCTAACTAGCAGTTTTTAATGGGGACCAGCAAAAATGTACTTATCCCAATGGGTACTGTCAATTGTAGGAATCACAGAGCACTTCCAGCCTGCAATTCTCCACCAAATGTTAGGATTTAAAATCCAGTAATTTCCCTCCCAAGCACAATTCCCCAATCGGGATCTTAGTCACCCCCACACCACAAATTAGACGTTTTTAATTGGGTACAACACTATTTTATTATCCTGCTCACACAATCAGGTACAGCATGAACCCAATGCAACAGTTCTTAGATAGATCCTAGCCTGGCCTGCCTAGCATATAAAATATGTTTCTTACGTGTCCTGCAGATCACAGTGGCGAGCGTTGGTTTGGAGAGGTTGATACAGGTGGGGGCCCGGGGGTCCGTACCCGGGAAAGGTGCCCCTTGTTGTGTTGCAGAACTCCCTATGGAGGAGCTCCAGAAAGGGTCATCAGCCCACGGACACCAAGTTAGATGCCAAGCGCTGAGACAAGGACCTGGAGTATTGCTTGGCTTTTTATACTGTTCTGGGTGGGGACATGTTGTCAAAATACTGAGTGCAGGGTTCGACTGACCTTTCAGGCAGGAGGTGTATCAGCATATTTGGGAACAAAGCCTTTTGTAATCTTTTGATGGTTTGGGGCTTACCCAGTTGATATGCTTATTTATTTTCCCCCAATCTATTTCCAGAGCATTCAGACCCCAACCCTCCAGTCAGGGCCAAACCTTCTGTAATTTAGATTGGGGTATTACTCATGCCCCTCCTGGCATCTCCAAGGCTACTTTTCTCGTTGACACCCAGTCACTCTGCATCAAAGTACTAAAAAGGCCCCTTTGTCTGGTTAGGTGTTGCCGCCTATCTCCTGTTTTGCAGTACTTATAGCTTTGTTTATAGCAACATTCCTTTCTCCTCTCCTTTGTGCATGGCTCTCAACTTCGTATCACTGTGACCTGAGGATTTTGGTTTGAGGTTTAGCTGGCTAGTAGGTTCTTTAGCTTGTACCCATCATGCTCTATAATATGAACCAGTGTTTTTCCCACTTGGGCTAACATATATTCAATACTATTTATATTTAATCTACTAATGCTACAAACAGGTGTTATATAGTTACTAAAGTCATCTAAACACAGGTTTACAATCATGTGATATGGGGAGAATACAATCAAAATGCAGCACAAGTCAGTGTACACCATTACTAAGATAAAAACAGGTTTACATGGCCAGGTGAGATTACAATAAAAATGCAACACAAAGAGCAGACCTTTTGCCTGCTTAATTTGCTAAATTGTGGATGTTGAACATCGAAGGATGTTCTGACCAATTTGTTCTACTTCTGCTACACTGTGTCTTGAAGTCCGCTTGTGTGTGGTTAGTATGGGTTTTAGTTCATTACTTAATCCTTGTCGGGGATGTTATGTGCTGTACGTTGTCAAATTTTTTTTTTTGTTTCATTTTGTTGTGCTGGTCTGTTTTCCCAAATATGACTTAAATTTAGGGCTCATTGCAAATGTTCAAGGGAAACATAACTGGGATGAAATGTTACCACTAAAAGCCCTGAGAAGCCCAAGGTAAACTTGGACTCTAGGGGTATGCATGTATAACTGGAATTTTCCTACTATAAAGATTTCCTCGAGTGGTGTCTGTTGTGCCAGTGATTCTTATTTTGTATTTGTTTTGTATTGTTCAAGTATTTGTATTTTGTAATAAAAGCCTACTACTACTACTATTGCTGTTACTATTTTAACTAAGAAGGGACCCGGGGTGGTGGTGGGGTCTTTGATGGTATTTCTAGGTGGCCTGTGTTGTTTGTTTTAATTCTTTGTTATGCTGCTGTGTATTTTGTTGCCTTGCTTGCACCATTGTGGTGTTCTGTGCCAACCAATGTGCCATCTTGCTATGTCCTGTGCCAAAAAGAGCTCCTGTTCCCAGACTCTTGGGGGTGGCAGGGAAGAGGGGTTGAAAATCAGGTTTCTGTCTTTTTTTTTTTTTTTAATGCAGCTTTTTTCCAGGCTTCTTCTTTGGGGGGGTAGGGGGTGGGGATTCCTGTACAGTGCGATAGCAATGTGTAATCTGCCATTCTATTTACTCAGAACTGCCTGCTGCAGCTATTTTGTTGTGGCCCTGAGGTTTTGTATGTGTTAAATATGTGATCAGGTTTTTTTATCCTGTTATGGCACTACCACTGTTGGGGGCGGGGGGGGAGAGAGAGAGTGTGTCCTACTGGAGTCCCATCTGCTGAATGGATGAGATGCTAGTAGAAGGGTTCTCTCTGTCTCCAAGTGGCAGGGCTTTACTCAGCCGCAAGGAGTTCCCAGTGTTAACTAATGTTCTGCCCATCAGATATTAAGGCTGATAACTCCTAGTTGCTGGAATTTTTGAGGCTCCGCCTACAATGGACAAGCCCCACCCTATAGCTCTGCCAGCCATAAGGTTCCGCCGGCCTTACTGCCCCACCAACCTCAAAACCCACCAGCCTCCAGTGCCACGATGCCTTGTTGTCTACTAACGTTTGTACAGTGATTTCACGCAGTCAAAAGCTGGATACAATGTACATAGGGTCTTGGTACTTGGCCCGTTCTTCTATACTGTTTAGAACATGCTTGTGTGACTTAGGTTTTTTTACTAAACCTTCACTTAATTCTTTTTGGCATATTCTACATAGTGAGTAGCTGATATCCATTCTTTGTACTTTATTCTCCAACATACTTGCTTCCATGGCTACTCACACGTCAGTATCTGAAACAAAATGAAAATATGTGTGTTTTTTTTGTTTTTTTTTCATGTAGCACTGTAACTGATTTTTTTTTTATGTAACCCCACAGCTCCAGAGATGGAGGGGACTAATAATAGGGACCCCCCTTTTAATTTCTACAAAGGATTGCAATGCCACCACAATCTGTAAGAGCAGGACCACATAAAGAAGGGGACGGGACAGTCCCTTTGTCCTGCACCTTTTCTGACATGGCCCCGTTGTCCGTGAAGCCCTTATTTCTCCAGGTTATACAGGTGTTATTGGGCAACCCAGAGTAACCCACGTTTTAGCCAGAACCTCTTGGTAAAAGCTGGTTCTAGCAGCACTCTTATCCCTGAGGTAGATAATAATTTCTAGTTGAATAGTGATAGTGGCAGAAAGCAATTTTTGAAATCTTTCCACCCAGGCTGCAATTTTCAAATCACTTTCAAATGTTATCCAACTTGCAGATTTTTCTTGAGACTTCACTTCCTGAAGCTATGAAGCACCGGCTCTACTGTTCTTCTGCCCCCTTTTCTGAGTGTGTGCCTTATCTTGCATGTCTGAGATTAAGCTAAATCTATTGTGTGATGAATGAAAGTGAACTGAATCCATTTTGGTCATTTTGTCCCCTTGGCCCTTTCCTTTCCATTATCTTTTGCTAGAAGAGCTGGTCAACATTCCAATGACTTTTCAAAATGTAATATTAAATAGAGTCTTAATGTAATATTAAGTAGAGACTATCAAGAATGAAAGAAGCTACTAATTCAATCACAGAACTAGTCATTTAAAAGCACGAATTTAGAATAATTAGTCCAGTTTAAGAAATAGCATGAAAGTTCTTGAAGTCAGATGGGGTTATTTGCAGAGTGAATGTTAAACACTATTAGTATTGTGATAGCCTCAGGTTAGTTGGCTTCAACCAAACTGCAGCCTATTACTACAGCCAGTCAGTTTCTTGGTAGCCAAGCACTTGAAGGCTGCCAAAGATGTTTAATTGGCGTTTCCCACCCACTGCATAACAATGACAGGATCATATAATACGCAACCAAATCAAACAGCACCTGGAATATTTTGTTGCTTTTTTACTTGGATACGAGCAAACTGAGGTTGTGCCCCCAGTACCAAGAGTGCTGTTATTTTCTGCTTGATGAGCAGAAAGTTTAATGGAAGTGCATGGAGCTTTCCCATCACCCTGAAAGTTTATTTCCTCAGCATCAATTAGGAATGAATTTGTGGCTGGTGCACAAGAGTGAAGTTGCAAAAAGCCAAGTGGCATGACCTCTGCATTCGCACTCCGTAGCTTCTGTCACCCGGCCAGGCACAAGCAATTAGTAGGTCATATTTTGAAACCATCTCTTCTTCTTTCTACACCTTTATAAACCATGTCATACTCATTGCACCACTAAAACAAGCTGATTGCAATATCTTAGCTCTGCAGCCATGCCTAAATAAATCAATCAATCCTAATTTGGTCTTTTCAAAAAGAGAGGCTCCAAACCACAAATTTTGGATCTGGTCAAGATTTTAAACCCCCCTTTTGGTGGGGTTTGGATCAAGGGGTTTGACTCAGAGCCACCTCTGATTGTTTTGTGACATGGTGACATATGGCCCACTTCTCACAAAGTTCTTATTGTGCAAACAAATTATCAGTGTGATTATAAAAAAAGGTTCTTTACCAACACTGGTCTCAGCTAGAGTCGAAATGAATAACTGCTACTATCTGGTATTCAATAGGATATTGTGGTATCTGAAGTATCCAGTATTATTCAGACTGATACCAATTGGTATTCACTCTAGTATCTGGTTAACCGCATTATTGACCGTTTACCACATTACCGTTTAATTACGGTTTGACTTTTTAAAAAAAAACTCACTCCCTCTGTCTGGACTGTCTGGTTATGTGGAAAACAATAATTCAGTAAGTGCTAATATCTGGTTTACCATTTTGGTGGTTAACCTCTGTGGTTAACATATTATTACAGAATAACTGCCAAGCTCTCTGCAATACCAAATATTAGCTGCAGATAATTTTTTCCCTATCTGTTTCAGCTTTAGTCTCTGTCCTTGAACCAGTTGCTCTGGTAGTCCTACTAAAATCAATGGATCTACTCCCAGAGTAGGTGGTCTGAGGACCATGGAGACTCTGTAATGTAGAGAAAAGCTGCGACTAGTGAGACTGGTTAGTTACCACCTCCTTCATTCCTTTCTATTTCCAAAAGATCCCTTTTCATTTGTTTAGGATGGCGTCAGTTATCACCAGGGACCCGAGTTGCCTGTGTTGCTGCAATTTGCAGTGACTTTTGCAGAATCAGCCTGTCCTCACAGAATCAGTCAATCTTCACAGTGCCGTGCTGAAATTGCAGTGACACTGCAGTGGGGGCTGTCTGCAGGATCTTTAAATTCTGGCTCAGGCATAAACTTGTCACCTGACGCCAAACTAAAGCTGCTGCTGCAGCTGCCGTCTGTCCAGGAGGTGTGACCATGACCTGAGGGTAAATAGGCCCCTGGGAGATGAATTGTGGGTGCGTGGGGTCTGAAGGCCCTATGTTTGGGTGAGGGAGGTCTGGGGTTTTAATATGAGGTGGGAATTCTGGGGTGTTGAAATTTCAGAGTATCTGAGTTGTGTTTGATTAGCAAAGTTGTAATTCTATATCAAACCTGTTGCAAATTTCCTTCCCAGCATGCATAGTTATGCAAATCAAGTTAATTATGCAAATATTAATGCTCACAGTGAATTTGCAGAATTTGGCTTCACTGGTTGCAGAATTTAAGATTTGTTGGTGCAGTGAACTCGGGTCCCTGGTTATCACCACACCAGAAACGTGACTGACTTGAGTGCCTGAGATAAGCCGTCTACTCTGATCCTGTTATTACTTGATGATTTAGGCATTATTTTTATGCAGTCAGCTGCTGAACTAATCACCATCTCACTTTGCAACTGTAAAGTAGTGTTGCTCTGAGGAACATTGTTAGCTGCTTAAGAGGTGCTGCAAGGAGTCTCTTTCTGCTTGGCCTGTTTCTACTGTGCCTTCACCTGACCTTTCTTGATAGAAATAGAATGGTTGGAGTGTTATTTATGATTAATTCCCATCTCGGCTTTGAGGCCTGACAATGGCTTGGTGCGTTCTGCACTCATCATGATGTCACGTGGTTTTGGGCTGCTAAATGTGTTGTTGGAAAATACACTTTTTGGGTTTTATTAAATATTTTCACTAATGAATCACAGGTGTGTTACAAGCTTTCATACAGTCACACAAAGGGAAGGAAGTCCATTTCCTCACAGAGTGCCAAAATAGACAGCTAACTTGTAGGACCTGGCTCATATGGGGGAAAAGGGGGAAAGTTTACACAATCACACCCGTGGGGTACACGAGGTTCCACCAGGGCACTGACCCTGGCTTAAGTCTCAGACCTGGTCCACGGTTATTAACACTCACACATTCACTCAACCAATATGACAGTGTTCTTTTAGATACTGTGGTCAATTCAAGAGATCAGAGATAGACTGGAAATATATTGGCAAACCTCTTAGCTTTATTTAGTACAAAGTTACAAAACAAAATATATTCTTTTGAATATGAAACTTGGATCACTCCCTCGGACTCTGTCACACCTGCTACCCTCTCCTGTGGGGGTCTCTCCTTCTCTCACCAACCCCGCCTTGAAGGACGGGGTGGTGGGGTGGGCCTCCTTCTTGCTAAATCCTGTCAGTTCCAACCAATTTCTCCTCCTCCCCTTTCTCTCCTTCCATACCTTTGAGGCTCACTCTGTGCGCCTCTACTCCCCCCTCCATCTACGTGTTGCTGTCATCTATCGTCCCCCTGATCCTCTCTCTTCCTTTCTTTCTGACTTTGAGTCCTGGCTCACCTTCTTCCTCTCTGTTGATATCCCCACTCTTATCCTTGGTGACTTCAACATTCATGTTGATGACCCATCTCAGC
>QEPC01004251.1:225380-240019 GCA_003113815.1 Sphenodon punctatus | reverse complement strand
TTCCCAAAAGCACTCCCCTTTCCTGGCACTCTGTTCCTGGGATTTCCTCCACTGTGTTGGAGGCAGATCCCCAGAGCTACCCACAGGAGGCTTTCCTTGGTTCCCAAAGCTGTTGGCCCCTAGCCAAATAGGTAGATTTCCCCCTTTTAAGCCTTAGTAGCGGGGCTTGGCCACCTGGCCCAAAGGAGGCGTTTATTGCGCAGCCAATAACACCCACCCACACACACACACACACCCTAGGGTAAAAAGAAAACTTCGTCTTTACTGGTACATAAGACAAAAAGGAATAAAAGCATAGAACTAGGGGTGATAACCCTTTGAGCAATCAGAATCAGTATCTGTGGACATGGTAGCCCGTTTAGAAAGCGTCTTCCTATAAACTGTAGCTAGCAAGTACTCACTGGTTCTTATCAGTTCTCCATAGGTGATGGTTTTCCTATGGGGTCCAAGTTCTTCTGGCAAGGCCAGAGTTACTGTTAAGCCATGTGCCTCCAGACAGGGAGGTCACCAGCCTAGCAGCAGTTCAGTGAGTCCAGAGAGAGAGAGAGAGACAAAATGCCTGTGCTGGTCCTTTTTAAGGCATCTTTGACCTTCGTTCTCATTTGTCCAGGAGGGTCAGCTGGCTTTAACCCAGAAGCCCCTCTCCTTCTATCATTCGCTCATCCCACGTCACCTGTCTCAGGTGAAGAGTTCCCCCCCTTAGGAATTCCAGGAATGAGGAAGTCCTTAACAGGTGCTTGTTGAGGCCTGGGCTTTGACTGAGCCAGGCTTGCAGTTTCCGCAAAGGGGGGTCAGAGGGGGTTTGCGTCAGGGCAAGGGCATTTTGCCACACCTCCCCCTCCCCATTTTCAAGCCGGGACACACTGTTTTCCCCAAACTGAGGGTACCTGCGTGCTCCCCCGGGGATAGGAACAATAATTGAAAACTTAAGAGTGACTGATAGTACACAGATAATACTGTCCCATCACAGAAAACGCAAAAGGGGTTAATGTAAAATTAATCTAGTTACTAAAATGTATTCCCTCTACTGTCAGAGGTGCAGTCCCGTACATCCTAACGCTCTCAGAGAATACATTCATTACATTCTGTTCCTGCTTCTGAAAGGAAGACAGCAAGAAGAGTTATACAATAGTTGGTTTGAGTCCACAATGAGTTTCTTAGGGCCCAGGGCCTTTGCCACAGTTTGGGAGAGCACTGCTCCAGAATTTTCCAAGGTCCTTTTCAGTTTCTCCTTATCTTGGGGCCAAATCTCCTCAGGTGGAGAGAGATCCCCAATCCAAAAAAGGTCTGTTTTCCCATCCTCCCCTTCCAAGCTGTCAACAGGGGAGAGCTTGAATACGGTGTGGTTTGAACCGGCTTATAGGAACTACCTTGGGGTTCCTCCCAGACCAAATTAGGCATTCCTGTAATTCTGGTAGGGAACTTCCTTCTGTGTAATTCCCAAGCCATTCCCATAATTCTGGTAGGGAACTTCCACCTTTGTCCTTTCCCCGGCATTCTACTGCCTCTGCTAGGATCTTTCCTCCACTGTCCTTCCATCTCTCTGATGGAGAACCCAGAGGAGAAAGCCCCTTCATCAAGCCATCTGCAACCACAGTGGCTTCTGCAGAAGCTAGGGCAACGGCCTCAGGGTATCTAGTTGCTGCATCTTCTAGGGTCAGAATGGGGAGCTTCCCCCTTGTCTTCTGCTTCAGGGGTCCCCCGGTATCTGTACCCACCCTCTCACAAGGCGATCCTATGACTGGGAGTGGCTGCAGAGTTGCTTTGTCCTCCTCCCAGATTACTTGTTCACCCCCTCCAGGAGTGAATTCCCCCTCCTGTTCCTGAGCTGACTCCTGGAGCCCCTCCAAGCAGGGGTCTTCTATAACCTCTGGCTCAAGCGCCTCTGAGCTTACTAAACTGGGGTATGCAAAAACCTCCAGCTTACCTTTCTCCATTCCACCCAGGGGTACACCGTCCCTTTCTGGGGTCCCTTCATCTGTTCCCCCCTTGGGGAACAGATGTCCATTCTAGGGCTGTCCATTCTAGGGCTGTCATTCTAGGGCTGTCATCCAGGCCTGGCCCCAGGACTATGCTTCCTTTGTTGCCCCCTCTCTGGGTTCTACAGATTCTGTTCTAGGGCTGCTCACTAGGCCCTCCCCTAGGATTTCTATTCTTTCTGCTTCCCCAGCCGCCTCCTCTAGCTGGTGGTGCTGCTCCTTTGTAGAATCATTCCTGAGCTCAGCCCCACTCTGCAGCTGGCTCTGATGGCTAGGGGAGACCTCACCCCTGAGCCCACCTTCTGGCCCCGGGCAACTCCCCTTTTCCCCACCTTCTATCTCCAGAACGAGCTGGCTCCCCCAGCTCTGCCTGCAGGTTCCTACTGACACCTTACAGTGCCCTATGATATCCCTCCCCACTAGTATAGGGACAGGGGCATCCTCCTACACCCCAATGTCCAGGCACATTCCCCATCCCCTCCATTGTATGGGCAGGCATGCCACAGGCACCTCAAATGGTGGGAACCCCACCGGTTTGATGTGGTAGGTTTTCCCTGGGACTATATCTGAAGGGGAAACCAGGCTGGTGCAGATCAAAGATACCCCAGCCTCAGTATCCCCAACAATGGTCCTCCCCCTTACAGTTACTTCCTCCTTGAGGCAATCCAACCCCTCCCCCATGCTCATAATCCTATTGAGGCGATACACTGGGATGCTTTGGATTTCCTCCCCTGTTCCTACAGCTGCTGCACTGTGTACAGGCTTCTGAAAGCTCTGCCGCTTTGGGCATTCAGCCTTAATGTGGCCTAGATCCCCACAGCTGTAGCAGCCCCTCCTCTCCAATTTAGGGGACTTTGCCAAATTAGGGGATGCCTTACGTTCAGTTGGCAGTGTCCCAGGCTCCCGTTTGGGGGTCATTTCCCTCCTCCCACCTTTTTGGATCTCTTTCTGATCCTTCCCAAAGCGGGTATGATCTTTCATTATCGCATCCCTGTTCAGCAGCAGCTGATCAGCAACCTCAGCAGCTTCACTGACTGTTTTGGGGTTCCTATCTTTCACTAAGTGCTTGATCTCCTGGGGACAGCAGAAATAAAACTGATCCAGCCCCATAAGATCCAACACCAGCTCCTGGGTCTCTGCTTTGGCTCCAGCCACCCACTTTCCCAGGGCTTCCACTAGTTGGGCCCCAAACTCAGTCATAGATTGCCCTGACTGAGGAAGTAGTGTGTGAACCCGCTTCCTGAAATGATCTGGGCCCAGCTGATAGCGCTTGAGCACAGCCTCTTTGAAAGCAGGATAATCATTAGCAGACTCATTGGGTAAGCTATCCAGGATCACAGACATAGTCCCAGAAACCAACCCAGCTACATACCACATGTAGTCCTCCACCCTCAAGTTCCATCTGTGAGCCTGCTTCTTGAAAACACTCAGGAACACCTCGGGGTCGTCTCCCACTTTGAAAGGGGTGAAGTTCTTTGGAGTCAGCTTGTGGGGTGCATCCAACTTCGCTGGTGCATCATGGTCTCGTGCTCTCGCTGCTCCTTCTCCCGCTTCTCCTGTGCTTCTTGCTGTTCCTTCTCGTGCTGGCGCNTGGCTCCATTGGCTGTGCATATGTTGTTGCAAGGCAGAGTCGGCCCTCCCATACCTTCCATGAGTCATTTTGACTAGGACGCATCTGTTCTCCTATGGTTCCTCTTTTCTGACCAGTTGAACTTTGTCCCATTTCATAGATGTCTGTTTTCAGCCTTATGCCCAGAACTGTTGTGTAAACAATGTCCAAAAATCAAGCTATGCTTGCAAATATTGTGTAAACGTTTGCATTTCAATTTGCGGTTCAAGATCTGTGCATGAGTTCCCTTAGGGGCTTTGGCCTTTAAGCAGTTCTTTGCAGTTTTAAGCAGTTTCTTGCAATGTCTTCAGCCTGGACAATTCTAACTTCTATTATCATTTATACATCTGTCATTCTACACCTGACATTCATCTGTCAATGTCATTGTCTCTCCTTTATCTGTTGTCCGACATGGAACCCCCAATGGTATCTCGCCCTCTAATAGAAATAAATAAGAGCTTGGAACCAGAGAAAAGTGTTTTGCCCTTTTCAGTCAGCAGCATGCATCTTGTATGCATCTGAAATCAATCAGCATTAGCCTTGTACCTTCCGCCTGCTGCAGGTCTAGCTGCAGCAGCGTTGCTTATACAAGCTCAAAGGACTTTTTTTTCCAGGGTCTAGAAATGTACAAAACTTTGTGTGCAGTTGTTTTCAGTAGTTTACTTTGGAAATGTTGACTTCTCCCATGTAACTTTGATAAAGGAAACTGAAGTGAAAAGGGATAGTTTGGCTGCTCAAAAATATTAATGACACATCATATACCTATAACTTTGTAATGGTTTTGGTGGTAGCAACTTTCTCCCTGCTAGCTTATACTCGGTTGGCAACAGGAGAGGAAGAGTGTATGTAGGATTACCAGTTTCTGGGCTATTTGGTCCTCTTGAAAAGAAGTTTGGAGTTTTTCTCTCACTTTCATAAAGTTCTAGCCGACTTTGGTATAATCCTACCGGTTTTGCTACAGGTTCCAGCTTTGCTTGTTGGCTTTCTTCCTCTTTAGATGCTGTTTCCCCACCTCCCATATAAGTCAAATGGCATAATTTTTGCTTCCAGCTCTTTAAATCCAGTACTGATTGCTGCAATCTCTCTCCGCTAAGACATCACGTTTGATAATACTAACCTCTGTGACGCAACTGCTTTTTTTATAATTCCAGTTTCATCACTGTTGTTAAATTTTGCCAGTCAGTGCTAATCTTAAAGTGTGGTTATGGTTAAAAATAACTGGCTATGCAAAAATGACATCCACTATGCAGTGTATCTACTTTCATTCTGTCATTGAGTTATCTCTCCTTAACTTATGGGAAACAAAATTTTTTAACTGCCCTTAGCTCTGCAGAGTCATCCATGGAAGAGTGAGCTGGCTTCTATTCTACCTCAGTCAGACTCATTATCATCCAATTGTTCACTAAGTCATGCTGCAAGGATATTTATTACCACTGATTTTATATAGGTTGCATAACAGGACTTAACCACCAAACTTGGGATCTTAAAATTAAGACTGGCAGTTAGAAAAATCGCACTCAGGCATTGTCCATACAAGGTTTTTGCCCTAGAGTAAGTTGCTGCTCTTTCTCCCATGGCTTTGCCACCATGGTTGTAGCTGGTGTGTCTGCAATATGTAGCATGGCATTCACTGCCTCGCACATGGGACTTGAGGACTGAATCACATAGTGCAATATTCCACAACTTTTATGCAGTGTGTTTTGGGTTTTTTTCTCCTATTGGATAGTGGGAAACTTTTCACAGCATGAGAGAAGATGTGACCATGGGTATTCCAGGCATTTCTGGTTATGGTAGCAAGACTCTATCCCATGGTCCAGTATTTCACAAAGATATCATATCATCATATGTTGAAAGATATCGTATCCTATTTTGGATGCTTTCCCCATTGCATTTAGGGGAAGCTTTTGTGGCAAAACGCCAGTAGGGGGGTGCTATACAGCTAAGACACCCACCTCACTGCGTTTCTCCTGATCTCTGTCCTGGGGTTCCCACAGCTGCCAAACCCCCAAAAACCCTTTTGTTCCGCTGCCACCACTTGAGAGTAGTTCAGAGGGTGTTCACACCCCTCAAGATATGTGAACCCCAAAAGGCATAAGCCTCATAGCTTCCCAAAAGCACTCCCCTTTCCTGTCACTCTGTTCCTGGGATTTCCTCCACTGTGTTGGAGGCAGATCCCCAGAGCTACCCACAGGAGGCTTTCCTTGGTTCCCAAAGCTGTTGGCCCCTAGCCAAATAGGTAGATTTCCCCCTTTTAAGCCTTAGTAGCGGGGCTTGGCCACCTGGCCCAAAGGAGGCGTTTATTGCGCAGCCAATAACACCCACCCACACACACACACACACACCCTAGGGTAAAAAGAAAACTTCGTCTTTACTGGTACATAAGACAAAAAGGAATAAAAGCATAGAACTAGGGGTGATAACCCTTTGAGCAATCAGAATCAGTATCTGTGGACATGGTAGCCCGTTTAGAAAGTGTCTTCCTATAAACTGTAGCTTGCAAGTACTCACTGGTTCTTATCAGTTCTCCATAGGTGATGGTTTTCCTATGGGGTCCAAGTTCTTCTTCTGGCAAGGCCAGAGTTACTGTTAAGCCATGTGCCTCCAGACAGGGAGGTCACCAGCCTAGCAGCAGTTCAATGAGTCCAGAGAGAGAGAGAGCCAAAATGCCTGTGCTGGTCCTTTTAAGGCATCTTTGACCTTTGTTCTCATTTGTCCAGGAGGGTCAGCTGGCTTTAACCCAGAAGCCCCTCTCCTTCTATCATTCGCTCATCCCACGTCACCTGTCTCAGGTGTAGAGTCCCCCCCCTTAGGAATTCCAGGAATGAGGAAGTCCTTAACAGGTGCTTGTTGAGGCCTGGGCATTGACTGAGCCAGGCTTGCAGTTTCTGCGAAGGGGGGTCAGAGGGGGTTTGTGTCAGGGCAAAGGCATTTTGCCACGGCTTGTGACAATGTATTTCTTGAGCTGGTCACACTTCCTGAGCTGCCAAAGCAAAGACATCTGCCTCCATTTTGTTGGCCTGTCCTCTCTTCTGATTCCCAGTAATAGTAGCGCTGGAATTCCATCCAATTGGAACCAATCAGAGAGAAAGTGACCGTCCCTGCCTCCCACACTCCAATTTTACATGTAGTCATCTGTAACAAAAACTACACTGTAAGGACTGGCTAGCTGATTAGCTTTTTAGGAGCGTTTGAGTGTGGGTTTAGATGACCCACAAGCAAATTATGTCAGATATGCTTTGGTTTTTATTATGCCCCTTAAAGGCTAGCCGCAGGGGGTTGGTGTCCATTAACTAATGCAAGGCTAGTGACAGAAACTAGAAAAGTTGTTAGAGATTATTTTTCTATGTGCGCACAAATGTAAAATAGAAATTGTATGTGGACAAAACAAGCAGAGCAAGATTTATGGTACTAAAGAGTGGCAAGTCAATCGCTGATTTCTGGATCATCCATGCATAAAAAAGTAGTTATTCAGGGATTAACAGAGTCAATCAGAATATTATGGTCTGGAGTAGAGTTGCAATCGGGCACTCAAAGATCCAGGCATCCCTGATGAATCCGGGGTGCCCAAATTAGCTCAATCTCAATCAGGACCTGACGGACTGCTCAAATGCGCCAGCTGGCCTTTGAAAGTGACAGGCTGCAGCTGAGACTGCTGCAGAGCCCAAATCTGCAGAGGTTCCTGCTGGAGCCTGTCACTTTCAAAGGCTGACCCCCCCCCCCCCATCCCCCGCCACTTCTCATGCCCCAAGAGATCTGCTCTTGGGGGGGAGGGGGGAGAGGGGCGGGGAGTGGCACTGGCTGGCCTTTGAAACTGACAAGCCCCAGCTGAGACTGCTGGGTTTGTCAGTTTCTCGGGGTAATGCTTGCATTTTGGGGCATTGGACACCCGATTGGTTCTTGGGCAGCCTGATGGGGCGCCTGAAAATGTGGGCACCATGCTTCACCCTTTGACCTTTTTCCTGCACCACCCTTTTAGTTTTTGTTTGGTGTTTAAAACAATAAAACACCCTATAGAATAGAATGTTTAGTTTGAAAAGACCTCCCCTGGCAACTCATAATTGAAAGTGCAACTATATAGAATGCAATATCTTCCTCGGCACTACAGTAGCCTCTTCCTTAGTGGCCAAGACATAGTTGGTCTTTGCTCAGTTAATCACACCCCACCTGAATGTATTCACCTGACTCCAGAAGTGGCATAGGAGCCCAAAGCCCAGTAGCTGTTCATCTGACCTGATGATGATATAGGGGCTCCGTGTTGTGGCAGAATATTTCTTTTCTTATGTCTACCATTGGCTGAAGGTGTATAGCATTGTCCAGAGAGGGTTTCTGCTGTACAGTAGGTTTCGAGAAGCACCCCACCTATCCCTGAACAGTGGCAGGTGTAGCATTCACTGTGCTTTTGCAATCGGTTTGGCTGCATTCTGATGTTGAACATGTAGTTTGGGAATGTTGGCTAACACAGCTAACTATAAAAGTTTTGTTGGCTTCAGTTTGTGTCTGTAGTATTCTTGTGGTTTGATTAAGCTGTGTATCTATCCACTAATCTAGCTTCAACAGAGTTTACCCAAACTGGGGTGCAATATTTGCTAGCTGAGTAGCAGAGCCCCAAGCTATGCAATTTGTGTGTTTACTCCCTAGCTAAACAAACCCTGTTGTTTTGTACAGGAGACAGGGGCACAATGTAGCTACACTTTTGTTTTGTACCCTGGGGTTGCCTTCTGGTCAGATAAAGGTACATTGAACAAAAGGCTTTCAGAAGTAAAACATTGATCAATTGTAGAAAGCTGTGTCTTTGGGTGAAAACAAATGAGACAATAGCCCACGTTGGCTAACGATAGTCCTCAGACCATTTATTAGGTGTTCACCAGATATTCTCTCCTACCGGACATGGGCTGCCATCCAGCCTCTGCTCATAGCGGAGTCTTGGAGAATCTGGAGCTTGCCGTTCGAATGAATGCTAGTGAATGTGGGCTAATGTGCACCCATGGGTGTGCATAGTCTCTGCCTGCATTCAGGTCTGCTAGGACCCCAGAGACCTGGGCTCAATGCCTAGAGTGATCAGAGGAGCGAGCACTCTCTTCGCTTTCACTCTCTCACTGGTGCTTTGACTGTTTACTTTTGCTGTTTGGAGTGCTCCGAAATGGTGCTCCAAAACCCAAAAAGAAAATAGAAGAAAGACACAGCAAGAGGTCATTTTCATCCATTTCTGGGACTTTGGGGGGCTGTCGGGGACTTTTCGGGATGTAATTTCCGTCACTTTTCCTTAATTTTCTGCCACCATTTGTTAAGCTGGACACGCCAAAAATATGCATGTCAGCTGCGTGGGAGCGCCACAGACCAAACATGGGTTCCAGTGGGCTAGCATCTCGTTTGTTTTCACCCTTGGGGAGACCTATATACCAACAGTACTTCCTCCAGACTGAGTTCTTTGTGCTTCCCACATTCCCTGTCTCTTTCATGAACCAATCTTGGCATGGAAATCATGGAGAAAAGAGGCCTACGCTTCACAGACTTCTAGAATTTGTCCCATCTCTGTGTTTAGTCCAGATTCCTCTCTCAAAACCAGCGTTAATCAGGCTTAAATGAAAGGAGAAAATATTTTTGCTAAACACTAGGAAAACTTTTCTAACTACCAGAGCAGTTAGGCCGTGGAGGCCCCACCGCTGGAAGCCTTTTAAAACAGATTAGACAGACATCTTTCAGGGATGAGATAGGGACAAAAGACCCTGCTTAATGGCAGCGGGGCGGACTAGATAACCTTTGGGATCCCTTCCAGCTCTAAGATGCTCTGATTCTAAGGCCGCTTTTAAACGAGGCGCTGAAAAGCACCTCCTGAGTCCTGTGTTGAGAGAAAAGCCACGGGGGGAGTGTTTCCATGCTCCCTGTGCTGCCGGAAGTGACGTGCTCCCCGTTGTCGGCAGTAGCACCTTTTCAGCGCCTCGTATAAAAGCAGCGTCAATCTGTTACAAATGGACTTAGCTGACTGACCTACACATTTATGCAGCTTCCTTAATTTTGAGGGGGATGTTCAAATGCCCCTCTGTTTTCCTGAAACTGCAAATGTGTTCGTCACATGAGCTCTTTGACTTTATCATTTTTTTCCTAACATGCCATCAAACCCCCATGCAAAGTAATGGCAAATAAAGAGCTTATTGGAGAGGCTTCTCTGATTTTTTCACTCTGATTAATGGTGGATATAAAAGGAAATGTGGAGAAGTCAGCAGTGTAACTCAGGGCATAGTTCCTAGTGGATAAGACCTTAACATCTGGGGGGGGGGAGATCTGACACTCCTTCTCAGCTCCGAGGAGACTGATAGTTTACTCATCTTCGGGATATTGTAGATAACTAATAAACGGTACAAGTGTCATCTCATTTTTATTCTTTTTTAGTTATTTCCAAGCAAGACTTTAAACCATAATTCAGTACCTTTTTTTCATGTCGTATTGGCTTGGAAATTGGTTTCTTGAAAAGGTGAAAAATGGCTGATTCTGAACAGTTTTGAGATTCACACCTCCAGACATTTTAAAGGTCTCACTGGGATGTTGGCATGATGTGAATTTTCATAATGTTCAGAGCTGCAAATAGACTGTTTATTGAGATGAAAAGTCCTAGGGATACAGTACTTAAAATATACCAGGAAGTCTGGACTCTGCTTCATAAGATATAAAAGAGAAATTAACATTATTTTGGAGTCTTCTCAACAGTATGTAAAGTAGGCAAAGAGGCGCCAACGAAAAGGGCCATTTCTAAAAATCCTGCATCGTGTTCTGGAACAGGGAATGGATTTATTGGAGATGAGTTGTGAGGGTGTAAGAACAGAATTTCCAAAAGGAAGTGACTCCTTTCTAATGTTGGAAGGTATATAGAAAAACTGGAACGCTTTGTAAACATTCCGACATGGGTTGAATTCACCCTTATGCAACGGTCTTGAAAAGACTGAGGCATTCTTGATCCCTGTGTTGTTTATAAACCTTGTGCTAATGGGGATGCATTACACCCTAAGTGGTACTGAAAGAAAGCCTGGGAGTGTGTGGAGAGAGTGTCCAAAGTAAGAATCGGAAGAAGGTTTAATTCCTTGATGCCCTTCAAACATTTGGATGCCTTGGCTCCTTTACTCAATATATGTTTTATAATCAAGCCTAGCGTGCTTGTGTCTTTGGGTGAAAACAGACATGACGCTAACCACCCTTTAACCATCCTTGGTGGTCATTTATGCATGTTTCAGGGCTGTATAGGGCACCAATACAGCCCTGCAAAGTGCATAAATAACCACCAAGGGTGGTTAAAGGGTGGTTAGTGTCATGTCTGAAAGTACCCGTAATTTGGCTTTAGGGAATTCACTTGGGGGTACTCCTATCTAGGTGAGAGCCTAAACGAACCTTTTTCATATAAGACAACCCCACTGCAAAGTCTTCCAAGCTACAGGTGGCCAGAGAACGTTCTCTGCGTTACGGCTGGGCTGGGAGATCAAGGGGAGGCTTGGCTAGGGGCACGGGCCTCTGAAAGCTCCCTGATTGCAGTGAAGGTTTTCTGATCACGTGGGGACCCACGCAGGCACAGGCAACTTGGTTGCGGCTGGCCTGGTGGGCAAACGGGGGGGACAGCCTTTAAAAGGAGTGAGGGCCCCGGTGACACCCTCCTTTACTGTTTTCAGCTGCTTGTCCATACTGGACTTTGCAATACAGTAAGAAAAATGTGTCCTGGCTTTATAACTGTATTACCATCCACAGGGCTGCCCTTGGAATTTTTGTGGCCCAGGACAAAAATAAAATACAGGTCCCCCTCCTTAACCCTTTTAACCTTTTCCTGGAGGGCCCTTCTCCCTCAGCCCTAGTAGGATGGAGGCAGGGCCCCACAGAGCTCCGCCCAAGGGGCTGAGGTTGCTTGCCCACGTTACCAGGCCGGGGAAAACTTACAAGAAGAAAACTCATGGTGGGAAACTAATGTGAAGCTTGGAACATGGGCACGGTGTTGAAAGCGTAGTCAGATGTGTCTTGTAGTGTTTTCAATCAAGGACGACAGAGCTGGATTTCGCACCCTGTCATCTGTGACTGAAAACAACACAAGATGTGTCTGATGATGCTTTCAACCCTGCACCCATGTTCGAAGCTTCACATTAGTTTCCCCGCCATGAGTTTTCTTCTTGTAAGCTTCCCCCAGCCTGGTAACATGGGCAAGTAGCCTGAGAGTCGCATATGGTTAGAAGGCCGTGTAGAAATAGTTTATCATAGGGTCTGGGGAGCACTGAACCTGAGCCTACCAAGACTCAGGCTCCCTCTAACCATTGGATTGGAACCCACCGCCTAGGGGCCCCTACTGGACTGGCCCCTGCTTAAGGCCGGCCCTGATCATCCACGTAATAGTTTTGGTATCTTACTGTTACCATGTATTTAAAACATTTATTGCAAGAACTTGTGCCCCGTAATTCAGAAAGATGTTTAGTGAACTGCTGCATGTGAACCTATACTGCTTATCTTAAAATTGTTTTATCTGTGGTCAGCATTAAATAAAACCTCTACTCAAGCAAACCTTAGGATTTTTTTAAAAAGCATGCTTCATTATCTTTAAATCAGAGTTAATTAGTCAGTAGAACCAAGCCATTGAATGGCATTTCCTGGCTATGACTTCAACCTCAAAATCTATATTTATGTCAGGAGGGAGGGGTAGGAGAGGGAATGGATGTTTTTTTGAAGATAGTCCAGAGATCTGCTCCTTGATTTCTATTCATAATGCAATAATTCAGCTAACGAAAACTGATGTTGTAGACCTGCTAACCTGAAGCAAAACAATGGGTATTTTCAGATGTTACGAGATCACAGTGAACCACGGTGAATACCCACCTGTGGTCAATGTGCCTCGAACGTCTGTTTGGTGGCCGCCAGATGTTTGCCACGGTCGATACCCACATGGGGTCAATTTGAACCGAGCTAGCAGGGGGAATGTCCCGGGAAGCGTGGTCAAAGAGATCCCCAGCGGGGACCAACAAAAAGTAACATCTGGCCCTGTCTCTTATACACATCTAGATGTGTATAAGAGACAGGTGCGGGCCTGCCCCCTCCCAGATTCCCCGCCGGGATCCCCCCAGCACGTCTGTTGCGGCGTGACAGGGTGACCCCGGCGGGGAATGAATGGGTTGATTTTGGTACGGGGCCAACGGGCCCCGTAACGTTTGAAATCACCCAATGACAATGGAGGACCAAAGAGACAACTCTCATGCAAGTTATTGGCCCTGTAAGAATGTTCATTGCAAATGTAAATTTAATAAGCAAAATATGCCTTTACTGGTGAAATGCTAAGGCAGGCAACCTAGAGGGCCTTGTGGGAGTTGACCTTGAAATAACTTATCCTCTTTTAGTAATGATTTCAATGCCTGGAATTAATTGAAAGAAAAAGCTAAAAGAAAAGGATCCCACCTTTTTGTTTTTTGCTTTTTAAAAGATCTTCCCACACATTTTTGTGTCTCTTGTTTTCTGACCTTGTTTAATGGGGTCATTGGCTCTGGCCAGTGTTGGCAAGATGAAGTATAATGCCATTTCGGCGCCTGCTAAGTGAATAGCAGTATGTTGTAACTAGTCCTCATCTCAAAATGACAGATGGTGAAGGATTATTGAGAGCCATGTAAGTAAAATCACTGGCATTAAACCACTGTGCCCTCTTTGCTCAGGCTTGAGTAGGAGTGTGTTTTCCACAAAGGACTGTGAAAAACATTTATTCTCTTGGCTAGTGATATTTCAGCTGTCGGAGAGTATGAAGAGGAGAACTTGGGGGTTGAAAGGAAATGAGTAATATAACCTACCTGATAAGAGAACAAAATAGTAAAATGAAACCTTGTCCATGCACCACCCTGACCAATATCTGTGCCACAAAATGTGCAAGAGCGCACAAAAATGTGCAATATCTGTGCCAAAAAAATATGCAGCCTTTTCTCTGGACCCTCGTGGTAAGGGGACAAGACAGCAAATTTTAAATTTTGTTGACACAAACACTCAAGCTGCCTCCTGTAGAGTTCACATGAGCTCCTTTTCTCTTTACTTTGTAAATCCATGACATCAAATTGTTTTTCAGCCTGGAGATATTTTCTCTTTATGCTGTTCTATGTTGGCAGATAGAAACTACAGCTGGGACTCTTGATAGCGGGCAGAAACCGCAAAACTGCAAGGCTAGAAATATAAACTCTACAGTCTAATCTCAAGGTGGCTGAAGCCTGAGCTATCAAAACAATAAAGGTTTAGTGGGGCTGGCATGTCAGGGAGTAATATCATTTTGATGAATTTGTTTTAGTGTGTCAGAAATAAGACTATAGTCTTACTAAGCAAACGGCTTCCTTCTCCTGCGATCCAATCTCTGTCTCAGAACTCTTTCTGAACATGGCTTTGTTCATGCTGACAATGGATTTGAATTGTTTAGGGGCTGTAGAAGGGAATATATAACTCAATCCCGCATCCATTGAAGTCAAAAGTGAGGCTCTCATTGACTCTAATGATGCTGATTAGTGCCTTAGACGTGAACAAAAAAGGACCAGCAAAAGATTACCTGGTGGTTTGTGTGACATGAATTCTGTGGATCAAGCTCCTGTCCTGAGTCTGTATGGATCCTAGATGGTGGTGATGGAGGATCTTCTCTTCCCTCCCCATCACTTCCTCTGCCTCTTTTGGGGGGATGTTAGCATTATTATTATTATTATTATTATTATTAAGCATTTATCTAATATACCTGGCGCTTTACAAAGTCATTGAATAGACATGGTCCTTGACCTATTGCTTACAATCTGAGAGATTGGCGGGGGCGAACGAAGGAAGGGGAACAGAGGGAGAGACAAGGAGTGTAACTTTAATGAAGATGCGAGGTCCCAGGTGCACTCACCTGGCTTGGTTACATCAAGAATAATGACTGGTTGGTCCATGTGGTGAGGTTATGAGTACACAGTAGGGGTGGGAAACCGGTAGAATCCGGTATCCGATAATGCCGGTATTGGGTGTACCGGCATTATCGGATTCGGCCCGGTAATCCGGATTCCGGGGTACCGGATTTTTTTGCATTGCAGCCATTT
>QEPC01004251.1:210176-225280 GCA_003113815.1 Sphenodon punctatus | reverse complement strand
ACCCAACTTTGCGGCGACCCCTACACTCACTCTCAGGCAGTCTGTGAGTGACTTGGGATGGACACAGGACTCCTGCTACATAACAGCAGCAGCGGGTGAGTCCCCGTGCTTGTGGCGGGGGCTGGGTGGGTGGCATGGGAGGGACAGTGTGCAGTGTGTGTCTCTCTGTGTGTGCGTGTCTAAGTTTGCATGTCTCTGTGTGTGTGTCACCTCCCCACACTCTCCTCTAGTCCTAACCCCTATTTGAATTTCCTTGCTCCTAGCTGATTTCCCTCCCACCTCTTCTCCTCTCCACTACTCCCCCCTTCATCCCCACTCTCTCCTGCCTCCCCCATAGCTCCTGTTCACCCCTCCCACCCTCGCCTCCATAGCCACCATTTGTCCCCTAGCCCCCCCTGTTGAGCCCTCACACCCTCTCCTTCCCCCCCCTAGCCCTTGGCTCCTTCCCCTCTCTCCTCCTTTCCCCTAGGTCTCATTCCTTGCCAAACCGTCTCCTCCCTTCCCCGTAGCCCCAGTTCTCCCCTCCTTCGTCCCCATAGCCCCATTTTGCTCCTAGACCCTCCTTGAGACCTCCCCCCTCTCTTTCTTCTCCATAACCCCTGTTTGCTCCTAGCTCCCCACTGAGCCCTCCCACCAAACTCAGTGCCAAGTCCATTGGACTAGGACACCTCCAATTTTATATTTGCGGAATAACAAAGGGGGAGTATCCCCATTTAAGTCCTGTGGGGACATAGCCAAGCTGCGTAGGCTTCAATGGAACTACTCTGCAGTAAGTGGTTTGGGGTCAATTAGACAGCCCTCCTCCCCCCCCCCCGGCCATTGGTCCATGCCAGCCCAATAGGCTGCCTTGGGTGTCATGCCGCACGGACCGGGTAATGGACCCTGGGGGAAACTGGCTGGCTTCAAGCTTGAGACATTCTGGTCTATTTTGTTTTGGGGCATTGTCTGGCTTTTTTTTCGAATACAGAAGCAGGAAAAATCTTTTGTGTTTGCTTGTGTTTTACCGAAACCCAAATGCACCGCTCTAGAAGGAACCAAAACTCCCATCTCTAGGGTTGCTACCCCTTAAAAGAGGGCACTTATGAAAAATACATGGTGCAGGGCTGCATTGGTTCCAGTATAGCCCTGTAACATGTATTTTGCATAAGCGTCCTCTTTTAAAGGGGAGGTGTGGTAGCCCTCCCCTCTCCCATTAAGTGAATTCATCTCTGTTGCCAGATATCCAGGATCATCCTGGACCCTCTAGGAATGATTCTCTTTGTCCAGTCTCCATATCGTCAAGTATATAACGTCCAGGAATTTCTCAAGATGGGCCAGCTAAGCCTTTAAATGGGTGGAATGCACTGGGAAATGTACAGTGTCCTTTGCTAAGAGCAGACTCCATGGTTGCTTTGCCAAGGCCCCTGGCTTCATGCTGCTGCGGGGCCTCTGCAGGGTGATGTATTCTCCAGCCTGTCTCATATGGGATGAACCCCATGACAGAGCCTGGGCCTGGCAGTGCAAGTGCTCCCCTCCTAAGGGGTGTGTGTACTGGGAGTGGGGCCTGAAGCCTAGAAGTGGTGATCCTGGGAGATCATGAGCCCTAGTGCCACTGCATCATGTTCCGTGACCTGCTGAAAATTCCCTTCTGCAGACTGTTTCTTTTCTGGCTGTGTGCTGATGCTGCTGGGGGCAGGATAGAGAGGATGGGCATGGCTTCCTACAGCTTCTCCGTTCCTCTGGTTCCCATCTCCTGCTGCTTCCAATAAACCTTGTGCCAGCACCCCACCACTGCTGCCACCAGAATTCCCCCCTTCCCCAGCTGCTAGAGCCCTGCCACTCCTGGTCCTAGATTTTTTTCATTTTTATTTATTTAATATATTTATATCCCGCCCCTCCTGCAAACAGCTCGGGGCGGCTGGGTCTGGGTTTTTAAAGAAATGTTTTGTTGGTTCTAGCTGACAAAAGGGTTCAGAGCAGGGATGGGGAACCTCCTTACCCCTACCCCTGGGTTTAAGGTTGGAAGGGATCTCAGGGATCATCCTGTCATACATAGATGGCAAGGTCCTACATAGGACCCAAAAGGTTTAGGGCTTTATAGGTCAACACCAGAACCTTGAATTGTACTTGGAGTCTACTGGAAGCCAATGTAGACTCTGAAGCTCCCAGTGGGCCATCTTATAGCACTGAATAATGAATTATTATGAAAGAGTCCACTTATCAGGGCCAGCCTTAAATTACTACAGGTTGTCTGTTCAGACCACAAGCAAGAAGCAATGCGAACTCTTCTTCCTTCTGCTGCAGCCAAGCTGGATGTCTAGCTCCCATACAAAATGTTCAAACTAAAATCCATATTATTATTGGATACAAAAAATACTTGGAGTTAATTTGGAAGGTATGGAAGGCTCTAATATCACTCTGCTGCTGTGGGATGGATTTTAAGCCACTAAGGAAAATGTATGTATCAGGCACTCAACCTGTTGTTTGCAATAAGGACATTGAGGTGAGGAAAGCGGGGAGGGAGAAGGACAGGGGAGTCTATGGTGATGGGCAAGGGGCAAAGTCCATTTCTTGTCCCTGGGTCCATTCCAACCTAGCTACACCCCTGGGAGCATGCTAGAGCATAGGGTGGTAAGTGGCTATGGTGTTCACATTACCTAGTTATTTTCTTGTGGTTTTGCTATGGTGAAGTATAGTAAACCAATAAACAATCAACAATATAAATAGACAACCAACAAATTATTATAAAGCTTAATTGTAATACAAGGTAATAATCTATAAAATCAAACTGGGATGCGTTTTGAGTAAAGTACTCTTCTTCAGGGGATTCTACGAAAGATAAAATGATATAAACTGACAAGTTAGAGACATATAATGCAAATACTGAACTAATATACCACAATATAAATAATCCACAGAGAAGGGGTTTGAAATGTAAATCTTTCCAGATTGTCAGTAATCAAGCAAGAGGCAAAGGGGCTTAAAACATTTGATATGAGGAACATAACAAAAACAAAGTGAGGAGTTTGAATGGTGTATGGCAGAAGAAATAAATATTTCAGTGTTAATATGTTTGGATGCCTGGTTTACAATCCTTTTCCATGCACAGAGTGAATTGGAACAATGTTTGCCAAATGCCACAGTCACTCTTGCACAATGTGTGCCTTCCAGATGGAGAGTTTTATCTTATGAGATTGGTTTCTTTCCAGGGCCACATCAAATGCACTTGTTGGTAGTGACATATCCCTAAAAAAGCAGCAGGGGTACTTACAGCTTCACAGGTTAGTGTTTTGCGAGTCTGCATGGGGTTGAGTGTGGCTGGAGTTCAAAGCTAGCAAAGAAGCTGCCTCCACAGCCTTTGAGAATGAAATCCTCTCTCCACAGAGCAGAGGCACACACTGCAAGTTTTTCCTATTGCCCTTCCATTTTGTGAAAGAATAACTCTGCCTACCTATCCACTAAATAAATACCCAGAGAAGGAGTTGAGCAGTAATTTGGTGCGTTTTGTGATGGGTGCACCTCTTTAAAGTGTCCCTGGTGGGCTTTCCTAAAGGCAGGGACCCGTGTTCATGGCATTTTCCCCATTGCTGACAATGTGGAAAACTGAGCATGAATCTCATCCTAACCTGTGGTGAGCTCTCAATTTCCATTATTGATAGGCTTTGCAACCCTTACCATGTGCAAGTCTGATTTCGCAGCAGCACTCAGCTTTTCAACTGATGTCTTGTATAGTCTCATATCTGTTCAATGGGTGACATCATCTTCCATTGTGTTTTCTAATGCTTTTATGCATTTGCTTTTGCTTTCTGAGAAGAGATTGAAGTGGACTTGTGTGACAGTCACTGTAAGTCCTTGCAGAACCAGAGCCAAGGGACTTGTGGGGGTAAGTGCCTGCAGGGATGCATCCCTAAGGGAGTGAGCCAGGCTCCAAAAGGCATCTGGCCCTTTAATTATTATTATTATTTTATTATTATTTCATTATGATTCTATCTTGCTCTTTTCACTTCTGGCAAACCGGAGTGGTGTACAACGCTAAAATACCCCACAAAAATAGACACACATACAGAATATAAAAATACAAAAGTAAAATAAGATAATGAATAATCACTGGCAGGACAATACCGTCCCCCGTCCCCTCCCTCCCCCCTGCCAAAAGCCTGACGGAAGAGCCAGGTCTTACAATTATGGCAGAAGGCCAGAAGCCTGTCTCAGTCCAGATCCTCCACTGGGAGAGCATTCCACAGCGATGATGCGGCCGCTGAAAATGCCCTCTGTCTGTTCGGACCCATCGATAAAGCGGGACCTCCAGGAGGGCGTCCCCAAATGACCGTTAAGGCCGCCCCGGGATCCGTGTGTGTGTGAGAGGCATGCTTTCAGATAAGCGTTACATAGACTGTGTAAGGGTCAAGAGGCTAAAGAAGCCAATTAAGGGCAGCTTAGTGGCTCTAGCTGGACATGGCTCTGTAAGCCAGCTGAGCCTTGGCTATAAAAGGGAGCTGGAAAGCTCAAAGGGGGAGAGCACCAGGGAGATGGAGAGAGCAAGCCAGAGGGCTCTGCCTCAGAGGGGCTTGTCTGAAGGCCCAGTAAAATGGGGCCAGGGAGCTGGCCCACGTGGCTACCCCGGGAACCTGCTGGCAAGGGGCCAGGCCGGTTGGGTCTCCGCCTAGAAGGTGAACTGGCTGGCAAAGGGCCAGGCCAGTGGTGTCAATGTAGAAGGGGAACTAGCTGCTGTCAGGGAAAGTGCCAGGCTAAGTGCCTGCGTAACAGGTACCCAGAAATCCTTTATGGCAAAGGTGAAGCAGTGAATGATAGGTGTTGTATAGATGATATGGGATAAGACATTGCAGTGTCTAAATAAAAAGCATATTAGTGAAAGAAGAGTGCTGTTTGGACTGGGGTGGGAGCAGATCCTACGGTGACTAAAGCCAGGTTTAGGGAGAAATGCTTACAACTTGTTTCAGTGTTCTGACCAGAGGTTTGTGGGGTTTAAAATGCACATTTAGATCATGCTCTTCTCACTTGGCTATTGTACAGCATGGCAATGCCATGCAAATAAAAAGCTTACTAAAATTAAAAAGGCATGTGACTACAAGCTGGAGTGGAGCGCCTCCTACGAGTCACAAGGTGGAGAGCGTCTGACACAACCACTTCCTACCATGTTTACCTTTCAGATGTGAATAAGCTCATTGTGTATTTTCTCCGCTATAGAAATATTGTTTTGTTCACATGACATTCCTTGGCCCTTTGGACTTTGCACACTGAAATAGCGTTTACTGTTACACTTTTATAACTTCATATTCATACAGTGGGAATGTGTAAAATGAAATGTGGCTGTGTTCTCTTATTCTCCAAACTTAGCTCATACAGAAAGGTGTTGACAAAAGTTCAGGCTGGTATGCTAGGGTAGTTAGGTTTGTAATGAGGGACTGTTACTACTGCTGCTCCCTGTACTCTTAAAACAAATAATTAAAAACCAATTTTATGAGTATTACTGGAATGTGTGACTTTGCAGACTAGGATTGTGGAAGAACAAGGCTATGTCTTCAGTACTGCTGTTCATCTATGTTGTGTACTGTGACATTCACATGCTATGAACATGTATGAAGTAATATTAGATTGAATACATTGCTAAAAGAGAAGGGCTAAATTGAAAGTGTAGTTCAATAGTACTGAAGGATGTGGGATTTCATTGTGGTTGCTGTCTGTCAGACCAGTCCCACCATCTTGGAAAGTAGGAACTGGAGTGAATTAAAGGGACTGTGCAAAGTGTGGAGAAATAACTGGGCCTTTCAGTAAGGCTGACACTGGGTAGGGAATAGTGGGAGAACTCCCTCTCCCCCCCCCCCTTTATAGACCGGAAAAACTGCTGGCCATAGAAGCCTAATCTAAAAGAGAATTCAAGCTATTTTGGAATAGTTCTAAGTAAAAATGCCAGAGCAAAATAGCCAGGCAAAGTTATTACCTTTTAACATGCACATGTTAAAGATGTTTAACATGCACATGTTAAAAGCTATACTGCTGAAGAGAGATTGGGAAATATTTCAGAACACCAAATGATCTAGTTGCTGCTAGTGTTCCAGCTGGTAGGAATAACACTCTTCATTTCCGTCAGGAAAAGTCCATCAAATTGTGAGAGCTCTTCAGGCGGTTGTATGATAACAAGGTGTTATCAACATGAGCCTGAGTCAAGGCTCTGGATCCAGTGATCTTCCACGTTTAAGAAACTTTTATTTATTTAGATTTCTACCCCGACCTTCCCAAATGGCTCAGGGCGACTAAATCTTGAACTTAACTTTTCATTTAGTGTCTCTTGCTATAGTGAGTTGAACATGGAAACCAGATGTAAATACTACCAATCTTTAGGGTTGTATGGGTCTGAATACAAACTTGATGACTTGGGCTATGAAATGTGAGGAGAGAATTCCTTGATTTGGAAATATGAGTTTCATGGTTACAGTATCAACCTGTTACTGATGCATGTTCATTTGGTACCTAACTGTCTACACCTACTAGTCTATACTATATTTGTGGACTAGGACTCAAAGGCAAACATTGTTTGAGACAGTGGGTGATGATAAACAAGATGGGGGGCCTGCTATGGCCCACCTGGACCAGGGACTCCCCAACACATTTATTAATGGACCACCAGATATGGGCCTGCTACTGGCCCAGATGTGGTTCCCTGGATGATTCCAGGCTCACAGTCCTAGCAGGTCCATACATCTGTTAGCCCCATCCCCCACTGAGGATCAGGGGGTGACCTGTGATTGGCCACCGCGGCTGGCCATCATGGTGGGCTGGGGTTGGGGCAGTGGCGTGTGTGTTCCGTTCCCCCACCAGGGGGGCAGAGGTGGGCTTGCCAGGTGGGTGCATGTTTGTTGTGTGCCCTGGACTTGACCTCGTCAGAGTCGCCGCCCCCCCCCCCCTTCTTGGAGCGCATAGCTGGTACGCCAGTTGCTCGTTTATTTTCACCCATAGATATGAACCTTTTTTTAGTAAGGGAGAAACATGACCCGAAAGAAACTACCTCCAAAATTAGAAAACTAGCCTTTTGAGACTGATGTAAATAGAAATGGAGAAAGGATGAGGAATATTATTTTATGAAAAATGATGACATTTCAGAACTCTTTCCATTTTCCAGAGGCCATTTTTTTTTTTTTTTTTAATTGTTCAAATATGTTCACCAATACTATGAGAAACCAATTGATATCTGCTTTCATTTAAATGAAAGCTTCCTTTTGATTAAAAATAATTTTGAATGGGAAAACTACTTATGCAAAAACAAAGTAGTCATCGTTCCAGAAATAAATCTGTTCATTTCCATTGGCTTTCAAACATGCCACTGTCTCCCCTATGCTTAAGAAGGCCACTCTTGACCCCTCCGACCCTTCCAACTATCGGCCCATTTTGCTCTTACCCTTCACTTCCAAGTGTCTATCTACATGTGCTGTCTTGATTTCCTCTCTTCAAATTCCTCCCTTGACCCCCTTCAATTGGGCTTCCCCCTTGTCCACTCGACTGAGCCTGCTCTCGCCAAAATCACCAATGATCTTCTCTTAGCTGAGTCTACGGAACTCTACTCCATTCTTGTCCGCCTTCATCTCTCTGCCACCTTTGGCACTGCCAACCATGGCCGCCTCCTGGATTTGCTACAGTCCCTTGGTTTCCGGGACTCTGTTCTCAACTGGTTCTCTTCGTATCTCTTGAACAACTCCTTCAGTGTTTCTCTTGCTGGTACCTCATCAAGATCACTTCCCCGTTCTGCAGGAGTTCCCCAAGGCTCTGTCCTGGGCCCTCTTCTCTTCTCCCATTACACTATTTCTCTCGGTAAACTCACTGAAACTCGCAGCTTCCAGTACCACTTGTATGCTGGTGATATGCAACTCTGTCTCTCCACTCCCATGCTCACCCCCTCAATCCATTCTTGTATCACTGACTGTGTCTCTGACATTTCCACTTGGGTGTCTCACCACCAACTCAAGCTTAATATGGCCAAGACCAAATTCCCCATTTCCTCCCAAAAAACATTCCTCTCCTACTTTGAGGGTGTCGCCATCCAGCCTGTCCCTGAGGTGTGTAGTCTGGGATTTAACTTTTGTCTCCTCCCTCTCCTTTACTCCTCAGATCCAGGCTGTTGCTAAATTCTGTCGCTTCTCTCTGTATAATCTTACTAAAATCCACCCCTTGTTACTGTTTCCACCACAAAAACCATTCTCTAGTCATCTCTCGCCTTGACTACTGTAACTTCCTCCTTACTGATCCTCTGATCTTGCCCCCCTCATCTCCGTTCAACGCTCTGCTGCCAAAGTCATCCACCTTGCCCATCACTTTGACCACATTCAGTCCCTCCTCTCTACCCTCCCTCTACGTAAACACATTCAGCACAAGCTCCTGGTCTTCACCTTCAAGGCTCTTCATGGCCTTGCTCCCACTTATCTCTCTACTCTTGTATCCTGTCACACTCCTGCCTGGGAGTTTCGTTCCTCTTCTGCTCCCACCCTTGCCTGCTCGTGACCCCCTTGCTCCTCTAAATATCTTTGCTCCTTCTCTCTTGCTGTCTCCCATGCTTGGAACTCCCTCCCTGGATACATTTGTTCTGTTTCCCCCCCTCCCAACTTTCAAATCTCTCCTGAAAACCTACCTCTTCCGTAAGGCTTTCCCTAGCTCGTCATGAGTGAAATTGCATCCTCTTTCCACCCTTGTTCAGAATCTCTTCTCTGAAATTAAGTTACTAAGTTCCCTGTAACTAAATTAAGCACGTGCACCTGCAACTTCTCAACCTCATGAATGTATCCTTGTCTCCCCCTCCCTTGTCTTTCCTAGATTATTAGCTGCTTGGGGTAGGGACCTGTCTATGACTATTGATTGTACAGTGCCAGGTACACTGCTGGTGCTATATAAATAATGCTACACTGTGTTGACACATTTAGTACACATTGTGAACTGGTTTGCATGCACCCTAGGCAAGCAGGGTTATGTACCAATAAGACATATGGTACAAATAAAATCAAATCTTTATTTATGGCTCGACCAAATGGTCATTACCAGCTATGACATATTTCAAATTAATCCCATTTCTTAACAAACATAGAACATAGATAAACATCATAAAACTTAATCCAATATAGTTTCACCCCTGAATAATTACCATTAAACTTAAAATTGGCCACAGTTCACATAAAGGCCCTTTTAACACAGGTAAAATCCACAATAAACAACCCAGATAAAAATCTAACACACAAACCAAATCAAATCAGATGCCATGATCCATGTTAACAGCCTTGAAATTCAAGAACTTACGTCTGGTATCAAAAACTTACTTTAGGTAACCAGCTACCTTCAATGTTAAGTGTTTGTTTTTATCCTCCAGCAAGATACATTTTAAGGTGTAACCATCCCTCCCAGGGTACTGGGCAATACAAGAAGCCAAATATTCCCCCCTCAAGCTATCATATCGACAATCAAAAAGAATGTGCTCTACTGTTTCAGCGGTTAAATGATCATAAGGGCAGAGTCAGTCTGCATACATAATCTTACAAATGCGCCCTTCTAAGATCTAGATGGAAGAGAATTTAACCGAGCACATAAAAACAAAAATCTGGATCTAAATGGGAGATTCTGCGCTAGGTACGAAGCCATAGCGTCCTGGGTCGGAATTAGCTGTATATTATCTTGGAAAAAAAGAGTTTCCTTGAGCTTGGCAAGAACCTGCTGCCTTGTTATGTCTTCTCTAATCTCTTAATTGATTCAAATTTCATCCGAGCTGGTGTCGCGTTACGTGTCTCTTTTTTACAAAAGGAAAGAGCGCTATGTTTTCCAGCAGACAAGATCTAACTGGATTGGGCCACTCCTTTTCCAAGTTGTATAAAATGAGATTACACTTTACCTTGTTGCCAAGCTAGCAAAGCAAGTATTGTAAAATTACAATATATTTATAAATAAATGAAGCAAGAGACTCAGAATATTATAAAAAATAAGCATAGTTTACTTAAATTTATATAGAAAATATCAGTAGCTTACATAGAATGATATTAATAGTCAGTCAAAGTTACATGATCTAAAAAACATTTCTGTTTTAAGAAAATAGCTTCTAAAAGCTTAACATATGCTCAATTCATTGGCTCAAAGATTTCAAGAAATTATACTTCACCAGATTTTGCATCCCAATCTGCCATAGTGGTGAGAGAGAAATCCCAACATAGTGTAGGATTTCAATCTGAAAAAGCAAAGCTAGCATCTCCCTTCTTAAAGCAAATTTTCAGTCCTGAGACACTGATGACGTCAGTTAGTATGGAAATACACAGGATTCCAATTGGCTCTCTTAATTCTGAGCAAGTAAGGAGATTAAACAAAGAGTCAGATTTCCTTCAAAGTCTGAGCAAAACCTCATATTTCCATCAAAATTGTCAGATTACAGAGAGAACTGACCACAGCTTCAAGGTTTTTTAACTAATTAGTTGAAGCAACTGTGCCAACTAGGAAAAACTAAAACTTAAAACTTTCACTTTGGAGACGGTCATGCCTGGCCCCATTTGTCATTTAGACATATAGACTGATAAGGCCCTTGGTCTGGCCTCCAACTTTAGCCATTTTTTTCCTTTTTCCTTGGTACAGTGAAAAGTTCACTGAGAAGTTTTTTTAAAAGTTCATTGCAACACAGCTGAGGAGGCCTCAGCCTGAACCAAGGTACATATAGAAACTGATTCAAAAAATCAATACATTGGATACAAATTAATACAGTAAAACACAAGTTCAATACATTGAAACAAAGTTAATATATTGAAACTCAAAATCAATACATTAGGAACACAGATGGCCAAAAAATATATGCTTATAATAGGAAATATGACACTGGGTCATTAGTTGTTATATAGATCTCTGAAAAACCCAGCTGGTGAAAGAGACATTCCATTTCTCTTCTCCATGTGCTTTTAAAGGAGTCAGTCCACAGAGCTCTCAATATAGGATTAGAGGAGTGGTATGTTTTTAGCCAGAAACCAAGAGCCTTCCTCTTTGATACCACTTTGCAGCTAGGCTGGCCTAACTCAAGCCTAATGGCTTCTAATAAGAACACCCAGATGTGTTCCATTAGAAGCTGGAAAAAATTATTCTGTGAACCATTTAGATCCTTTGGAGAGGGTATCGCCCACAGTTCTGCTCCATAGAGGAATCTCGATTGTACCTTGACATTAAATACTCGCAAGGTCCAAATCAACTCCGACCTCCCAAAGTGGACAAACAACCTTATTACTGCCCATGGCAATATCGGTGGATAAAAATTAGCATCTAACATACATGGGATCACATCATTTATAAAGATATTTAAAAGAGTCGGCGCCAAAAGACAACCCTGTCTGACCCCTCTAGCTGTGCTTATCTTGTTCGATAACTGTCCTTGGCTATTCACTTTGACCATTACAGAGCTCTGCACATGTAAACCTTGAACAAGATAAAGAAGATGAGAATCGATCTTTAAAGATCAAAATTTCTCCCAAAGAATATCCCTATCCACCAAATCAAAAGCTGAAAGTAAATCAAGGAAGGTCACAAAGAGTCTGCCCTTTTGTTTAATATATTTACAAATTAGATGATGTAAAATCAAACATTGGTCTAAGGTTGATCTGCCCTTGCGAAGCCTGCTTGCTCTGGGTGAATTATATTGAACTCCTCCAACCATAACATAAGTCTAGTTAGTAACGTTTTCGCATATAGCTTGCTAATAACCCTCAGCAGACTGATAGGGCAATAATTGAATGGGTTCTCCCTAGGGCCCTTTTTGTAAATAGTGATCACTACTGCCTCCCCCCAACCTTCCGGGATTATCCCAGTGTTATTTATAGCGGTAAAGAGCACTGCGAGGTATGGAGCCCACCAATCCCTATGGAATTTTATGAACTCTATCCTGATGAGATCCACCCCGGGTGCTTTATTACTTTATTTATTATATATATTTATGAGTCGCCTCATATGCCTACGGTATCCCGGGGCGACGTACAAAACAATTTTAAAGCATCACAATTTAAAAACATCATTAAGGCAGGAGAAGAAATAAAAATAAAATAAGGACAGGGAAAGCTAAAAACCCTATCCCCCCTTACTTCTGAAGTCATCAATTGCCTCCATGACCTCCATTAATAAAACCAGGGGCCAAGGGCAATCTACAACCACTGGGGTGGTTTCTGGTGTTCTAGGAGGTTGATTACAAGAAAAAAGTGCTCTAAAATGATCCTCCCAAACCTTACACATGATAGGGGATACCCACGATTGCCTCACTGGGTGGAGCAGACTATTCGTTATAATCCAAAATTTCCTGAAGTAATGCACTTTCCCAGCCTCCATCAGAGCCACCCAGACTTTCTCAGCATAGTCTTTCTTCTTCTGCCTTAATATACAACAATAGTCTCTTTTAAGATTAAAATACTCAGTCGGTAGCCTTGATAACCAAACCTTACGATAGGAGTTATACATATGGGTAAGATGTTGCTTGACATGCCTGCACTCCACATCAAACCACTTCTGGTGCTTTGTCTCCCTCTTAGTAGGCAATCTAGGTCTGTTTTCTAAAGAGGGATGTAACAGTGTACTACGGGTGGGGGATTATTATATGCGATGTCTATCTGAATAACCAACGGTAAATGGTCCTTGAGCTGGTCTTCCCCCACCTTAAAGTCCAATAAATGCAGAAAGGCTAACTTGTTTATTATGGCATAATCTACCATGCTTGAGCCCTGAGGAACCAAGAAAGTAAATTCGCCTGGGTAATCCTCAGGCCAGGCTCCGTTCAGAATAATCAAATTTAAGGCAGAGGCTAATTCCCTTAGTCTGGACCCCGAGGCATTTATGCCTGAATCCTTTAATAGTCTGTCTTGTAACTTATTATATGGTGAATAGCCACAGGTCATTTCAGAAAAAGAGCAGTCAGCCTGTATCAATTTGTTCTTACCTAATCTCGCATTTAGGTTCCCAGCCATCAGTAAGATGCACGCCGGAAATCTAATCTGCAATTCCCCCATGAAGGGTTCTAATTTTTCCCAAGCCATAACATCATATGTATTCAAGTTCATCTGGGGGATATATACCGAGAAAATCAACAAGGTGTACATAGTTTCATTTTAAGAACCACCCCCAATGCTAGTAGAGTTAATGAAATTACCTCTGTAACTGAATCGGCCAGAATATTTGAAACTAAACAAGCAGTCCCTCCACAGGGTCTGCCCCTGCTCCTATAAGAAACCACAGGTAGTGAATATGACTTAAATCGCTCAAGCATCACTGAGGTTTTAGCCCATGTTTCTTGAAGTAAAATTATCGTAAATGAACAAATATACTCAATAAACAGGGGATTTGCCTTACTCATTTCCCAGCCTGCTATATTCCAGGAACAGATTGATATCTGACATGGATCATGACACCCTAGATCTCAGTCCTTAGCCGCACCATTCAGAGCCAATGGGGCAATAAACTGCCCTTGCTCAGCTAAGAAAACTTGCTGGATCGAATTTGATACTCCTATAAATTGATTTCCCTGGGGATTAACTAAGTTTAACTGCTGTTGATATTCCAATAACACCTCCGAGCCCACATCGGGCAAAAGGGGTGCTTGGTTCTGCAAACAAAATCTACAGAAATAAGCACAGAAGATGGATTAGAAGTGTTAATCATTTCTACATTTGAGTCAATCCGATCTGCAACAACCAGGGCTGAAGATTGGTCAACCATATTATGAACCTCTGGCACAGCAAATTTCATCAACCGGGAATTCAGTGAATCTGAAGGAGCCTTATTCCCCACCTGCTTCCGCAGAGGCAGAGCACTCCCCTTGGTTCGAGACTTGGCGCCCTTAGAAGGATCTCCAAGCCCCTGTACCTTGGGTAAACCTATCCCAGGGGATTTATCGTGAAACCCCCTGGTGGTTGCTCCTGAGTTTAAAAAGCAGTGGATAGAATCTGTATAGATTTTCCCCACTATAATGCCCCAAGAGTGAAATAAATCAAATTGAGTTAATATATCCCTTACTATCCTTGGTTCACGGAAGTATATCGCTAATCTTTGCAGATGAGATGAGAATCTTTGAAAATGCTCAATTTGCCAAAGGGGAATGTGTACCCTATGAATATCTTGCAAATGCTGGTGAATATTTGACTTCGTTTGCCACCGCAAGAAACTACCATTAGGTAAAGGAGATACTCTTACAGAAAGAGCTCTAGAGTTTGCCAGCAAATTGGGTATATTGGTATTTCTTAATGTGGGAAATCTATTCATATTCTGCACCTTATCTGTATTAACTGTTACAAGCTATCCTGAGGATAACTGATTACGATTGGGAGTTGAGTTAACTGTAACCTTATCCTTGGCCAATGGCTCTCTTATTTGCTCCCTTTTATTTTGTACAAGTTTTCCTTTTCTTATATCCGCTATAAGGTCTGTTAAAGTAGAGAGCTGAGCTTTCTGGGATCTCAGCAAATTCAAAACCCCAGCCAGCTGTTTGTTTAACTTTCTCATCAGATCTCTGATTAGAAAAGATTGGTTGCCCAAAAGTTCATATAAATCTGCTTCATGATTACTAGATCTACATAAAGACGAAAAACTCTGAGTGAGCTTGGACCACCAGCAGAGGGGGAACTATCTAATTCTATACTGGAGAGACCACTTTTCTTCTGTTTCCTAATTGCTCCTGTTGATGGGGAAAGGGGGACAGGGCTGTTGTTAGTCCCTACCCGATTCCCATTGTCTGACATATGCAAAAAGGAGTCCAGCTTCATCTGTTATTGTGATCCACAGTTATTGCAGAGGATCATCTTGGGCCTGTCCTGTTTTGTGGGATCAGTTTCAGATGGTGGTGCCTGCTGATGTGGAGTCCTTGCTGGGATCTATTCGTGCCACTACTTGTGAGCAAGATCCATGCCCGTCCTGGCTGGTGAAAGCTAGCCAGGAGACGTTACGGCTGTTGCTGGCTGGGGTGGTTAGTGCCTCCCTTCGGGAGGACAGGGTGCCTGACTGCCTAAAGGAGGCTGTGGTTAGACCCCTGCTCAAGAAACCATCTCTTGACGCTGATGCTCCTGCCAGTTATCGGCCAGTCTCTAACCTTCCCTTTTTAGGGAAGGTTATTGAATGGGCTGTGGCAC
>QEPC01004251.1:141157-171858 GCA_003113815.1 Sphenodon punctatus | reverse complement strand
CCATCCCCTCCCGCCTCCTGACCTCCATTGCCTCCACCGTTGCCCCTCCCCTCCTGCACATCATCAACCTCTCCCTCTCTACTGGCTCCTTCCCCTCTGCCTTTAACCACGCCACTGTCTCCCCCATCCCCAAAAAGTCCACGCTGGATCCCTCTGAACCCTCTAATTACCGTTCTGTCTCCCTCCTCCCTTTTGCTTCCAAGCTCCTTGAACGGGTTGTCTACTCCCGTTGCCTCGACCTCCTCTCTGCCAACTCCTCCCTTGACCCCCTCCAATTTAGCTTCTGCCCCCTTCACTCCACTGAAACCGCTAAATCCAACTGCCTTTAGTCTATTCTTGTCCTCCTTGATCTCTCTGCTGCTTTCGACAGTTAGCCACTCACTCCTGCTTGAATCGCTCCACTCCCTTGGATTCCAGGACTCTGTCCTCGACTGGTTTTCCTCCTACCTTTCTGACCTCTCCTTCAATGTATCTCTTCCTAACTCCTACCCCTCTCGGTCGGGGTTCCCTAAGACTCTGTCCTTGGCCCTCTCCTCTTCTCTATCTACGCCCAATCCCTAGGCAAACTCATTGCCTTCCATGGTTTCCAATACCACCTATATGCTGATGACACTCAACTCTCTCTCTCCACTCCTTCTCTCTCCCCCTCTGTTCAAGCTCATCTCACCAACTGTTTCTCCGATATCTCCGCCTGGATGTCTCAATGCTAACTCAAACTGAACATGGTGAAAACTGAACTCCTAATCTTCCCTCCCAATCCTCCTTCTCCCTCTTCCCTGTCAATTATCATTGACGGGGTCTCCATCCTCCCTGTCCCCCAAGCTCACAGCTTGGGCTTCATCTTCGATTCATACCTCACCTTCAAACCCTACGTTGACTCTGGCCAAATCCTGCTGCTTCTCCCTCCACAACATTGCCAAGATCTGCCCTTTTCTGTATGTCTCCTCTGCCAAAACTCATCCATGCCCTAGTCATCTTATGCCTCGACTATTATAACGTCCTCCTTGCTGGTCTTCCCCGCTTCCACCTTTCTTCCCTTATCTCTGTTCAAACTCTGCTGCCAGGATCATCCACCTAGCCCATCGCTTTGGCCACGTGCAGCCTCGCCTCTCCTCTCTCTACTGGCTCCCTCTTCCTGAGTGTATTCTGCACAAGTTCCTCGTCTTCACCTACAAAGCTCTTCACAACCTCGCTCCCCCCTACCTCTTTGCCCTGATCTCCCTCCGAACCCCTATTCGAGCACTCCACTTCTTTTCCATGCCCTCCCTCATCCTCCCACGCCTCCCCTGCTCCCCCAACCACCTTTGTCCTTTCTCCCTTGCTGCCCCGGATGCCTGGAACTCCCTCCCGGCCCTCGTCTGCCTGGCCCCCACCCTCCACACCTTCAAGTCCCTCCTCAAAACCCACATCTTCCGCTCCGCCTTTCTGAACTCTTGCTAACCACCCCTACCCAGGATTATCCCCCACCTGTTAACTGCAGACTCCCATTTTACTGTAACCAAGCCAAGAAGGTGTACCTGAGTTCATGCATCCTCATGAATGTTGCATCCCTTGTCTCTCCCTCTGTTTCCCCTTCCCTGTCTCCCCTCCCCCTGTTAGGGATGGGCAAATGCAGTTCGGAAGTTCGGAGTTCGGCCCGAACTCGGCCTGTTCGGACGACTGAACCCGAATCCGAACACAAACTGACCGAACTGAACTCAATTCTGAACGTTGAAATGACCAAACAGTTCGGTTAGTTTGGATCGCATTCGGGTGAGTTCGGGTGGCAAAAAAAGGGTCACTGGAAGGTCAAACATGACAGGGAGGGGTAGTCAGCTGAGAAGCAGACTTCCAGGCACCAGGGGTGGAGAGGCTTGCAAGAAACAAAACTATCTGCCTCCCACCTTCCCAACACCTTCTGAGTTAGTCACTGTTCCTGAACAGCAAGCATTTCAGAAGGCTCCCTCTCCCAGCATTTCCCAGCTCCCCAATCCATTGCAATCCTTCTCCCATTTCACCCATCCAACCCATCTACCCCCGTATTCTCATTCATTTATTCAGCTTAGCTTAGATAGATTTAGTGGTTATTTTTTGTTTTTACCCTTCCCTGTGTCCCCTGTGTTCAATCTTCCTTCCTCCCTCCCCCCTCCATTGAATCCTTTCCCTCTCCCTCTTATTCCATCCCAGATTCCCTTCCCCTGTTTTTTCATTTAGAGTAGGATTATTAGATTGCTTTAAGTTTCATTTGTTTTGTACTGAAATGAAACTTAAACCTTAAACTGAAACCTTGTGGTGTTTGTGATTTCCCCATCCCATAGATAGATAGATAGATAGATAGATAGATAGATAGATAGATAGATAGATAGATAGATAGATCACAACAACAACAAAACATTTTATTGGTTCAGCAAGTTTTGCTATTCACAATACATAAAACATAAATCATTTTACTATTCATATTTCTAAAACATAAAAGCTAAGGGGTAAATTAAGCAGCAGATCCAAAGAAGCATATTTGGTTAAGTAAATTAAGCTATTCAGTTCATCATTTTGTTTTCCCTCTCCACAATTAGATAGATAGATAGATAGATAGATAGATAGATAGATAGATAGATAGATAGATAGATAGATAGGTTAGGGACAGTAGACAGTTGTAGGAGTTAGCTTAGTGATAGAGATAGCGTTAGTGATTTAGTTTTAGTGTTTGTAGGAGTAGGCCTGTATACTTATTAGATAATCCATTTAGTTCATAGCATTTAGAATAGTTAATAGCAGTTAGATTTAGGGTAGATAGATATATATAATATTAGATAAAAAATTAAATAAAAAAACCCATATAAAAACAAAAAAACCAAATAAAAAACCATATAAAACCAAATAAAAAACCAAAAAGCCATATAAAAAGCAAACAAAAAACCCATAACAAAACATTTCCCGAATGGCTGAACCCGAACCGAGCAGCCGAACCGAACGGCCGAATCCGAACCCGACAAACTAACCGAATGGACGAACCCGAAGCACGATCTGTTCGCCCATCCCTACCCCCTGTCTTTAGATTGTAAGCTCTCGGGCAGCGACCGTGTCTGTCTTATTCTTTCTAAAGCACCAGGTACATCACTGGCGCTATATAAATGCTAATAATAATAACAATAACAATAACATCATTTTGTTAGTTCCAGCCCAGTTTTCCAACTTATCAAGATCATTCTGAATTTTATTCCTGTCTTCTAAGGTGTAAGTTATTCCTCCCAGTTTTATGTCATCTGCAAATTTGATATGCATTCCCTCTACTCCTTCATCCAATTCATTAATAAAGATGTTGAATGGTACTGGGCTCCGGATGGAGCCTTGCGCCTCCCCCCACCCTTGACACCTCCGTCCAGTCTGATGAGGAACCATTGATAAGCACTCTTTGAATACAGTTATTCAACCAGCTGTAAATCCACTTAGTGGTAGTATCATCTAGTCTACACGTTACCAGCTTGTCAACAATTATATCATGAAGGAATTTGTCAAATGCTTTGCTGAAATCAAGATATTACATCCACACAGTGTTACTATGATCCACTAAGCCAGTAACTCGATCAAAAAAGGAAATAAGAGTAGTCTGGCATGACTTATGTTTGACCAATCCATGCTGGCTTCTAGTAATTTCTGCATTGTTTTCTAAATGTTTACAAATTGACTGCTTTATAATCTGTTCAAGTATCTTTCCAGGTATTGATGTTGGGCTGACAGGTCTGTCGCTTCCTATATTCCCTCCTCTTCCCCCCCCCCCCCCCGCTTTGAAGATAGGGACGATGTTTGCCTGTTTCCAGTCTTCCGGAACCTCACCAGTTCTCTCCCAGTGAGGGCATTCCCAGAGTGAGGTTACTTCTCCCAGGAAATTAAAGTTGGTGTTGCATGCCTGAACATGCAATGTTTGTGTGAACATGGCCAGGGAGAAATGAGATGGGGGAAGAAATTTGAGGAGCTGTCAGAAAATATTGACCAGAAGCAAGCCCAGTGTTTCATTACTAGGAAAACCAAGGCTTGCTTACTTGAAGGGATCCAGTAACTAGAAGTAAAATAAAACAGCTGAAACATTATATGAGAGAGAGGACAAGTCTAAGCGTAAAGTGAAAAAGGTTAATGAATTGAGGGAATTAATATACATATCCAGTGTAATAAATACTCTGCTGAGTAGCTGAACAGAAGCCAGTAGAAAGTGAGTGCCATTTAATATTAGGGGCCAAAATCCCAAAAGGATAGTGTTTGTGTGGCAAGCACTTAAGGAAACACCCTGGAAGAGGCAATCCTATAAATAAATACAAGTCGAAAGGTGTAACATAGGATGAAAACAACTGAGACGATAGCCCACTGAAATCCAGGTTTGGTCTGTGCAGTCCCCACTCGCATGTTTTCTGTGTCCAGACTAATACACGGGTAGCCCCCTACATGTATTTATGTGCTTGCAGGCAGCCCTCACTGGCAGTGCAGGAAGCGGTCACTCCCCAGACATTCTAGGATCTTTGACCACATGGTGGACCTGTACATGCAAGGTGCTGAACACGACCTAATGGATGGGATGCTGACACGTGGGTGCACGCTAACCCACATGGCAGGCTCCACATTCTCCCAGACCCCACCATGAGGGTGGGAGCTACGTGTCCAGTGGGCGAGAGCTGCATGTCCAGTGAACGCCTAATAAACAGGCAGGTGGACACCCACCTGGTGTGGGCTAATGCAGACTACACCCATAGTTGTGTCAGTGTCTTCCTTTCTAAACCCTCTATAGTTATCCCTGAGGGAATGTATGAATGGGTCTTCCATGTTGCTGGAAATGTATTTTAAAAAATCCTAAGAGAGAGTGTGTTTGCCGTGTTGGTTCCAAAAATAGGTCGTAGAGACAAAGTAGTGTAGAGAGATCTTTTATTGGACCAACTTAGGTTGGTGAAGGTTTGCAAGCTTTCGGGCCTCACCGGATCCTTCGTCAGGCAAGTCAGAAATCCAAGCTGGACACTGAGCAAAGCGAGGCACGGGGGTTATATGCAGAGGCTGGGGAGCATTACATCATGGCAGGGCAAGGACAGAGAGGGATGGGGGAAGAAAAATGCATTTGTAAGGGAGTAGGTGTTGTATAATGGGGCAAGTCATTGAGAGGGTGCCTGGAAAGGGGAGTGGAAGGGAGTCAGGTGCCTGTGATTGTGAGATGATAATGTAGAGGATGTAGGGTGGGGCAAATCCAATTAAAAGGGGTGGGTGAGTCATTGAGAGGGTGCCTGGAATGGGGAGTGGAGGGGTTAAAGGTGCCTGTGATAGTATAAATGATGGGCTGCAAATGGACAGGTTAAGCTTGTAAATTTCTGTAGTGGCTTGTGAAGCCAATGTCCTGGTTAAGTCCATTGTTTCTTGTATCCAGCAGGCTGATGAAGTTTTGTTCCCATGCACGCCTTTTGGAAGTGTTGTGGAGGCTGCCTTTCAAGACTAGGATGGAGAGATCAGAGATGGAGTGGTCATCCTGGGAGAAGTGGATGCCAACAGTAGAGTCTGTGTTTTTGTCCATAATCCTCTTCCTGTGGGAATTCATGCGTTTGTGTAGGAGTTGGTGGGTTTCCCCAACGTAGTTCCCGTGGGGGCATTTGGTGCACTGGATGAGGTAGACCAGGTCGTTGGACTTGCAGTTGTAGCTTCCTTGTATTTGGAGTGTTTACCACAGGGTGTTGGGATGTTGTTAGCAACAGAGATGTGTGTGCAGGTCTTGCATCTTTTGTCCCGGCATTGTTTTGTTCCTGTGGGAGTGGGGCTGTGCTCAGTGTTGGGTAGTTTGCTGCGGATGATAAGTTGGGCGAGGTTGGAGGGTTGTTTGAAGGCCAGAAGAGGGGGGGTCAGGAAAAGTCTCTCTTAGGGTGGGGTCCTCATCAAGTATGGGTTGAAGTTGTTTTATGATGTCACGTATGGGTTCTAGTTTGGGGTGGTAGGTGAGGACTAGAGGAGTGCGGTTGAAGGGTTCCTTCTTCTTGTATTGTATTAGGTTGTTAATGGGTATTTGGATGGTCCGTTCTATTATGCGATCCACTTCTCTGCTTGAGTGTCCTTGCTTGGTGAAAGCGGTCTTTAGTGTGGATAGGTGAGCATTCCGGGTTCTCTCTTCCAAGCAGATCATGTGATATCTAATGGCTTGGCTATGGATGATGGTCTTCTTGGTGTGTCTGGGGTGGTTGCTGGATCAGTGGAGGTCTGTAGATTTAGAAAAAATTCTAAAACAGAAGGTTGGTAAGAGACAAGCTGTCACTTTAAGGGGAGATGAATTTGTAGAGATAACAATAACTTCCTTGGCACTTGCAATGGTGAGGACTGGGAATAGGAAGGAAATCTAGGCAGCTGTGCAAAAAAGATTTGACATCAAGGTCAGATGGAAAGCTGTGATGCAAATCAAAGAATAAGGCTTTAGCAATAGGAGATTGTTATACCAACTTAGCTGAATTGGTTTAGCAACTGATTTAATTAACGGGGGACAACCCATAACACGCTCTAATTTTGGTTTAACGGTGGCCTGTTATTAAGTCAATGCCTTGGCTTTTAGAAGCTAAATTGATGTAAGGCAAGAACCAAAATAAGGGTTCAGCTGGTTGAATTAAAGCAGTGCGACTCTTATGTCTCAGGGCATTAGTTAAATTGTTATAACTTGATCGTGCTGACCACTCCAAAGGAAGCCACCAAGACACAGTGTTGCTGAGGAAGTGGCTAACAAGAAATTCTGGCTTGCATAAAAATATACATTAATGATAATTAGAATTTCTTGGCATGTGGTCGGCTTCTACTTGCAGTGAGAAACCCCATGCAGTTGCAGGTCTCCTGTAGGCTCTGTCCAGCATTGTATAATGCTCAGCTGCATGCATGGAAGAATGCTGTCCCCAGATAGGTAGTTATTTCTTTCAGAGATCTAAATCAATATCTAGCTAATTTAAAAAAAAAAAAAAAAAAAAAAAAGGTTGATTTTAATTGCTTAAACAGCCATTTTGCTATTCCAAGTGCTTTACAATTCTTATCTGGTTCTCCTCCCAACAACCCTGTGATGTAGGCCATTAATAGACTCATTTTATGGATGGAGAAATCAGGCTGAGAAATAGTGATTTGCCCAAGGCCACCCCCTGAGTTAATGGCTAAGACTGGATTTAAACCCTAGTCTCTCAGGCCCAAGTTCAGCACTTTATCCACTTGGCTATTTTAGCTTCCATTTCTGAGGCTTGCTTTTTACTCAGGAGCCTTGCAAAGTTATGAAATTCCTCAGTTAAAAGTATGCACCATGAAACTCTTAGATATGAGAACTGGGGGTGAACATGGTGATTTTTCTCTGTAAAGGATGGTCATCTTGATCCTTTGCTCATTAAAATTCAAGGTACAAAAATTGGCCCAGCATTGTACACAGTGTGTGCTGAACCCTAGACACCCTTACTGCTGGCTTGGTCCAAGTTTCCAGTTGGTAATTAATACAGAAATGAAAGGGAATTCTGTGTGGCTTTGGATGCCACAAGGAACGACCGTGAGGCTCATGCACAGAGCTACTGGAATGGTTTTACTGGAAATTGCTGATGTCCAATGACTGCCTGAACAACCACCAAGGGCATTTTGGAGTGGTGGTGGGGAATCGCCTTTTTAAAAGTCTACAATAACTTCCCCACATTCATCTGTGCCTTGATCTGCTCAGGACTCATCCATACTAGGGGCTCGGTGTGGGTGTGGAGTTGCCATGCTCCCTTGTCCCATGTTTCACAGAATCGGGGAAAGCCAGCGAAGTGCTCTAAATGTAGGGTAAGTCATGAAGCCTTGGGTGACCACCATTCACTGAGCTGGTGGTTAAAATACCCTGTATGGACAGCGTTCCACTAAGAAGTCTAAATATGGCCTACACAGTAAGCCAGATCTTACTATGTACCAAGTGATTCTACTCCTGTATTTACTAGGACAATCGCAATCTAATGTTCCTGGATTATCCCAGGTGTTAGCTAAGCATTTTGTTCATTGGTGTCGGTGCTTTGTTTTCAGTATAAATAAGACGGAACACGCTGAAGATTACAAGCAAGCTTTCTAGAGCCTCTGCTCTCACTACCCCCTTGTACAATAAGAAAAACTTTACACTACTGAGAAGCCAGTTTCACGAGGTCAGATTCTGCTGCTTCCCATGCTGACCTAAGAAGTTAACCAGTGACAGCTCATTAGTAACATTTTCTTTCAGCACCTGCTCATTACTTTAGTCTTCACAGCTGTAGTAACCTGTGCTGTAGTGACGGGTTTTCTGTCTCCAGTTACACCTTAATTGCTGTTTCTCTGAGTTGCAGGGCATCTAGCTTACACACTCATTAGGACACCAATAATGAAAGTTTTAGGTCCTCGGGATATAAAAGAAATGGAAGCAGAAACTTGCTGGCAACATACGTTGAAGGAACTGAGGACAGTGCCTGCATTTCAGGAAGCCCATCCTCAGGTATGTTGTTTTAATTATTCCTCTCAACGCACCCATTCACCCAAGCGCGCACACTGCAATCCACAAGATACTGGTTTGTGGATTATGTCTTGGGTCATTAAGGATTTTGCAGCTGTTGGACATGCTGGTCCAAAATCTGCTTCCGATGCATGTTCACTTCTCCCACTGAAATCCACAGTAGCTTCCCAATGTAGGTTGTTCTGGCCCTTGGAGGAAATGATCCCAGGGAACCACATGGTTTCTTTTTTAGTTGGCCTTTTTTGTTGTTTTTTATTTAGTTGGTCTTTAGTTGTTTTTTACTGTGGTCTCTTCATTTAACAAAGGATGTAACTTCCTTGCTTCCAAGATGGCTCTTATTCTGGGGCTGTCTGCTTATCTGTGTCTCATGTGTATAAACCAGGCCCAGTTTCACTGTCAGCAATACCAGTGTACGTTGAGGTAATGCTGCTATAACAAGAGGTAGAATTTAGTTGTTTCTATCTCTTTCTTCCTGCCTTATAGAAGAGAGAAAATCTGCTGAAAATGCATCCTACTAGCAGAACACTGCTAAATGTCATACAGTGAACTCTATGCATGTGCATAGTCTGTGTTCCATGCTTTGGAAACAGAAGACAAATAATTTATTAAAAAAATAGGCACACAAAATAAATTAGGTTGTGGCTTGAATCATATTCTAATAGGAAAACTATCTCCACGAGAAGGTCTTACTTTCTTTCTAATATACTTAATTTTGAATTGAATGTTCACATTTTATTGCTTGTATTATCTTGGCACTGTAGACAAATCCACTTTTCTTTTTCTTTCAAAGGCTTAGGGTGGCTCTCAATCAATATAAATAATAAAAATCTTACAATCAATTAAAAAAAATCCCCTTAACACCCCCCCACCCCCGGTCAACCTGGTGTTCCACAATTTGATTAGGCTATCTATTGAACGGGCAGTGGCAATCCAGCTCCAGGTACATCTAGATGGCATCAGTTTCCTGGACCCATTTCAATCTGGGTTCTGCCCCGGCTATGGCACCGAGACGGCGTTGGTGGCCTTGGTCGACGATCTCTGCCGGGAGATGGATGCAGGATGTTCAACATTTCTCATCCTTCTAGATCTCTCGACCTGCTAGATCTCTCATGGGCTGCTGCTGAGATGGCTGCGTGACCTGGGGGGTCTGAACGGGACTGTTCTTGAATGGTTCTGGTCATTCCTATCGGGGAGAAGCCAACGGGTGGTGTTGGGGGCTGAGACATCTTGCCCCCGCGCCTTATCCTGCGGCGTTCCGCAGGGTTCCATTCTGTCCCCATTGTTGTTCAATGTATATATGCAGCCCTTGCGGGAGGTCGTGAGGCGTTCGGGGTGCGGTGTCACCAATATGCTGACGACACTTAGCTGTACCTCTCTTTTTCAACCGACCCAGACCCTGCTGTCTCTGTGCTATCCCAGTGTTTGGAGGCCGTGGCGGATTGGATGTGGCAGAGCAGACTGGAGCTCAACCCCGATAAGACGGAGGTGATGGTGGTGGGGAGAGCGAGGGAGGTGTTGGCCCCCGATTGGGGGGGTTCGCCCTCCTATAGTTCAGCAGGTCCGGAGTGCGGAGGCTGCACCCGTATGTCTCCGGCCCGGACCTGGCCTCCCCCATCCATGCCTTTGTCGCCTCGAGGCTGGACTACTGCAATGCGCTCTACATGGGGCTGCCCTTGTTCCTGGTTTGGAGGCTGCAGCTAGTGCAGAATGCGGCAGCCTGGCTCCTTTCGGGGACAGACCATCGGGAGCACATAACACCAGTGTTCCGGACTCTGCACTGGTTGCCAGTAGTGTGCTGAGCCCGATTCAAGGTTTTAGTATTGATCTATAAGGCCCTTCACGGTCTGGGCCTCTCATATCTCAGGGACTGCCTGCCTCGCCTAGCACCCCAGAGCGGCTCCTTCGGTCTGCCGGGGGTGCCTTCTTGGAGGTCCCCCGTGTTAAGCGGGGGGCCACAATAGAGAGGGCATTCTCGGTAGCCGTGCCATGCCTTTGGAACTCCCTCCCGGAGGAAGCTCGCCTGGCCCCAAGCCTTTTAATGTTCCAGTGAAATTGTAAAACCTGGCTGTTCGCCCAGGCCTTTAGGGAGGGGGGTAGGGGTTTTATTCCCCTTCATCCTTATTTATTGTTTTATTTTGTTGCTGTTCCCTAGTCCTGTTTTAATGGTTGGTATTTTTTAAGTGTTTTAATGTATTTTATAGATTGGTTTTATATCTGTATTTTATTTTTATTGTAAGCTGCCCCGAGCTGTTTTAGGAGGGGCGGGGTAAAAATCCAATAAATAAATAAAAATAAATAAATCTACAGAGCAGCTGTCAAAATCAGTGGGTGTATCCCCCAGAGAGTTCTGGAATCCTATTGGCTCCATAAGTTTCCAGGGGCAGACCAACTTAAGTGGTCCACCGACAGGGGCTAACAAGTACAGGGACCCGGGCCTGCTGAAAGTAATGATATGACCATGATAATGGTCAGGAAAGTGGATTGACCACATAGAGTGGATTGCAGTAGTCTAGCCTCGAGGTTACGAAAGCATGGATGACAGTGGCCAGATCTGAATCCGACAGAAAAGGTTGCAGCCTTCTCGCCACATGTAGTTAGTGAAAAGTACTCCTGGTCACTGTTTCAACCTGACATCCAGGTGCAGCAATGGATCCAAGAGCACCCCAAGGCTGTGAACCTGAGTGATCAAAGGAGGACCCCACCAATAACAGGAGTCCCTATGTCTCCCAGGTCACATGGCCAGCCAGCCATCCTCATGTTGGTCTTGTTTTGATTCAGTTTCAATTGGTTTGCTCACATCTAGTTCCCAACAGCATCCAGGGACTGGGTAAACACCAAGACTGCAGGGCCTGGGTAAACACCAAGACTGCAGGGCCTGGGTGAGATGAAAAAGAGAGTTGGGTGTCATGTCATCTGCATACTGATGACACTTGACTCTAAATCTCCATACAGCCTTGCCCAGGGGCTTCAATACCCATTGAACCAGAGTGGAGACAAGATGGAATCCCAAGGAGACCCCACAAGAGAGCTCCTGAGGAGACGACAAGCCACGGCCCATCACCACCCTCTGCGTCCTCCCATCCAGGAATGAGCAGAACCACTCGAGCAGTCTTGTGAACACCATCCAGGTCACACAGACATGCCAGCACCAGCTTATGATCAACTATCAAAAACTGCTGAGAGATCTATCAAAACCAACAGAGTACAACTGCCCTTGTCAATTGCCAAACTGAGGTAATCATCCAAAGTCACAAGCGCAGTCTCAGTGCCATGCCCAAGGTGAACTCCTTATTGACATGGGTTCTGGAATCCAATAGCATCAATATGTGCCTGAAGCTGTGAGACAACCATCCGTTCAATAACCTTCCCTAAAAAGGCAATACTAGTGATGGGTCAGTAACTGGCATCAAGTGATTGTTTTTTCAGCAGGGTTCAGACAACTACTGTTCTGAGGCAGTCAGGCACCCTGCCCTCCCGAAGGGAGGCATTGACAACCCCAGCCAGCAACAGTCCCATAAGTCTCCTGGCTAGCTTTCATCAGCCATGGATCTGCCTGCACCACTCCAAGCACACACTGTGCATCGGCAGGAGAAACCAATTGAAGCTGATCTAAGCAAACAGGACATGACTGAGCCCCCCAAACTCTAACTCTGTACCCAAACTAGCAGTGCCCAGTTCGAGCCAAATACGAGCAACTTTATCTGCAAAGCAGGTGACAAACTCATCACAGCGGGTAACTAATGATTAATTTCTAACTCCAGGTGGAGACCGCCAGGATTTAGCAGGCTATTCACCACCCAGAAGAGCTCCGCTGGACATCACTTTACAAGCGCTATGGCAGCAGCAAAAGAGGCTAAATTCAGTGCTACCACAGCGACGGCATAGTCCTTCAAAAATGATCTATGCTGCAGTTGGTTGACTTAGGCACGAGTTGAGTACCACCTGCACTCTAACTGCCTGCCCTCCCACTTTAACAGCCTCAGGTATTCTGTATACCAAGGAGACCTGCAGTACTGCCATAGAGAGAACTGACGCCTGGGTGTCACTGTCTCAGTGGCCCAAGTCAACATACCATACCGCATATTAAACCGGTCATTGACAGAGAAGATGTCACGGTCAGCAGGTAAATCCCCTAGAGAGTTCTGGATTCTTATTGGATCCATTAATCTTCCAGGGTGGACCAACCAACCTGGTCCACCACTCCACTGGGAGGAAAGGAGGGCAGGGATCTTGACCCTCTGAAGGTAATTATCTGACCATGACAACGGTGTTTTATCTACACCCCCAGTAATCAGACCCCTGTTCCCAAGATGGTGCAAAACATTAAATCCAACGTGTTTCCAGCCTCATATCAGGCCAGATAATAGCTGGGATAGATCCATGGTTGTCATGCAGCCATGAAATCCTGCTCTGCCCCTGAAAGGCTGGCCTCAGAGTGGGTGTAAGTCTGGGTGATATCAAAACCACCTCCTGAGACCTGTTCCGCTAGAGCAGTCAGGAAGTCTGCTATGCAGCGGGGTGGTTCATACACCAGCAGGACTTCCAATGTATCCTAAGTCTCAAACACAACACTCCATGTTGGTCAAGTCAGACACCAGATAACTTTTGATAGACCAGATTGTCTTTTCAGACCACTGCCACCCCCACCTCTAATGCTAGGCTGATGCTGCACCAAGTACCTGGCTGGCACCATCTGGGCCAATACAGATCCAGACGTTTCATCCAGCCAGGTCTCAGTAATACGTATGAGATCAGCAGCCTCATCCTGAATGAGATTGTGCATGGTGGTGGGTGGTTGTTTGTTTGTTTTTTTAGCCACTGAACTCACATTAAGTAGCAACCATGATAGATTAGAGGTGCCAGTGGCCTTAGCCCCGAAACACCCCAAGACAGGGGGAGAGGAGGACAGGGGAGCAGATACCAAGAGTGTACCCCTGTACCCATGATGACTCTTCCTCCCCCTCCGCCATACCTTCTCATGCCCAACACGACCCCAGTCGGATTAGCAACCACTTCAACTCCCCACCAAGGAGATCCACCCTCCCCTGACGCCACAAGAAGCCAGTGGGCATCTCCCGAGCCTGACATCTCCAAAGAAAAGCTGGCCAGGGAAGCAGGCAGGGAAACTACCATACCCCCATGCTCTTGCTTACCCCTCTCACCAGGGAATCATGGCACATTTCTCCCCCTACCCCTGCCTGTACCTTCTCTTACTGGGGGGCGTGACACCCCCTGCCACTCCTGCCCTGCCTCCATTCCATACCCCTTCTCACAGGAGGGCCATAGCACAACCCACCTTCCCCCATCCCTGTCTATACTCCCCTCACGGGAGGGTTGTGGCATCATCCCCCATCCCTGCCCCCCATGCCTGTACTCCCCCCCCCTCACTGAGGGGCTGTGGCACAACCCTCCTCCCCCACCCCATCCCTGCCCATATAACCCCCTCTCACTGGGGGGCCTTGGCACCACCAACCCATACCCTCCCACTCCCATTAAAAATTCCGCATACAATATCGCTCTAAAAGCCATCAATTTTTAATTTTCTTTTAATGGTGTAAGCCTAATCCTGGCCTCCTTCGACCTCCAGCTATTTAATGGTTGCCGAATGGCAGGTAGCCACAGGCAGCCGCCTGCAAATGCTGGAGGCTTTAAGCAGGAGGGCCATGGGTGGGGGTGAGGCAACCTCAGGTGTTTCAGTTCAACAGTCCTTTCCACTCCCACAATGCAGAGCACTTTCCTTCCTCCATGAGCTGGAGGCTTTTTAAGCTGAAGGGTCAGGATAATGCCCCCAAAGAAGTTGGAATGCATCTTTTTTCCCCCTTCAGTACATAAATTCAATGCAATGTCTTAAGTGCTCTGCCTTTTTTGTTTTCCTTTCTTCACTAGATAGTTAAGTAAAACAGCAACAGCGATTCAGTAGCATCCTGTTATCTTATTCTTGTCCAAGGCAAGAATGTTACTGACCCAACTAAGAGGTACCAAAAATGTGCCCCATATTTTGCTCCATCAAACCGTTTCCTCTGTAGCAAAGACCTTCCTATGTCTCTGTATAGTTGGCTCAATAAAATATATCCTTTGAACTACTTTGTTGCTATCTCTTAGTTTGGGACCAACATGGCAACCACACACTCCCTAGTCTCCTTCAGGGAGATTAGATGGGATGAACACTTCATATGTGTTCGGTTCGGAAGCTGCAGCTGGTGCAGAATGCTATGGCTCGCCTCCTGATGGGGAGGGGCCATAGGGAGCGCATTACACCAGTGCTCCGGGCTCTGCACTGGCTGTCTATTGCGTTCCGGGCCCGATTCAAGGTGCTGGTGTTGACCTTTAAGGCCCTACACGACCTGGGCCACTCCTACCTGAGGGACCGCCTCACTCTCTGGCCCCTGGAGCGATCTGCCAGGGGCGCCTCCTTGCAGGTCCCCTGGGTAAAGTGGAGGGCCACGATGGAGGGCGTTCTCGATGGTCGCACCACGGCTGTGGAACTCCCTCCCAGAGGAGGCTCGCCTGGCTCCCAGCTTGTTGGCCTTCTGCTGGACTTGTAAGACCTGGCTGTTCATCCAGGGCTTTGGGGGAGGAGGGGTAAAGGGATAGGGGGTGGGATGTTTTAGCCAGTGGGTCGTCTTTTTATTGTATTTAATGGGTTTTTTGTAAACTCCCCCCCCCCCTTAATATATCTTCATATATTTTTATTTGTGCTAACTTTTGTAAGCTGACCCGAGCTGGATGAGGAAGGGTATAAATCATTGAATAAATAAAATGTGTCCTTTGTGGCCATGGATGTAATGACTAGAGGAAAGGGGTGGTGGTGGTTTCGGGGGGGGGGGAGGAAAGTGGAGATCTCCCATGCTATTTTCCCAAGGGAGGAGGAGTCTTCTCCCACCACACACACATCTGCCACCTCTCGGTCCACACTCACTGCTCTGGGGCAGTGACATGGAGGTGGAGGGAGGCAGCAACAGCAGAGCAGCTCGGGGCCAAGATACTTGTTCTTGGCTGAGCCTGTGACCCAACAACATGAGGGGTGGTTTGAGTGAAAGAGATTGACAGGACAATGGGGGAGGAGAGACCCAAGGGGCAGTGAGAAAACTTTCCCAAGAGGACAGCAAGAGAGAGAGAGCAGGTATTCCCAGATATAATGTGAAACAATGGAAACTCATTGCATGTTGAAATTGCTCTCATCCTGATCCTGTAGCTGCTCCTACAGATGTTCATGCTGTTGGTATGTTCTAGTGGCTACCCAAGAGTCTCCTCCCTCCAGCTGTTGCCTGGATGATAGGTTTCTATGGGATCTCTGATTACCACATACCGAAGTGAGGTGGTTGCCTATCTGCATATAATAGCAGCTATGTGATAGCAGCAGATGCACGATGGACACGACAATGATTTCTCAGAATCCAATCCATAGTAATTCTGTTTCGAGCTCCATGCTTCCACAAAGGGTGTTTTCAGATGAGCAAGTCGACTGGGGAAGGGGGGGGGAGGGGAGTCTGTGACCTACACATGTGGAAGGCATGGGGAGTGAATCAAATGGACAGCTCCCAGTGTGGCTACTATGGCCAAAGAGACCGCCGCTGCACATTTGGGTGGCCCCACATGGCTCACTCCAGATTTTCCAGCATGAGTCCGTGAGTGGGTGCTGCATGTGCTTAGAGGAGCACGCATTCAGCTGCTTCACCTTCAGATGGGAAGTCAGATCCATCGTTAATGGGTGGCTACGCGGGGTAGCATCTTGTCTGAAAACACCCAAACTGATATAACACCAAAGTTAAATGTAATGTTTAATATAGAGATCTGGGACTATAATCAGAGAAGGAAGCTACAGATTAATATCAAAGCATAATCATCTCTAAAGTGACTCATTACAAACATAAAATCTGGATAGAGAGGAATGCAAATCTAACCCAAGAGTTAAATAAAATGTGTAATTGTAATTGCGCGCACACACACTTTTACAAAATGCAGGTCCTTACCCTGCCCTATAAGCATATATTGATGTGTATATCTTTATAATAGTCATTTTTGTTCTTTTGTACATTAAGAAAATAGTATATATTTGCCTATTAGTTAGGCAGAATATCTTCCAATGGTATGTACTGAATTGGGTAACATGAAAAGTAAAATTCATCTCCAGCTAATCAGGGATAATCTGTTGGATTGGTCATTGCATCTGGAACACCTTTTATTTGGTGGATCTGTCTATTTCTAATACACTGTGGCTGTTTTAGGCTTTTCCTGAGAGCGATGTATTAATTGTCATGAGGAAATGGATGAGATGAGGTTTGTTGTGAAATTAGATGAGAAGACCGCATTACCTGTTTGTTCAAGGCTTAATTATTCTAACACCTTTATTGTTCTAACATAATAATATCTTTATTGTCTTTTATTAGCTAACTCCGCTGAGGTTGGCGAATCTCACTTTGCATCTTGGGTTTTTAGTTAGTGTCCTAGGTTTAAGCCAAGCAGATGATAATCACAAAACTCTGTAGATGGCGCTGTTGCTCAACAAGAGATCACCAGAGGATTAGTCAAGGACTGATGACTTTGAGCTTTCTCCAGAGGCTTGCTTCGTAAGAGCTCACAGGCAGCCAGCTCCTGGTAGAGGGTATCCAGGACCTCAGAAATGTGGGCTTTTCCTTATAAAACAAACACATGACAAAACACATGAGCATGTTCACAAACCCCCAGGGATCTAGGTTTGTCTTTTTATATATAGATATATATACTTATTATATGTACATATAAATAATATGTAGATGTTATATGTAATATACATATATAAATAATATGTAGGTGTAATATTATATAAGACGACAAATTCTGTATCCTGAGCCCAGAGAGAGAATTCACACATAACAAAGTGATGCAGAGGGGCTGATTCCTCTTCTATTTTTCCTATGTCAAACTCTCTGCTCATTAGATCTCATCCTTGTGTGAACAAAGGCTGATTTTTCTAAAGGTTCCTATCACTCTGTCGGTATGGTGCTGTCTACTGCAGCACATCAACAGCTAAGGCTTCCATTTAAATCCTTTGGGCTCAGTGTTGTATTTTAGGAGGCTGAGCGGTACTTGTGCTGGGAAGGAGGCGTAGTCAGGGCTCAAACCTGCTCCGTCTCCTCCACCAACAACCCGCTCTTTGACCTTCAGAAACACTGAGGATATTTAGGGGGGCCAGCATGCTACCACTGCTTCTTTCTCTATTTGTCTTGCCCCTGACTAGGGTTGGATTAAGATGGACTTGGGCCTAACAGGGGCACACAGGGCTGCTGCTGATCAGCTGTTGGACTGTAGAACACTCACTGATGAACAGCTGCTACAGCAGTGTCCTGTTGATGCTATCTTAAACCTCAGTCCTAGCCTATCCCCTGCCGGGACTGGAGTTGGCACTGGTACAGGTGGTGAGGAGGATGCCCCTAGGTAGACAGAGTAGTGGCAGGGTCTGGAGGAGGTGCCAGGCCTGTAAGCATACTGCCTACCCAATGGTGCCTGCAGTCATTATGCCCATGTAAGCAGGGGTGCGCTGGCAGAATTATCCTCAGGGAGGCGGGGCCAGATCAGAAAGGGATGGGGCAACACAGCATTCCTGCCCCTTCTGATGTGGCCATACCCCTTTTTGAGAGTTGTTGAGGGGGCAGGACCAAGGGTGTACAAATGTATTCCCCCCCCCCCTGCACCCATGTGTTTATATAAGGAAGGGCTGCATAATATCACTGGTGCTGGGGGGATTATGATGGACAGCTATTGTATTACGTGGACAACCGTCTTTCCATTCTCTGCCTGCACCGAGATTGATAGTGCTCCTGGAAGCACTAGCTGCCCCCTCTTCTGAGCTCCCCATCCCAGCACTTCAGATATGGTTGAGACAGGCATGGTTTGTTCTCCTTTGTCTCCAGTGCAAATATACAGTCCAGTCCAGAGATTGAATGCTTGCAGGCTGATAGTATGCAGGCTGTTTGTGCAGCAAAAGGCTCAGTGGAAACCAGTACATTTTGTACGTATTTCTTCCCCTGAACCACTGTTAATATTCTCTAGGCTAAACCCTCGGGCCATATTGAACCTTTGAATATCTCTTTGTTGACCCTTCTCTGCCTAGTAAAAGCCCCTGCGGTAGCATTCCCATGCAAACTGACTGGGTACAGTGTGTCGGCTCCCTTGAATAAGGTAAACACTAAAGCTTCACTAACAGGAACAATGCAATCAAATCTAAACCTTCTGGATGTGATGCCAGCATGGTTCTTACAAAGGCAGCTTCTGAACAGTGGGCTATTGTCAGGGGAGGGGACTTTGCAAGTTTAATTTTCATGGTGAGAACATGAAAGGTTATTATTAGAGGAGACCAGATTTGACCCAATTTCTTTACTGAAGGATGCTGATTTCCTCCGTAAGCCAATAGCAGATTTTATATTCTCCTATGTCACTCTTGTAGCTGGATAGCCTGCTAAATAGGTCACCAAAACAATCCATTAATTCAGATACTTTGTTTTGGATAATTCACCTATTTTGTTTATTTTTTTCACTTTGTTTCACTTTGGGAATTTTGCTATTTTGATACAAAATAGTCCTGAAACAAAGTGACACAAAGTAATCAAACCAAAGGGAATATTTGAAACACACACATGAAGTGGAAACTAAGAGTTCTTTGTCTCTAGTTCTTCACTGGAATTGATTCAATGCGGTTGAATTTGTCCGATACGTTATTCACCATGAATGTTGGTTTCAGGGCTAGTCAGGAATCGGACAGTAATTTCCTCTGTGATAATAACTGACAGTAATGTCCTGCAGTTCTGTTTACTATCGACTATAACAATCTACCTCCCCAAAGCAGCTTTAAATGACAAGTGTACTTGGTGCCCTCCTTGTCGTTTATCCATGTCTTTACTTTCTTACCAGGCTTGGGGTCTCGGCAGGATTCCAAAGTGCTCAGCAAGATTTTCCCCAAGGCTCGCTTAGATATGTTCTTTAAGACACAAAACATTAGGGAAAATTTCTCCTCCTCCCCACTTTAAATGAACACATTAAACATACACCATTTTCAGAACACTGGCATTATAATACAAAAATTAAATGAAATTCATTCCTGAAACCAGAACCCCTTTGCTTTATCTTTTTCAGGTCAAAGACACTGGGCAGCTGAAAAGGTTTTGGGTGGTTGTTTTTTTTGCTTCCTTGTCTTTGCTAAGAGATTCTGCAATAATTAAAAGAGGAGTAAAGAATACAGGGCAGCATTTTCAAACTTTTGTGTGTCGATGCATATACATATTGCAGAAGGCAAACTGGAAGTAGGCAGACGCAAAGTACTTTCAAAGGTCTGGCTGGGCTCATGTAACAAGCAGTGCTACTAGGAGCTTGGTGGAGCTTCAGAGGCAGGCACTTTCTCACCACCTTCACAACGGCAGACACTGTGGTCAGTACAGCTAGTGTTGTCTATGCAATTCCAAAATCCCGATGGACATGGTCTTTAATTAGCTTGCTTTTGCTTCCTATTTGTGAAATCTGTAGGTCTGTTACCTAGAGTTCTACAGAAACTTAGTCTGTTACCTAGAGTTCTCAGGCCACCTACTTGAGGATTGTGCTATTTTGTAAACCTGAGGCAGATGCAATCCTTGAAGAAAGAAGGGTTGCTCACCAGTAACTGCAGGGCCACATTACTCGCCCTCCTTTCCCTCTTCAAGAGTTCTGCTTGTGGAAGGAACTGAAATTGGTGGGACTGCCTGACCTTTCAGAAATCTAGTTTGTGAACATTTGGTGCCATATGTGCATCAGTAACGGCATTGCTTTCTAGAAGATTCCCTTGCCTGTGAGAGAGCCAGTGTAGCCCTAATGGATAAGATGTAGGACTTAGACCTGGATGATGCAGGTTCAAAATGTCACCTTAGCCATTAACTCACTGGCTGGCCTTGGCCTGCTCACTATGGGTGCTTTTACACAGACAGCACTCATGGTTCTGCTCTGCCTCACACCCAGGCGGGCCACCAGATGTGCAGGCACAGCAGACAGCACTCCAGAGCACCGCCAGTGGAGCAGCCCCCCCAAACCTGGGGCACAGCTGGAGGCAGAGCTGCAGTCCGTCTACCCGGCGGATGGCTACTGCAGCTCTGCTCCTGGCCAGGGGTTGCACCGGACAACATCCTAGAGCTGAGGGTGGCAGCCTAGAGCATCATGTGATCTGCCCACAGCTATGTTGTGTAGGAGAGGGGGCACCGTGTGGACGGACTGCGGGCTGAGGAAGCTGTTGGGTCCATATATACCCAGTGCAGGCATGGCTGGACACGGGTATATGTAGAGGTGCACCCCCAGAGCAGTTCTGGTGGTGGCCATCCCATGGGTCCATCTAAAGACACCCTGTGTCGTGACCTGTTTCCCATCTGTAAAATGGGAATCCTAATCTGTCTCTCAGGTTGGTTGTATGAACTAGAACAGTCATCCATGTTTTCATCACCTCTCGACTATACTACTGTAACGTGTTCTACGTGGGGCAACCCATGGTGACGGCTTGGAAACTGCAGCTGGTGCAGAATGAGGCGGCCCATCTCCTAGTGCGACTGGGCTGCCAGGAGCATATTACACCAGTGCTCCACTCTCTGCACTGGCAGCTGGTGGTTTTCCGGGCCCGATTCAAGGTGTTGGATTTAACCTATAAAGCCCTAAACGGTCTGGGCCCTGCCTATCTGTGAGACTGCCTCACTCCCCGTGTCCTGGATCGGCCCCTGCGATCATCCAGGGATGCCCTGCTCGAGGTCCCCCGAGTTTCTCGAGTGGCCACGCAGGAGAGGGCATTCTCGGTGGCTGTGCCGCACCTATGGAACTCCCTTCTGGTGGGGACCCGGCTGGTCCCGGACCTCCCTTTTCGGAAAAGTTGCAAGACCTGGCTGTTCCGACAGGCATTTGGCAGGGGTGATGGGTGGGGTGGGGGGCGGTTGTTTTCTCTGTTTCCTCCTTTTTAGGATGTATGTTAATTGTTTTTATTGTTGTAAGCCGCCCCGAGCTGCTTGTGGCAGGAGGGGCCGGGTAACAAGTTTTTTAAATAAATAAATAAGGCTCATAAAGCACTTAATATGCAGAGGCAATAGAGTGGAGGCAGTTACTGCTGAATAAGCTTTCTTTCTTCATTGTCTAAAGTACACCTTATGTAATAGCATAAGAAACATTCTTCAGTTCTATAGAGGATGCTGTAAATCACCTTCTTCATTAACAACTTTGCTCACTGCTCTGGAGCTATGAAACATGACAGCACACAAAGGCATATTTCAGGGAATGACTAGCATCAAGCTCTAGTCTCACAACAATGTGGCACATTGCTTGATGGATCATCTCCTAGGCTGGAATGATTTCCAATAATATCACTGACCAATGAATGACATGTCAAAGCCTTGACATGGGAAGTTGATATGCCTTCTACTAATCACGATCAGTCATTCTTTGCCAGTTTTAATAGCATATCCTTCATTGGATTGTTATTGATCCATGTAGCAAGCACTTTCAAAATGGGCTAGGCCAAACACTGAAATAAGTTGGCATAATGCAAGATATTGCATATGTTCCCTATGTCCACAGCAAAGCACAGTTATGTTTTAGGCATGGTGAATGCTATCAGAGGGGGAAACTGCTCACAATTCGGGAGAAGTCCCAAACTGTAAACTATGGAATTAACTCTTTGATGATGCAGACGTTTACAGCTCCATGTGTGCTAATGGTGTGTAATAAATATACAAACATCTGTTTCTCGACTAACTCTCTCCATCACTCACATCTGCTTCCAAAAGCAAGAATTTAAAATATTTATTTAAAAAGCCAACACATCACATTTTGGTTTAACGTATTGTGAATCTCTCAGCTCTGATAAATAGCCTTGCACTGCGTGAGTACCTGGATAAAAGATTTCTCAGGAACATGTGTGTGTGGCAGGAACAGTTTGTTCTTTTAGCAAGTTGTACCTTTTCTGACTAAAGCCACTGCTCCAATACAGTGGTTCACTCTTAGTGGTGACCTCTAAGGGTGACAATAGATGTGCAGCCAGTGCATCAGCGACATGTTCTGGGAGTGGGGGCTGGTCCTGGCGGGGTCAGGTTGAGGTATGGAACTGAACAAACATGGCCGGTGAACAGAACAAATGCACATCTGGGCAACCCTGCCCCCAGCGCACCCACCATGATGACCAATCATGGGCAGCCATGGTGGTTTCCAATCCCTGGTGGGGATAGGACTGCACCCATGATTGGTCATGTATATCTGCTGGTCCGCTATGGCCTGCATTCACCCTTAGCCCGGGATCATCCGGGGGACCAGTTCCAGGGCAGCAGCAAGCCTGCCTCTGGTGGCTCAGAAATGGACATCCTGGTGAGTCTCTGGCCCAGGCAGGCCATAGTGGGCCCTCGCTGTGTTTATTATCACCCTAAGACTCAAGTCTGAACCACCTGTGAATGCTAGCCATCGCACCGAACTTCATAAGAGAGGAAGTACCCACATAATCATCCTAGATAAATTCTAGCTTAGACTACTATTTTCTTCCTACTGTAATTTCTCTTTGCAGCTTCAAATGGAAAATAAAAACTTCCCTTTTGAGTGCTACACTTCACCAACTGACAATGTGATTATAGGACGAGTTCCATATTTTGCCTTGTGCACATGAAGGACTTTGGAATGAGAGGTGTCACAGAAACCGGAAAGGGAGATTAGAATTCATTTGTTTTCCTAATGGAATGTGGACATAGCTGGTAGGGATTCTGCCTGGTGCATTCTGGAGTATATTGAATGCTGAACTGACCCCTTGAAGCATCAGGACCACGCTGATGGTATTTGAGGCCTGCTTCTGCTCAATGGCAGGTAGGCTGGCTCCCACTGACCCCTTCCCAACGATACTTCCTATAGATGCGAGTGTAAGGAGGAGAGATGACTTTTCACACCCTAGAAATTCCTTGTTGGGAAGGGATTAACATGGAGAGGGTGTTTATTACCAAGGGCTATTATCCCCAGTGGGCTATTTCCAGATGTTTCTGAAAGGCAAGAAGGTGACATGTTACAGAGGTTTGGAATAATAATTTCCCTTGTCCTTTGGTTTGAAAGGTTTATCTCCTAGCCCTTCTTACCTTTTCTGTTTATCAACCTCAACAGTCTTTAAAAGAGCCAAGCTTCTCATGCATCATGGGTGCAAAAATTAGGGGTGAGGAGAGATGACACATGCCTCCATGACGGGGACATAAGGAACCATCCTTTCCTTAATTTCAGCTCCCTGTGGAGTTCCACGGTGGCATCATGGCTACCACTGCAGAGGTCACATTAGGGCCAAGTTTAAGGGAAACTGAACCCTGTTGCTATTCCCCCGTTAGGACTGAATTTCCTGGAATCTGGATGAATGGGCAGAGCTGGGGTGGGAAAAATGGGGGAAGGATTTGGGATATCGCAGGAGAAATCTATTCCTCCCATCATTTTGGACAGTGGTTATTCATTGCTGTGCATATTATAAGCAGGAAACCCCACTCTTCGATATTGCAACCATGACACATTACCTTGCTACTGGTCATAAGTCACCTAGGGAGAGGTTTATGTGCATTACTTTTCTGTAATAAAGAGAAACCTGCACGCTGCCTTCAGGAAGCTATCATATTCCCCCTGCAGGTATAGTCTGTATTCTGTTTACCAACTGGTATTTTCAGAGTATCAAAAAAGTAATATTCTAAAGAGCAGGTTTGGATGTACAGTGAGTATATGCTATACAGCTGTGCATGAGGTCAAGTACTGGTATCTGTGTTTTAGTATTTGTGCATTTTCCCCATCACTCCCAATGCAGAAAACAAAAGGAGAGGGGCACACCAAAACTTGATCTCTATTTTCTCACAATTCTTGCCGAGAATCACAGTTCTCGGCTTGTTTTTGCGAGAATTGATAACCTAGAAAATCTCCTGTTGTTGACACTCTCAGCTGAGAATTTCTCAAAATAACATTTACTGTTATCGTTTACTGCGCTCATCCCAGTAAAGCGCATGTGCTAAATGACTGCCCTTTTCCAAAATGGTAGCGATGCTGCTGGCGCCATGTTGGAAAATGGCTGTGTATGTGTAGAACAACTGCAGTGGCCATTTTGTGCATGTGCATTATTGGGAAGAATGCGGTACATGTAAACGGTAACCGTATATCAAGAAAACTTCTTGATTGAGATCTCAAACCATTATTGAGACTGTCCTAATATCTCTGTAATGGTTCTCAATTCTTGTGAGATTTTTTTGCAAGAAAGCAATTTATTTTAGTTTCAGTCCTAAGTTCAGAATGCTTTTCCGGGGGGGGGGAAGAGATGTGGCCAACACTAGAAAGAGGCAAGGCTAAGAGACTTTCCCACTCCTTTCTGACATGTCTGCCACCTAAGGAGTGTTGTGATGTCATAATGCTCCATATGGGACATGGCCACATCAGGAAGAGACAAGAAACTTTTTAGCCTTGCCCCTTTCTGAATTGGTCCTTCCTTCTGACTCGGTGCTGTGATGTCATGACACTTGAAGGGGGTGGAGTCATGCAAAATCCAGGCAAGGGGGAGCAAGCACCCCTTTTGCACTTCTCTCACAGCACCCATGGTGCTTTCATGATCCTCGCTCTACCAATCAAGATGGGCTGCTAGTGTGGAAGTCGCCTTGGTTTAGGAAGGGACATCATCAAATCTAGCTCTGATTCCTTGCACTAGTCTCTTGCCATACCAGGTCCTGAAGCTGTTGAAGAAGCTGTAAAACATCCATCATCTTTTCTTCCACCAGTGACAGCCTTACTCTCTCAGTCTCCAACATCTGCAGCTCCATCTTCAGCACTTCGGCCTCTTCCACTTTTTGCTGAAGTTCTTCGAGCAATGGAGCTTTCATCTGGACAAGGAGACATGAAATGAAAAGTGCCTTGGCATGATGATTGCAAGCCTGACTTCCTCTTCTAATCTGGTCAGTGACCCCATAGAAGCCTCCCCTGAAATGAAAAGCCATCCCTGATACTGTAAAATGCAAAGTTTCAATAAAGGAAAGAATTGCTAGGAAATGTGTGTTAATATTTGATCTTCTACTTAACTGGACATTTCTTAGGCTATTTGATATAAGCCAGATCATTCAGAAACCTTAAATGTTATAATTTTGAATGTAGTTCTTCAGAGATACTGATATAATTTCCAAGAAAGTAACACAGACAGGACAATCTTCTCCAACAGCTGTTTGTGTCCCTCCATAACTGCCCTTTTATTATTTATTATTATTATTAGCATTTATATAGCACCAGCGACGTACCTGGCGCTTTACAAAAAATAAGATAGACATGGTCCCTGCCCGAGAGCTTATAATCTAAAGATGGGGAGGGGAGACAAGGAAGGGGGAACAGAGGGAGAGACAAGGGATGCGACATTCATGAGGATGCGAGAACTCAGGTACATGTTCTTGGCTTGGTTACAGTAAATTGGGAGTTTACAGATAACAGGTGGGGGATAGTCCTCCTGGGTGGGGATGATTAGCAATAATAACCATGCAAAACACTTCCACAGTGCTTTCCATTCCCCTTCAGCTACACTGATCCTGAAAAAACTTTAACCATGCACTTTAAGATATGTGAGCAGTCATATTACCCTTTATTGGAACAGAAAGTGAAACAGAAAATATTGGTGCACGCATTCATTCCAGTGGGCTACTTCCATGCTGAAAGTTAAACATGTGCGTACATGTTTTGGATTGAAGTCTTCTACAGGTGGTCTGCAAAGTTCCTAACCACTTCTCATGCATGTGTGCTTGGCTGAATTCTCCCTCAAGACTCACTTCTTTCAAGATGATCAGACCCTCATTCATTTTATTTGTTTGTCTAATAAATTAATCACTCAAGAGGAGGTAAGCAGTCAAATTTTGGGAGGCAGAGTATTATTATTAATATAGCTCCAGCAATGTGTCTAGTGGATATAAGGAGCTGCCTACCTCAGTCAGACCAATGGTCCATCTTAGCCCAGTATTGTCGCAACCTGACCTAGCAGCAGGGTTTCAAATCCAGCTCTCCGGGGTCTCTGACTGACGCTTCACCCAGGCATGCTACCCAAGACTCTCCAAGATCCCCAGCAGAGGCCTCACACAGGCATGCTGCCAGAGATCCTGATTTGGAGATGCCAGGAATTGAATTTGGGACCTTGTACATACAAAGCACATGCTCTGCCACCTGAACCACGGCTCACCCCGTACTGAACAGTCATGATTAAAGACAGGCTCCCTATACCGAGGGGCTTATAATTTCGAATGGACAAAGGAGGGGCAGAAGAGAAAAAGAGACGAGGTATTTTTACCACCTAGTTCCAGTCAGTCCCCAAGGTATCTCTGCCTCTTTGAACTTGGTGATCATATCTTAGTCCCCATTTGTTTGCCTCGCAAAACTACCACACGTTTTGGGCAATTAGATGTGTCTGTTTGCCAAAAGCCCAGGATTAGTGTGGGAGGGTGCTTTGGTTGAGCTGCTAGGAAGCCTTTGCCCCCAATAGAAAGTCTTCTTGACTTAAATAAGTTCTTTCTGTTTTAAGAATTCAAAATAAACCCCATTTCTCATTAATTGCTGGGCAAAAGTAAGGGCACACTTAAATAAACTTGCTCTTTGCAAGTGCTTGTAGCAAACAGAAGCCTAATATTTATTCTTATTAGGCTCTGAAACAAAGGTTTGTGGGTTAAATTTCAGGTTTTCTGGTTCAGGTAATCCATTCTCTGTTTAAGCTTTCAGTTTTTTTGTATGGCTCCAGCTGTACCAAGGCCCCTCTGAGAGAGTTCAATGAGTGACTGCAGGTTTTGAACAAAGCAGCTGCTTTTTTGGACTTTATTTGGTGGGAATATTATCCCAATTAATATTTAGCATAGGGGTAGGGAATATTCTCCCCACTACAAGCCAGTTGGAAATTTTTTGCAAGCTCAGAGGACCAAAGCTGTTGGTGAGGAGTATGGGAGATGGGGGAAGTGGGGCAGAGACCACCCGAATGCTCTGAGAGGAGGGTGTATCACTGGAGTGCTTTTCCCCAGAGCCTGCAACTGCTCTGTGAGCCAAGCTGTGTTAAGGAGGAGGCAGGGGAAGCCACATTGGCCTTGATGGAAGGGAAGGAATGGACCAGAAGTTGGGGTTTCCCCACCCCTTAGGTGAGCAGTATCTTACCCACCCTTTAGGTGGGCAGTGACTTCACCACAGAGAATAAAATGTATCTGGGAAAGGGTTAAGTAATCTGTAGCTCATTCAGTGCTCTTCTAGAAGGTGCCTCTGTTCTTGAACAAAGCTAAACAGTATGTTTTAATTGGCACCTGTGCAGCATCCACTAAAAAGCATCTGGCTCCAACAATCCCTTGTGAACTTTGCTTTGTAGCCTCCTCCCGCTTCTCTGACCTACAGGGCAATGTGCAGTTTGGATGGCAGCCTATTTCATCTGCCAGACAATGACTTCAAATTTCCCATTTGCACACCCATACCATAGCAATTAAGCAAACAACCTAATAATTTGCCAACATGATTGTCATTACCTGGACAGCAGCCAGACTTAGGAATGACCAATGTTCTCAGAGGTTAATGGGGTCTCTTGTGAATTAAACTCATTGCTTCCTTCAGCTAGCGGGGTTTTTGCTGATCTTCTCTGTACACCACTACAGACACTCTACACAGCCTATATACTGACTAATGCATGCCTAAACCAAGCTCATAAGCAAATCTACATTTTTCACAAAAATTAAAAAATGAAAGACCAGTATATACTATATACATTCCAATATATACTACTGCATTCTGCTCTTCCCTAAAACTTTGGGGGAGTCCCCCAATACTCTAGAACCCATGATTGCATCTCCCTGTTGTCCTCTCCTGACATCCTCCACAGTAGATCTAGTTAGTTGTGTCTGTTTCTGCATGGGCACAATTATCCTGGAATTAGCTGTAATTCCAGGATGACATCCTGGAATTGTCATTCAGGCATAAAAGCCTACACGATCATTAATTTTCAGGGATAAAGCACTATCTCGGGATAGCAGTGTAAACACGATCCCAGTACAAGAGTCAAAAGGAGGACTGCATCAATCCCATGGTGAAGCACAGTTTAATTTCAGCACCTTCTTCCACTCTGATTTTTGGGAATACAACAGATTGGTGGGGATATCAGTGTCCTTGGAAATAGTGGACTGGTAGAACTCTGTCATGGGTAGCATTTTGTCACTGATGTTTCTGTTGGAAATTCTTACCCGTGACATTTTGTCACCTGAGGCTGCAGAATACGATAGAGATGTTGGGTAGATGGGAGGTAAACTACCTGCAACTCTCTTGGGGTGGGGGGGTGGGTGAGAGGGAGGGCTTCATCCCGGGATAAGTGTCTCCACAAGCACTATCCTGGCATTATTTTATCCCAGAATAAATAAAACCTAGAAAATTCGTTTTTAAAATTCCGGGATAAAACCAGGAAGCAGAAATTATTTATACCAGTTCTTTCCACGTGAACATTTAGATCCCAGGATTAGAGGGGGTTATCCCAGGATAATGTTCATGTAGAAGCCAACTAAATGTTCATGTTAACATCTATACGGAAGTCTAGCTAAAGGAAACAATGACAGTCCTTGATCCCAGTGTCCTCCTTCCAACAGTGGCCAGTACTGGATGCTTAGGGAAAATGAAATAATTCTTCCTCTTGTTCATTTACTATTTAAAGCCTTTGGTAAGGGGCACTGGCGTCTGTGCGGCAGCGTGGGGGTGATGTACGTGGGCGCACACAGATTTCCCCTGCATCCCCACTCACGGATCAATCGCCTTGTTGGCCATTTGCTCTGTGAGTTGGCGATGGGTGGAGGTGGGTGTACATGCGTGTTTTGCTGGGGCATGCACGCACTCCACGGCAGTCACATGGTCAGCGCCCACGCAGCGGACCTACGTGGGCATGAGTGGGCACGTCTCATGTAAAAAGGGCTATTGTGAAAAGCTTTCTGAAAATTCAAGTACTGATAAAGTATATACATAACTTGACATAACTATGATTAAGGTGTTAGATTGGGACTTGAAGGAGTCTTGGGTTCAATTCCCAGTTCCCTCACAGGTTTTCTGTATGACTCGGCACATCACATAGGGAACAATCTTCTACCCACTAAAGTCAATGGCGGAACCCCAATTTACTTTATGGTGGAGGATTCTTTTGTCAGTCTCTTGTCTTCATTCTTCCGATCTGAAAAGTGAGGGTAATACTTCCCTGCCTCACAAGAGGTTGTCAATATAAATTTATTTTTGGTGAGGTTTTCCCATACTAGAGTGATGAGTGCCCAGAGAAAGTCCAAAATTGAGACAAATATTGAACATACTGTCCAACAAAATAATTTGTTGTGCTTTTTTCCATGCTCATCATTGTTATGTTAGGGATATGACTGGCCTGGCCCTTGTGTTGGAGAATGAACTCAAAAGTGTGGAAAAATGCACGCTGAGAGAAGCAAGTCTGGCAAACCTGCCCTTGTGCAAGTAGATATTTTGGCAGTCTCTTGTCGTCTGCACAAAGATCTTTATTTTTGGTGGTTGCAAACTAGCTCTCTACTTTAGAATTTGTCCCTGTAAAACCAATGCATTTGCATTGCTGGCTTTGCTAAAGCTTAGCTAAAGCAGCAGCTTATCATTAGAATTTACTCATGTTCCACTTCATTGAGGCATCAAGGGTCTGACACCGTCATTAAACCGTCTTTGGAAGATGGCACTTTGAATGTTCAGTTATTGAGAGTTGGAACACATGCTATAAAAGGAATAAAAGTTAACCTTTTTCGTCTCCTGGCCTTTGTAGTCTTAAATTGGATCAATTATTGATTGACCTGCATGGCTATTTCTCTTGACCTGCCTGTGGCTGATGGAACTCTTTACTTTGTTGTTGTTTGTGTGATCTTTTGGCATCCTGTCACAGTTTGTCAGGTGGCTTCATCAGATCACCATGAAAATTGAAAACTTGTTCTCAGTGGTTTCTGTGTCAACCAGAAGGCTTTATTTAGTGCAGTCGGAGGCTATTCCAGATCACTTTTTGTAACTTTCATTGGTTCAGATAACACAGAACCTGCCAAGAATCCCCTCTCTTCCTATCAGAAACTGCCTTGTAAAAACAGCAGTGATTTACTGAGCAACCAACTAAAATGGTACCTTCAGACTAGGGATAAATGTCAGTTTCTTACCTGTAACGATTCTTGTTCAAGTTGTATCCTCTCACACAGTCCCATTATAGGCAGGGCCCCGATTCTTCCGCGGAATTTTTTAAAAAATTCCG